>JARWLC010000005.1:26380000-26980000 GCA_033318265.1 Phyllotis vaccarum | reverse complement strand
GTATTTAAAAGTGCATATAAACTAGATATTTTCTTTGAAGCTTCTGCAAACACTTACTAAGCAACTCCTCTGTGTATGAAACAAGTGAATACTTTTGATTGTTACAGGCATGAGTCCATATAAATTGAAACAATAGAACCTGAAGGACATTTGAGATTTATATCTTATATATGGGAAACAAGTAAAACCCTGGTCCATAATGCCAGAGATTGGTGTATATAGTTAAAATCTGATTCATTATTTTAGCTTCATTTCTTATTTGACATTTTGGTTTGAATAGGACTTTCCCTTTCTGTTTTCAAAAGCAAAACTTCATGGTAGGAATACTTGTCATGTAATGTTTCCTTTTCTTGGTGGCCAATAATAACTTTTTGTAGGGATTAAAATAGACATCAATATATTGTTATCTTAATGTTCAAATTCTGATGTGTTTAATATTCTGGATAGCAAAGTATTATGTAGATTTTGTAGCGTAAAAACACTCAGGTTTCAGAGTATCAGCTTTCTGATGTTCACCTGGAAAAGTTTCCAGGGTAATATTCCTCTAAACTGTTTAATACTTTAATATTCACAGAATATTATTGACATTATTAATTCTGTGCCAGCCTTGTATAAGATATAACATGGTATAAGGTTATACTCTCAATAGTAAATCTAAAGCATTTAGTTCATTTATTTTATATATGTTAGATTCTATCAACATAAGAAAACAGTAAAGATATATACTCAATAGAGAAAGTAAAAGAACACGTACTTAAAAGATTACAGATGTTCATAAACATTGTTCTTGACATTTTTTCATTTAAACTTTTAGAGAAAATTTCTAATAATTCAGTTTCCAAAGCAAATATGTTCAAAAATAATAAATAATGCCAAGCCCATCAAATACTTTCTCCAAAATATACCTTCCAGGAGCCCTTCCCAGATGACAATGCCTTAAACATCTCTAGCTTTTCCATCAGAACCATTTAGCATTACTGTGCTTCTGCTCAGCTTGAACATCGCTTTCATTGTCAGAACCAGGCAAACAAATTTATGATGATGTTCCTGGGAAAAGGGAACCAATGCTGAAGGGATTTCTTTGCAGTTCTTCATTAACATTTTATTCATTACAACAGGGGAGTTTTAAGAGTTTCCTTTTAAGCAAATTAGGTCACTGGATAAAAAACTTACTGCACGAAAACACAGTCTATTACTGTATAGAACAAAAGATCTGGTTAATAAATTATGATAATGGGATTAGTCATCTGCTAATGTTGAATGAAAGGGACATTTACTATTTTGGAATTTACTTTAAGAGAATATTTCTTTCATGCATTTATGTTATCCTTCTCTATATTTTTATGAATTCTTACTATTATCCTCTGAGATCACATCGAACAATTTAGAAAACTTGAATTATTTAAGATGAGAACAGGCATTTACAAAGACAGAAACGGCAAGATTAATCCTTTAGTAACAAAAAACCAAAAGACTGAAAGAAAATTAAAAATAAACACTAGAATTCATATTTCCAAGTGCTTTTCTTTTCTAGAACAATATTTTAAAATTAATTAAAGATTTTTTTGCCCAAACGAGCGTGATGATTCTATTTCTTCCCTGATAAAACTGAGTTTTACTTTGTAATTATTAAGTTAAATTGTAATGATTAAGGCTTAGATTAGGAAATATTTATTTTTCCCCAGAATAATATTTTATGTTTTCTAAAGTTGTTTGCACTTAAATGCTGCTTCAGTTTTTATTGAACAAGTTACCCTGGTGCCCTGGTGCATACATTTGATGACTGCACTGAAGAAGCAGAGACGGGTATCTCTGAGGGATAAGTTGGTCTACGTGAGTTCCTGCCCAGCTAAGGATGCATAGAATCTGTCTCAGCAAAGAGCAGCAGCTAAAGGAACAACAGAAACAAAATCTCAGTAGTCTGTGAGCCACAGGCTTGGAAACATGACTCACTGTGAATGTGCTCTTAGGATAAAATAAATACGATAGAGTAGAAGGATCCAGAGGCTGAATTTTGCCAACAGCTTCATCTAGCAAAGGCTGGATCATGTTTGCATCTCAACTGGCCTCACTTCGAGACAATGACATGATTTTTCATCCCTTTGTTCATATTACAAAAGATATTACAAAAATATTCTAGCTCCCTAAGGGATGAAAGTGTCCTTTTCCATGACTCTAGGTCAGCATTATGGCATATTTGTAGAGAAGAAGCCAGGTGAAGCTTGTGATTAGTAGTATCAGGATAGCTGATAGGTTCTTTCACTTGGGTACATGGTATATTTGAACTGGCAGTACACAGAGAGATCTGAAAGGCTACCATCAGTACTAATACAACACTCCCTGAAAGATTGACCAAAAATACTTGGTAATATTTTGTAATAAATTGGGTTTAGTAAAGTATATATGTACATTATGTTATTTAATATTGATAATAAATTCATGGACAAAACGTATTATTGCCATATTTAATATTATAACACTGTAATTCAGTGAGAGGTCATTTGATTATGTTGACATAATCATGTATCAATATTATTGATTCACTTATATTTGGCCTAGTGGAGAAAGTTCATAGATAGAGACACGGGGAGTTCCAAGCATGTTTCTAAATTTACACAGTTAATAAAGTAAAGATTCGCACTGAACTATTTCTAAAATATTCTATTGATAGCCTATTATTCTATGATAACATCTATAAACTATTATTCATTTCATTACATAAAATATTAAAAATAACATATGTATCAGAAAAAAGTATTACATGTATTTCTGGATTTTAACATATTAGAAGCATATTCAGCATGATATAACAAATTTCAGTAACAAGCATATGAAGATAAAGACAATATAAATGTATTATGGAAAGGTTCCCTTGACAAGCCTGGCCAACAGAAGACAAATAGAGCCTCTCATTTTGAAGGATGCTGAAAAATTACATTTCTGAACAACTTGTTGGAGGGTAAAGAATAGATATTTTCATTGCCTTATATTATCCCAGAAACCAATAATATCTGTAACACCTTTCTATATAAGTTTTTGAATGAAATACTAGACAAAACATGAATAAATTTGTTTTATAAGCATACAATACAACCCAAAGTCAGGTGTCATATTCCATGACATAGGTCAAAAAGTAAGAGTGGGGAAGAGAGGCTATATGAGAAAGGAGTCTCAGTGGATGCAACCTGGCCGATTTGTTTGGAAGAGGTTTTCTGTATTTAAAGGCAGTGAGATTCTAAGGGACATAGAGTATCATTTTAAGGGTTAGACTTGTGTATTATCAATTTAGTGGCTTTCTGGATTCTAACAGAATAGTACTAAATGAAACTAAAATTAAAAATATCACAGAGATATTTATCAAAATGGACATTAATTTAGGAATGAGTAGATAGAATTCATAAATATCTAAAATCTGCATGGAATTTAAATTCAAACAAAATTGTTGCCAATATCATTTATATTAATATTTTACTGAGGAAATGGTCTTTTAGGAAGGTGCTATGTGTCCATGAAGCTTATTTTATGCCTTAAATAGGTTCAAATAAATAGAGACAGAAAACAACCACAGTGATTGAATTTACACTGTGCATTTTCTTGTTATTATTCTCTTAAAAATGCATTATTATTGACATATTTTAGCTGTATTAAATATTATGAACAGTCTGTCTGAAAGAGGTGTGTGTCACATAACCTTCACTCAATTGTTAATTAAGTGGATTTTTTGTTAAATAAAGCTACTCAAAGTAATGTATTTAGTAGTGACATAACATGAAATAAAGCATTGTTCACAAAAGATTTTAGAATCAAAGCCTGTAGATCATTGAAGGATATCTATAGTTCACTGTTACACTATTACACTATTACACGTCTCTCAGATACTGAGATTCAATTATAGTGCTTTCTCATTTTATCAAAATAAAATAATTTCTTTTGGGGGGATTGTCAACCTCTATAATAATATTAATAACTATTGTTATCATTTTAATAACAAATATTATTATTTTATATCCCATTCACAGAATTTCCTCCTGTTTTTCCCTCCAGAACCCCTCTGCAGCCCTATCCATTCCTTCTCCATTTCTATTTAAAAAAGTTCAAGGCTTCTTTGAATATAATGAAACATAGCATATCAAGTTACGATAAGGCACCTCCCCTCATATTTCCTCATACCAAGTATGAGGAAAGAGGTCTCAAAAGCTAGTGAAAGAATCAGGGACAGCCTCCACTCCCAAGGTTAGGAGTCCTATAAAAGTACCATGCATAACAATTGTAACATATATACAAAGGGCCTAGGTCAGTCTCATGCAGGTTAGCTCCTAGTTGATACTGTGGGTTTTCTTGTGGTGTCCTTACCCCTGTGGCTTCTCCAATCTTTCATTCCCCTTTTCTGTCTAATGTTTTGGTGTGGGCCTCTGCACCTGTATCTATCAGTTGCTGGAAGAAGCCTCTCTGGTGGGCTAGACGCCCATCTATGAGTATAACAGAATATCAATAGAAATCACTTCATTGACAAGATTTGGTTTTTAATTGTTTTCACTTTTGTCTTGTTTAGTCCTATCTCATGTCTCTGTGCTATCTCTCCACTGGGTTCTGGACCTCCAGTCTTTGATAGGGATGGGATCTCTCTGATGGTATGTGTCTCAGATTGGAACAAACACTGGCACAATTTCTGTTTCACCTTTACCCCAGGATATCTTGAAGGCAAGACAAACTGCAGGTCAAACATTATGTGACTAGGTTGGTGCCCAAATAAGTCTATAGGAGGTGGTCCATTTATACTCCTATTCCCCTATTGCTAGGACTTTAGCATAAGGTCACACTCATAGATTACTGGGAGTGTTCATTACACTAGGTTTCTAGCTCTCCCTATGGATGTCCCACAAATCCAATTGTCTCGCCTTTTACTCTCTCCCTCCATCCTGATCCTGTTCTTATCTTCCAGCCCCAACCCCTCCACTCATAGTTTCTTAATTTATGTCTTTTGCAGTCTGCTTTTCATTTAACAAATATACTTAAAATTGATTGATTCTCATATTCATTCACTGATGTATAAAGTTTTGACAACAAATGGGAAGTATAATAATAAATGCAAGAAGATGGTAGGTTGCTGATGATAATCATCATCATAGATAGATAAATAATAGAAACAATAGTCATAGCCCCAGAAAATTGTGTCCTAATTTGTATGGAACGTGTTTGTTTCTGTGTGTGTGTGTGTGTGTGTGTGTGTGTGTGCACCTGTGTATTGGTGTGTTCAAGAGAACGAAAAAACTATATATTTAACCCCCATTTTTCAGAAATGCTAGTATAGGATCACTTCATAATGAAATCATAGACTTCTTACAACCACACATCAGGTTGATGGAAATTAGTTTGGCAATAATCCAAAGGTAATAATTCCCCTGGGATTATGTGAGTTTTTGAATTTTTCTTTTTTTCCATCTCCCCTGCTATTTTACCTGACCTCAGCCATTTCAAACAGTCATTTAGTTTAAACCCCACAAAACTATGGAAGCATATAAAATAGATAGCAGAGCCACAGCCCCTGTCAATTTATGCTTTTTCTGTGTCTTAAATAAATGGACCTCACATTCCGGTGAATTGACTTTTATAAAAAAGTCCCTTGAACTTCATCTATTTCTGACAAGTAGAGCAAATAAAATTTATAATATTACTAAGATAACAAAAGCTAACACTGCTTTCTGTAATCACAATTTTCTGCTGTCATGTAAATGTGCTTCTCATCTTAATTGTCTAGATTGACACAGACAAAGACAAAGACTCAGGCTTAAATGCTATGTTCCTATCAGCTTTATTAAAAAATGGGCTCCATTGTCCAGCAGAAGAAAAAAAAATTAAGGGAAAGAGTGAAAGAAAAATTTGAATACAGTAAGATAAAGTATAACTGTGAAAGTTACACAGTTATCACAAACAGATTGTGTCACAAAAGAAATAGAATAAAAAAAAAACCAACATTATTTTAAGGACTTGATCTTCAGAGACTAAGCATTTGGACTCTTTATGTTATCATGCTCTTGTCTTGTACAGTACAATTTGTTTCATACTGCTCATTTCTATATCACATATGCTTGTTTAAAATCCTGTATTAATTTTAACAAACTATATTCTTAAGTTATCGTACTTAATGTAGAAAATACAATAAAACACTTTTCAATGATAACAGAAGGCAATCTAAAATGATGGAGTTAAAAATATTTCATTTACGAAAATAGCTATAGAGGATGTTGACAATAATTAATAATAAATTTTTTTCATACATACAAATTTTAACCTGTGAAGTATATATCAATTTTGTCTTTCAGGACAAATTTGAAAAACTACAGAACTAATAATCAATATCTACTATTATATTATAAGTTATTTATTTATTAAATGTATGTGAGTTGTGTTGCCTGCATATATGTATTGCAGCATGTACATGTAGTGTCTGTCTGTGGAGGACAGAAGAGGGTATCAGATACCCTAGAACTAAAGTTATTTGTGATTGTTTAGTTACTATGTGGGTGCTGTGAACTAAACCCTGATCTTTTACAAGAGCAGCAACGACTTTTAACTGTTTTTGCATCTCTCCAGTCCCCAGTTATAGGTGCCTTCTTATCTACAAGATTTATATTCTTTGTTAGAGTTTCCTTCTGCAGTTCATTTTTGCTTTATGTTGTAAGAAGGAATATTTTAAACTGACTTTTACAATCTAAGACAAAGATGAAACACTTCCTATAATAAATGGAATTTTACATATTTAGTCAACTTGAGAACTTTTCAAATTACCAGACATCACAGATTCAGTTCCTCCATCTGTTTGGACTTCCTCTCTAAGCTCTTGTTTTTCTAGATACCATAGATTTGTTTGCTTTTCCCCACATTTATTTAACTCTCACAGGATAATCTGCATGGTGCTCCATTAAAGCACTACAAGAAAATCTGGAGCTCCCTTCTTCTTTTTGAAAAATATAAGATTGTCTCTTACTGGTTTATATGTATATACCTCGACCTACCATTGTCAAACGAAAGTGACTAATAAAAGAAAAACAGCTCAGGCCTGTTGCAACTCCTGAAACCTAATATCAAATCAACATTCTTTAATTCCACAATAAAGGAAAGAAACATAACAGGTGCCCTCCTTTTTTTTTTTTTTTTTTTTTTTTTTTTTTGAGAATTACACTAATAAGGATACTGAGCAGATCAGATATGCAAATCTTCAGTTGTTTATAAGAGTCAGAAGTGTTAGGGAGGTGTAAAAGTGCTTCATTCACTGTAAATGTGTGCTGTCAGAGATATAGAAACAAGAGAGTGCAGCAGGGTCAGGGCAGGCACCACATGTCACCCTGGAGAGTAAGATACTATGGAACACAGGTAAGCCACAGACATATGGTGATACATAGATTCATAGAAGTGGGTTGACTTAAGATGCAAGAGATAGGTAACAAGATGCCTGAGCCAGAGACAAAATGGTTTGTAATTACTATAAGCATCTCTGTATTTATTTGGAACCAAGTTGCTGATAGACACAGGAAAACTTCTGGCTGCAGGACAGTTTGAAAATTAAAGGGAAAAATAGGTAAATACACCTTCATGATTGAAATATCTGTCCAATAGAAAAATTACTTAACTTCTCAGAAATAAAAAATAATCAAAGTAAATTAAATTATTGACAAGGCCACAATGTTAGGTAAACTTCTGATAAGAGTGAAACACTGTTAGAGGCTTGAAAGAAGGGACACAGTAAGACTGAAATTTCCCTTTAAAAATAGCTGTCAAGATGTTGGAATATTAAAAACAGGGATACAAACTAAATGATAGTTCTCTAAGGCATGTAGAGATCAAGATTTGAATATAATTAATTGTGAGAAATTGAGGGAAGGTAAAGATTTCTAACAACAGAATTACCAGTTCTAAAGTAGGAAAATTCTAAGTACAACTGCTTTGAACATATGAAACTACATTGTTTATATCACTCAATGCATTGAATTTCTAGGAAACCATTTTGGAGTTCAGCTTACATCTGACTTCTACATTTTCACTGAGTCATAAGGTCTTATGAATACAGGATGCTTAAAACCACTTAATCATGTGATATGATTGCCTTAGTGAGAACTGCTAAGCCATATGGAAGACTAAAGCACTGATGGAAAAAGACACATTCAGAAATAACAATTGCTAAGAGCGCTGGACACTAATGTAAAGGAAAACATGAGTTGGTAATGATTACACAACCCTTTTAGAGATGAAGAAAGGGAGATAGAAGAAAATAAAAAGGAGCTAACTGTTGAAATGTTATTAAAAAAAAGTCTTGGGATCTTGACTCATGCAAACATTTTGTATTCAGAACTAAAACTGAAAAGTAATGCTAGAATTTATAGTTTATTACATTTTAAAAGGAACAGTAAGATAGACATAATATTAAACAAGTAGAAATAAAATTACTTGAAGCCCCCACTGATCACATAAAACACAAAGGAGAACTGGATGAACGTTTTTTGGAACAAATGTTATCAATTAACATTCTCTGATTTTTATCATAGCAAGTAGGTAATTTTTCTTTCACAAATACCTTAGAGAAGTAAATGCATTAATTTATTAACATTCATATTTTGCTCAAATGTTTGTTAATACTAATATAAACTATACTTATTGTTATATCTATGAATATTTGGCTTAATTTATACACACACACACACACACACACACAAACACAAACATGTAGTTGTGTGGTTTCTTGGTCCCAGGAGGCCAGGGGCCCGGACCCACAGATCTGCCATGAAAGATCTCTTAGCCACCCAGTCTACTGCTGCTCAGGCCCCCCAAAATGACTCAGACACTTATATATTAACTTTATGCTGTTTGGCCTATGGCTCAGGCACATTGTAGCTAGCTCTTACATCTTAAATCAACCCATTTCTATTAATCTATCTGCCATGTGGCCCATGGCTCACCTGTGCTCTTACATATTGCTCCTTGGGTGGCTTCAGCTCGGTCTGCCTCTGACTCCGCCCTTCCTTTCCTACCTATTCTGATTCCTCCTACTACTTCTTTATGGTGCCTGTCATGGCCCAAAACAGCTACTTTATTTAAAGATTGAGATTCACAGCATACAGAAAGGCATTCCCACATCACTTCCCCCTTTCTGTCTAATCAAAAAGGAAGGTTTCAATTTTAACATAGCAAAATTACGTATAACAAAATAGCTATCAAGCAAGAATTACAGTTACAATATCTAGTCTATTTGTATTTAGCAAAATTAAAGAAAATACTCTATCATCTACCTTATCTTTATGAATCCAAAGTTTCGTATCCAATATACCTTTCAAATGACTAAGAAAAACTGTACCTATAACTATCTAATCTTCAACTACATCAAAGACCACTGAAGGATATATTTACCGAAGGAAACCAGAAGTTCAAGCAACTTCTAAAATCTAGAAAGGACAGAGATGAGACCTATCTGCCTGGACAGTTATAAAGTTATAAAGTTCCTTTATAAAGTTGGGGCATCCATCTTCAGCCTACAGGCCCAGAGTCTCTTTTCATTTCAGTTAAGCAGGAAATCTGCTCTGCCCATTCTGGCACAGTTCATCAGTTGCTTCTCCTCGAGTCCTGAAGAATGTCTGACAGTTTTTCTGCAAAGCAGGAACCTGAAGGACCCTCTCAGCTTGTTTTGCCAAAGTTCAGAGGTCACCTTCCTATAAAACCTGCATGTCCACTTCTAACAGCATACTGTCAAGCAGTTAATATAAGAACAGGTTCTTGCTAGTGGCTAACCATTACCACAAATAGAGTAGACTCCATATGGAGTTTCTTCGATGCCCATTTTTCTGTTGAAGTAAATGGGTGCTGGTTTCACTGTCCAGAAAAGTCTAAGCTCTTAAAACATTTTAAATGCCATATTCTGTATGTCTTAGAAGTATTTGAAGATTATCTACCTAATTGAAAGATATCTTTGTATATCTAAAAATCTAACTAACATGCATTTCTTAATTATACATTACAATTCTAAATCAGTTACATAAACATCCTATCTTTAAGAGTAGAAAAATACATACAGCATAAGAGAATTGACCTTAAATTTGTATCAATAAACCAAAATCTATACCAATGTAAAACATTTTGAGATTAACAGCTGATTTTCTGATCTAAGTAAATTCAATAATCTAATTTTTTAAAAAAATCATTCATATAGCATATCCCCTTTTTCTTCTTAGAAAGAGATTGAATATGACCATTAACCATTTATAATGAAAACAAACATTTAGAAACAATATTTGGGGAATTTGGGAGTAGTTTTCCATTACTACTTCCTGCTGATTAAGGGGTGTTGAAAATCTCATGAGTTAGACAGGATCATACTCTGCAGTCTTGAAGTTGATGTGGCCATCTCTTCCTATTGGAGATTTTTTCAGGGGGTCTTGGTTGATGAAATCATATTTGCCTGGAAGCAATCCACAGGTTCTCATCTTCTGTGGAAACAAAAGCAGAACTCTTCCAAAGCAATAAATCCTTAGACACAATTTTCAAAATCAAAATACCTTTAAAACATATATTCTTGTTTAACTTAGTAGCCTTTGCATTTGCAATCCATTGTCTTTCTGCAGTTAGCTCATTAACAGTTAAAAAATTAAAGAAAACACAATAACAACCAAAATCCATATTTTGTGTCTATTTTCCATCTTTACGTGGCTTATTATATTTTTATTACTCTATTTTTCTCTTTAAAGACTTTTTTAACCTCTTTTTTTTTTTCTCTCTGAAGCCTATGTATCTTTTACACACATTGTAACCCGTTTACAGGTTTTTCTTTTCATCTGAATCTGTTTTATTGTGAATCCTTAGTTATCTTTCAACCGTAAGAGCTTTTAAAATACACTCTCTTAAAGAGCTGCATAGTTTTTGACCAGGAAGTTGAATCAGTAAGTTCTCTTAAAGGGACCGCGTCTCTATTCATGGCCAGCAAACAGAGAAGACTAAAGAAAATGCTGCTACTAAGAAACTTTGTTTCCTTTTTGTTCAAAATAAACAGAAATCTAAAATCAATCACATGCTACTGAGTCTTCTGTGAGATTTCAGGAACCCGCCTGATTGCAGCTTACACTGCCTGCCACCAGTCCGCTGGCGCCAATTTGAATGTGACCCGGACGCCACTCTTTCTTTGTACAAAGACCTGCTTCATATACACAATTTGGAAGTTGCCTTTGCTCAGTTTCTGCTAAAAACCCTTTTAAAACTTTCTCAGGCATTAAGTGGATAATTGCACCACATTGGGCGCCGTCTGTAGTATTGTGGTTTCTAGGTCCCGGGTGGCCAGAGGTCGGAGACCCACAGACCTGTCACCTGAGACCACTTAGCCGCCCCTTCCTCTCCTACCTATTCTGATTCCTCCTCCTACTTCTTCTATGGTGCCTGTCATGGCCCAAAATAGCTCCTTTATTTAAAGATTGAGATTCACAGCATACAGAAAGGCATTCCCACATCACACACACAAACTACATTTTTTATAAAACCAAAATTACATTTGAAGCTATTATACTATATTCAGTAATGCCCACTATAAATGTACTTGCTTACTCCTTAAAATTTTGACTTATATTGTACATAACTTAAGGAACAGTAGAAAATAAAAATTCTATTGAAAATCAATAGAGTAAGTTTTGTGTAAGGTACAATATTGGCATTTACAAGGAAATAATTACTCTTAGGTAATACAATGGAAACACAATGTTAACATTTTGAATATACAAACAATTTCACCATAGTACAGTATTAAAACCATAAGCCCATCTATAGCTTGAATTAAGGTGTTTGTAACTCTTTGCAAAAACTCTCAATAAATTAACATGAATTTTCCATTATTCTACATAGGAGAAATTTAGTTGTTTGTAAAAACTTGAAGCTACATCATAAATTTCTCATTTATTTCTAAAGTAAAAATGTTGCTTTTGGTGATGCATACGTGGTATTTAAGTTCTCAGGAGACTGAGACAGGAGGAGCATGAGTTTAAGGTGGTTGGCCTAGGCTGAACTGTGACTCAGAAAGACTCAGTCAAAAAGAAGTAAAACCAAAAAAATACAGCAAAATTAAATGAACAATACAAAAAATAAAAAATAAGTATAAAATATATGCAACAAAATTTCTTATCCAATCCTAGGAAGGGTTGGAGATTAGAAATAGACATATGAGAGGTAAGGGTAGGATCACGTCAGGACTCTAGCTTCTAACGTTCAAATTAGAACCAATGAACTATGATTGACAACCATAAGCTTTAGCTTTATATATTTCAGTTTTTAATATTTCATCACTTCATCCACTGATAGAATGAGTTTTACACATTTTTCACCTTCCTCCTCCTCTCTCACCTCCCTCTTCCACTGGACTCCTGACCAAGTTCCCTTCCTGTTCCATGTCTGAAAAGCCATTGAGTTGAAGTAGAGCATCTTCCCCAAGCATGAATAGAGGGACAGTGACTGAAATAAGGAAAGAGCCATTGAGTTGAAGTAGAGCATCTTCCCCAAGCATGAACAGAGGGACAGTGACTGAAATAAGGTTAAACATCAGTGACACAACACTGAATCTGTTCCCCTTCAACAATTAATTGCCAATATAGGCTCTACATATATTTTCCAATGGCTCTAAACCAAGAAAAATAGATAAATTCATCAATAGTTAATGGAATGAAAAAGGCTAGATACTTTGAACTACTTGGCAAGCATTATTGCATGTCTCTTGAAATATCTCAATTATATAAATGCATATATGTGTCCTGAAATAGTGTGAAAACATAAATTTATATTTATATATGAATGTAATATTAGATGAAGGCATAAGCCTCATATAGTAGAAAAGACACAACACTTTATTTTCTTACTTTGATATCATAAGAGAGAATCAGACAACTCATAAATGAGCAATTTTATAAACATCTATCTCCTATGATATAAACAAAGTGAAAGTCAAAAGATAAATAAAAACCATCTCAATTTTCTAATGAAAATTTGTGTGTCTTTATAGATAAATTGACTGAAATGCTCAAATAACATGAGAACATTAAAATATAACCATAGTTGGTCACATTTAGTGGTTCATAACTTCAGTCCCAGGTCCAGTAAGACAGACAACAGCAAATCATGTGAGTTTGAGGCCAGCCTTTTCTATACACCAAGTTATAGTTCAGACAGACTTGTACAGTAAGATATTACTTCAAATGAGTAAACACAACATAGCAACTACTAAGATCTTAAAATTACAAATATATCAATTCTAACTTATCTACAAAGTCAATGTCAGCCCATTCAAATATAGATATTTTTCTTGTAAATGGAATTATGATTCATGTTTTCTGTAAAAGAAATTAGAAAATGTTAGTAAATAAAACATGTGCTATGTCTTCAAGTTTTAAATATCATTTGTTTCCAAACTATAAATAAATTTCAGAAAATTGAAAAGTATGTAATAATAGACAAAAGTAAAGTATTTGTAGACACTGATATATAGGAAAATGGAAATTTAGCTTATGATGAAGCTATAATTCATAAAACAGATATGAAGGAGTGGATATGAGTACACTTATACTTAAGGATGTATGCAATAGTCCCAAAATGTGTATATTGTCTCTAATACTAATACATTTTTAATGTTCAAGATTTCAGCATAAGATTATAAACGCCTTGACAGATATATTACAATGTATATATCAACGTGTATGGAGGGTATCCCTTGAAGTATTTTCAGTTATCTGCCAAAGAAAAATGAGTAAAGAATATTGGTAAATTATAAGATATAAATATTAAACTATAACAAATATGCAATAGTAAGAAGATATTAATGAACAAAGGTGTGAAAAAGCAGTAACGATAACATGGTATCAGTGGCACTGATGCTCGTCGTTCCATGTGGCATGTCAGCCAGGACAAGCAGGACTACTAGCAAGAGTGTGTAAAATCACCATTTTGCATTGCATGTAATCTGTTTCTTCCTGACTTTAATACAGCATTTCAGGTACTTAGTTCATAAAGAGCAGTTCTATCACAGATTCACATTGTATTCCTTGATTATGATGAAATCAAACACTGTAACTGAGAACACAGCCCAACCCCAATCTCCCCAAACATTTATCTTTTTTTAATTTACCAAATTATTGTTTTTATATTTATTATGTCACCAACATGGTTAATTATATATCACAATAGGAAAATTAGCAACTTTGGGGAAAAAAATAAAGGCTATTTTTAAAACCTTTCTGCTTGTTATTAGTAGGCTTGAAGTTAACAACATATAGTCAAGATAATCTTAAAAGGAGAACTAATCATAAATGAATCTATATTCCCCTAATTAATAAATATCCTGCTGTGAATATCTAATGATAATGTACTAATAAGAAAAATAAATAAATTTATACTGACAAAGTAATTGAGGTTGTACAGTAGAAAAATGACATATTGTGCATTGATCCTTTAGCAATCTTCTAAATGAAAAGAAGCACGCAAGCTAATTATTTTAGTACGTAACAGAAAATGATAAGATTAAAACAAACTAATTATGCATTCTTGAATAATGGGTTACTTTAATGCGGTGAAATCAATGAGAGAAAACGTGATTTGGGAAAAGAAATATTCGATTTTGGTAAGTGCAGTACAATCCTGAACCATTGGACTGTCTTTAAACTATGTTTAAAAAGTGGACAAAAACATAGAAAAGTCTTAAACAGAAAAACTATGACATTTATTTAGTTTTTTCCATGTCTATCACTGATCACCCTTCCTCTCCTCCTCCCTCGCCCTTCCCCACGCCACCCCACAATCCATTCCCCTTATAAAATAATCATCTTTAATATTAGTGTATCAGGAAGGTACTTAGCTTATACCAGATGTAATCATTTGTTTCCCTTTGCCCTGCTGTTTTTTGCTAACTCACGCTCAAGGCAGGGTGGGGGCAGTCATATGAGACCATCATAACATTTCACAGCGATTCTGAGGTCAGGGACATAGAGTAAGTGCTACCTTCATTTCTCAGATGGGGCACGACTGTGAGGGAAGCCTCTCTGGCACTCCGAGAAGGCATCTGAAATTCTGTGAGTCAAACAATGATTCCCTTTAAGTAAGTGAAGAGTTATCACGTTCTAAGTACTAGCACCCAGTTCTAAAAACGACATTCACAGTCTGCATTCACAAACTACAATGATGTTGCTCTTCAATATACAGACACACACAGGCATTTGAATTTGATATATAATTATAAATATACATAATTTGGGGTTCGATAATTGTTCAAGGTTTTCAAAAATACGATCTGGACAACTTGGTCTAGTAAAAGAAGCCTTTTGTTTCTCGTGTGTTCAGATTTGTTGCATTTTCTCCCATTATGTCAGTACTATGCGGCTTGTTGTTATATTTGTTAGCAAAATATGCACAGGATAAAAATCCATCTGACCATCACTGAGCTGTTAACAGCAATGGATGGAAAATGTTTGCAGAACTTATTGCTGCAGTACAACACAAAGGACTCTCTTGGTGTGTTTTTCTTTTTGACTCCAGGAATGACAATAGGGTTTTCTGCAGGTGGAAATGTCTTTTAGTTTGCATAATTCTGTACTGCAATATTGTGTTATATTGAAATATGGTAGAACTTTTGTTTAAGATAAATAGGTGATAAAGTGTCCCACAAACTTTGTTTTTCTAGGCTGGCATATTACTCTCTTACAAAAGCGAATAATGAGAAACATCATCATTAACATTCAAAGAAGCAGTAAGGTTAACATATTTGCCTTTACTGTGAACACTATATAATATTTGGCAGTGTAATAGTAAAATGCGGATGAAAACTAAAATAATAAAGATTTTTTTTCTGACTCCTCATTCAGGATGCAAAATGAAACAAAACCAAAGCATGAATAGCAGCTTTGCCTAAATTGTTTACTTCACTCTCAAATTAATCTTCCAGAGTTGAAATGAAAATATAAAAGCTTACATACATAATTGTTCACAGCATTCGTTACAAATGTCCTTGCAATGCGATTTTATTAAAACATGTAGCTTGATATAAATATATGTGTGTTAGGCATATTTATCAAAATTTAATGCATATCAAAATTTCCAGGTTCATGTTAGAGAATTATATTTTAATGCCATAATTATTAGTTTGTCAGAACTACAATCTTTTTTCTTCAAGGTGAAGTGGACAAAAATAGTCAGCTAAAATCTGGTGATAAATATTGCTGGCATAGTAAAGATAATTAAGGTAAACTTACTTCTGAAAATAAATAAATGGCTGCCTACAATGGGACAGCTGGGAGATGATGAATAAATACCCTCAGTCTCATTTGTTCCTGCCTTGTGCAAGACCTTTGATGACATTTGCCCTTTCTTCAGAGTTCTCCCTGGGTCAAATACAGTTGTATCCCACATGAACTGTATTCTAGAGCACATTTCCTTCTGTCTCTATTTCTATCTCTATGACTCACCTGCTTTGTTTAAACTCTTACAAAGATCTGTTCTATAAAGTGCAAACTAAGACAAACTGAGAATTAGGAACTGTGTAGAAAATATAAAAGGTGTGTGTGGGGGGGGGGAAGGAGCAAAGAAATAACTCAGAAGAACTTAGAAATGTATTATAACCAGAGGACACGTGACTGCAGGGAAAGGCAGAGTCAAAAGCATTATGTGTAGACTGGATTGGAGTAGGACTCATATTTCCGATGAAGGGATTTGCAATGTATCAAAATGTCACTGAATAATTTTTAAAAGAAAGGTTATATAATAAGGTTGCATGCTATTAATGACTTTTAATAGAAGTATATGAGCTTATTAAGTCTGAAAAAAACTTTCTGATCTCCCTCTCTTATTATATTAAACATTATTTTACTTTTATACAAATACAGATAAAAATATTTGGGCAAGGTTTATTATAGTCCAGGATTCAGACTTGCTATATAACCATAGTGACCTAGATCTTTTCTGCCTCTATATCCCAAGTACTGATATTAGGGACATGCACCATCATTCTTGGTGTATGAGGAACTGAAACATGAACTCAGAGCCTTGTTCATGCTAAGCAATCATTCTATCAAGACAACTGTATTTCTATCCTGTAAACTTCATTATTGTCTACCAATCATAAATAAAATACACTACGTTTTTCTTTTTTCTCTTTGTTTCTTCTACAATTACCAAGATGTGTAACTTCAATGGTCAATTCACCAATTTACATATGTTTCAACAGTGTCACCTAATAAACAGGATATGAATATTTATTCCACTTGTAGAAAAGCATATGCTTCCATTGAACACAGTAAGCCATATTATAACGTACGTTATTCTCAATTATACCATTATGTGGTAGATGTGAGAGAAAACATTTCTAAAATACATTTTACTATACCTCATTGTTTAGGGGTAGAAAAAACACAGTAAAAGGAACTATTTTCAAATTTGTTGTGATTCAATAAAGAATGTTAAAATGAATACTGACTGCAGATTTCTTACAGGTCAAAATTATTTTATGGGCAAGAAGGGTAGTATGAATTTTGAAAGGAAATGGAAAGTGTGCCGATTTCAGAATAATATATGTATTTGCTACATAGGCATGATGTGCTTAAACTGCCTACTGTATACCAGAAATGGTACATAAAATACAGGCAGGAAAAGTAGAAAAAGTATTCTATTTAGTCTTGAAGGTTAATACAGAGTTTTTCCTCAGAGGCACATTTCCATCTTTAAAATTCTTGATAGTTTTCAGCTCAAGTCTGAATTTGGGCAATGGGTCACAAATATTCCATACAGTAATTGGAGTGTTCTCTTTCCACAGCTATACATTTTACTGTTTAATTTTTTTTTTTTTTTGGATAGCTATGCCTGACTGCTTCAATGAGAATACCCTTAAAAGGCTTGTGTTTTGAACACTTAATTTCCAGTTGGTGGTGCTGCTTGTTCATGTTTATGGAGTGTTTTTGAAGGTAGTGTGTCGCTGGAGGTAGGTTTCATTCCTTCTCTGCTTTGATCATGTGATTTAAGATGTGGGCTTTCAACTTGCTGTTCCAGCTGTCACAACTCCCAGATATCAGACTTTCCCTACGATGATAGTGAGAGCCCCTTATCCTCCTGGTACCGTAAGACTGAATAAGCCCTTCCTTTTATAAGTTGCTTTGGCTATGGTATTTTATCACAGTACAGGAAAAGCAAATAACACACTAAACAAATCAAAACATGTCTTAGTACTTTTATATCACACTTATTCCTGGAGACTTCATAGTTCCTTAGCCATAACCAGGGATATCAGCATAAATCATGTTCCAGAGATATGGTTTAAATCAACTCTGACATCACTATGACACTTGGTCTTGGTCAGATACATTTTTCCATTAAGTTTAGGGAGACTATTTCACTTTCAGCTTATTAGCTGAATGTTATCTGTTCTTGTGAGAGCAAGAAAAAAATGTGTGGACCTAGTTTCATTGCGTATATTGTGGATATTTTAATTTCCTATAATAAACTGACGGTGTAAATTAGGGCAAGGGTTCCAGTTTACTTTAGAAATAAAACTGAACAGTAGATCAACATCTGTCAGAGGTTCAAAATAGTCCTGTTAAATGCTCTCTGTACTAGTGATTAATGGATGAGAAAATATAAAATAAAAAGCAGAAGTGTAAGCTGTTCTTAAATTATTTTCAAATTCAAGAATGTGTACAAACACAGATAAATACATATTAGAAAGTAGGACAAAGATTTTACAACCCAACCATTGAGGATAGAATGATGAGCACAGGACTATGGATATATTCAACTGGAATTTTCTTTTAGAATATTAACTTATACTATCAGCTCTTACAAGAAGAAATGAATCACAAATGTCATGTATGTTCTGTTGAATATTCAAATGGTCAGGATAAACTAATCTAAACATGTATACTCTTTCTATTTGTATCATCTATTAGCATCATTGTGTCCAAGCTAAGTTTATAAAATATAAATCCTTGGATTCAGAGCACAGTGTATTAACCTAACAAATATTTTCTAACTTCCTCTCTTGTAATCAGCTCTATATTAAGTTTAATCCTGGCTACAATGAAAGTTCTCTAGAGCATAAAAGAAAAGTATCTGGTTCTTACTGAAATTTTCTTCCAATAGATTCACAATATTCCATACCTTCGAATGATGGGCTTCTAAGAATTAGTGAGTTGTTTCCAAATGCTGAGAATTCTAGGTGCCCTGATACCACAGACTGTCGACCAGTGGTAGAGCTGGAATATTTAACTCTTCTAGCAAGAGGATTTACATGGCTGCTCAGTCATGAGCTGAAGCAAGAGGACTGATACTAACAAGCATTCAAAATTAAAAAAAAAAAAAAAAATGCCAAGAGGGCCTCAACCCTATACAAAGAACTGTTGACAGCTAAGGAGCTGGGAGCCAGGAATGTTACCTTCCTCAGGAAGAGCATATAAACTGGTGGTCCAGTGCCAAATGTTCCGCCATGAAGACATTATACACACAAATAATATTATATGGACTGAACATGGTACATTTAGGAATATATACATATATATGTGTGTTCAATAATAATTAATGAAAAAAATAGATATAAAGGAGAGGTAGGTATACAGAAGAACTTGGGAGGAGAAAAGAGAAGGTAAAAACATAACAAAGTCATAACCTTAAAAATATTTAAGAAGAGTCCCGTGAAAAAGAAAAAAATCTAGTTAGCAGTGGGCATTTATTTTTTATTTACATTTCTTTTTATTTCTTGGCATCATTGGATCAAGTCCTGGAAAATATAACTATCCCAGTTTACTTCAGAATGTAACTAAGTTGCTATATAACACTGAAATTTACCAATTAGCCAGGATTTATTTATTTAATACAGAAATAGATGATGCTGGAAAATAGCTAACGTCACAACATGTAGGCAATTATTTTATGAAGCTAAATTTCTCCCTTCTGATATCTGATATATACTGTAAGAAGAAGTAAATTTTTGACTCAAATCCAGAAAAGTGGGTTACACGTTAAATATTCTATCTTATTATTAACTCTAGTGATGAGGATTGAGATTTGCTGAAATGTTCAAAGGAAATTTTTATAAACGTAATATTGATTTTACTGATCTGGGAAGTTCCTAAAATGAATCCTGATGCACCTTATAAAAAATAAAAATAAAAACACCCAAACTTGTGAATATTTTAAGATAACATAAAGGTTTTGTCAAAAAAAACCCACTTCTTTGTGAACTTTAGAAAGTTTATTATAGGTGTCAACTTAATATCAATTAAGATGTTTTATTTCTTAATCAAATATTGTAATCAAACATATCTAGTCTCATTGAAAGTTTGCATTGGCTCTGAATACGCTATTATAACGTGTCCAATAGATTGTCACCATCCCATTTTGCTCACATTCATCTACTCTACAAACAACTCTATCATGATTAAGCAAGGAGCTACCTTACTTTCTATGAGGATACAAGAAGAAAACCTTCCCCACAAAGAGCTTACAAATATTACTAGTGAATCAGAAGTGTTAAAAAGTAATACAGAAATGTGATTTTTAATGAATAAATGGCAGAGCTCATGCATATGACTTTTGGGTTTTACAGACAGAATGAGAAGTAAATATAAATGGGTCAAGTAGAATTGTATTGAAATTTTACCTTAACCATCAGGTAGAAGAAAAACTGTCTAAACTTCCACTTAGAAAATCATACACCTCAAAACATAGCTTAGCAACTTCCATAATTAAGAGATTTTAGACTGCAGACAGTAGTTAGGGAAAGGGTATAGACATATATTATTAAATTTATGAGTACACACGTATGAAAAGGCACAATGTTTAAAAACAGATTAAGTGAACAAGAGAAATAAAATCAACAAGGATAACCTATTTTTCTTTAATATTATTCTTTAGAATCACAGTCATATTTCTAGAAAAGACTATGCACGCACAGATGGTACATATGAAATATTTAATATGAGAGCACCACATATATCAAGCAACTCAGAATCTCCATTTTTTATTCATAGAAGTGATATACAAGAAAATCGGGGATTTAAAAGAAGAAAGCAGACTTGGATAGTTAATTAGAAGGAACGAGAGGAAGGGAGAGAGGGTGTTCTTCTGTAAGCATGAGACTCTGGATTCTGGATAACTAGACAGTGGGGACATACAAAGAATAAGAATAATAGCATTTTAATTGTGTGTAATTGTAATTGGTCCCTTATATATTTTCCTTTTGATAGATTTTTTCCAGTAGCTTATTTCTGAAAAAAATATTACTTAAAACTATCATACATTGTTTTTTGCTCATAATAATTTTCTCCCAGATCCACCCCCCCCATTTTGTACAGTAACTTTGAGATTTTTTTTTAAAAAAAATTATATAGTACACATAATGCTTCCTAATTACTCTGGGGCCTGTTAGCATCCACTGGTCATGGTCAAGCTAGTATGGACTTATGAAAAGTTTACTCCTGAACTAGAGACTAGTCTTTGTGTCCACATTACCCTTACAGGCTGGCTTTCTCTTCAACTTGCACAGATTTGTGCTTTGCTTATTATAAATTGTCTATCAGATCCTAGGTGTAACTTTCCTGTTGTATACAGAAGCGCTGTTTTACTATAGTCATTAATGGCAT
Organism: Phyllotis vaccarum; assembly: GCA_033318265.1. Classification (NCBI taxonomy): domain Eukaryota; kingdom Metazoa; phylum Chordata; class Mammalia; order Rodentia; family Cricetidae; genus Phyllotis; species Phyllotis vaccarum. The sequence goes on along the minus strand of JARWLC010000005.1, from coordinate 26,958,371 downwards.
CTGACTCTTAGGAATTACTACCCCTACTTCCTTATCTCTTTTGCTATGTCTTCCATAGTCGTATCTATGAACAACTATAGTAACTTTACTAATCTGGAAAATCATACTTTAAAGCTATCTGAATGACATTCCAATAGTCTGTAATTTTAAAAATCATAAGACTGTTATTATTTAAATGTTTTAAAAATATTTAATATTCTATTCACCAATTCAAGAAATGTAAAATTGTATAAATTTAAAGTTGAACTTGAGAATGTAGAGATGTTTTGGAGCCTGGGTTCATCATTTTAACTATGGACCCGCGGATAATCAAGGCACTATTACCACTTTTACTAACTCACTTCAGATTCTCTTTAAGAAAAAGGAAGCTTTTAGTCATAAGGAGTAATTTGTTTTCTCTTTTAAAAACCACACAGTAGTCCTTGAATAAGTAAATGCAACTTTTATCAATTACCACATTGTCGACTAGAAATTGATCAACAGAATTAGTTACACAATTAGTTTTCCTGCTCTGCCCCATGGAGGAAATCTTCACTTTTCTAGAATGTAACATCAGTCATAACCTGACGCTACTTTTTCAATCAGGGCTTTAGTTTTGGAAAGGCTAGCCTCTGTGACAAACAACCCTGGAAAATGTTTTTCAAATCAAATTAAAATTTACTTTTTTCCCAGTATCAATAATAAACAAGGATGTAGGACAAACAAGAAGGTTTTCTGTGTGCATGATTCATGGGCCTTGGGCCTCTGGAATTATTAGAAGCACATAGAGATAATCACAGAATCTCCTGTGGTGATGTAGATACTTACAAAGCTTGCCCAGCGGCTTTTGGTATTGCTGATAATGTCATATTTTGTCTCACATTGTTTTCTTTTTGAAATAAAAATATTAATTGGTGCTACTGTTTTATATATATTATATATATGTATATATGTATATATATATGTATGTATGTATGTATATATATATATATATATATATATATATATATATATATATATACTGAATCAAATACTTTGAAAGGAAATGGAGAGAGAATTGGGAGAACAAACATGGAAATTGATAAAAAGGATCTTAACTTGTATCTGGAGGATGTGCATTCAGAGTTGGTAGGTAGAAATATTATGATTGACATTGAACCGTACTCCTGAAGTCTCTGGGATATTTAGATTGTGTTCTTTGAAGAGAGTATGGATATGTTCTCTTGGTCTAAAGTAAGATTCACACTGCCATTACCGTCCAATTGTGTAGCAATTGATAAATTTCTAACAAGGTAAGCTTCTTCTTTACAGACACACATTTGGGTAATTAGTTGTAATGTATTATGGGTCCCTGGCATAACTGATAAAAAAGATTGGAAGAAATATAAGTTTATTTTTATTAAAGTATTGGGAAAATAAAGGTCTTAATTTTCTGAAATGCTATTTTGAGAAGAGCTGACTCTTCTATCACATCTTAAACATTTAAGAGAGTAGGAAAAGTTTTTGTTGTATTATGATATGTGGGCAGAGGTTTCACAGCCCAAGCTCACTTAAGGGAATCACAAAAATATCAGGAAATAAAATAAGGAGGTAAGAAGTTTCAGAGCGTCTTGAAGCAAGGTGAGCTTAAGAAGGAAATAAAACAAAACCCAAAAGTATCAAAACGAGATGGAAAGAAAAGCAGGTCTTAATCTTTGCCTTTCCCTCAGCAGTTTATGTGATCATATGTTACCTGGACATTTCATAGCTCTGATCTGAACATCACCACTTAACTCTGAAGTCTCTTTCTTGCTTGTGCCTTCACTGGCTACACTCTAACCATGCCACTCCTTCAAGTTCTGTTCATGTCATATGCTTTTTGCCTCATAGGCACTCCCATACTTTGCTTTAGCAAACAATTCTTCTGGGAATTCAATTCATCATCTCTGTCTGCATCTCTATCTCTCTTTGTGTCTGTTTTTCTTGCTCTCTCTCTCCCTCTTCCTCACTGTATCTGTCTCTCTTTTTCTGTCTCTCTCTCACACAGAGAGACAGAGAGAGACATTCTTAGTAAGAATTCCTTCATGAATAGAGGAGAAACTCTCATATCATTATGGAACAATGTAATATGATATTTGATCTTGTGTGTGCAATGTGAATTCACAGGCTTCATAAGTTCTTAGAATTCCTTTCTTAATGCCTATTACTTACTCTCAATTTCTACAATGAATGAATTCCTTTATTACCACGGATCCATGGGATAAGGTAGTAAACTAGGCAGATATGATGATCTTATATTAATGAGACAATATGGTAGATAATGTATCTTTAGCAGTTGCAAGTATGCATAGTTTTAAAGGATGTAAAGTGTAGACAAACTAATTAACTATCCTGGTATTAGGAGAAGTTTCTTTCTGTATCTATTTTTTTTTTAATTTTGAGATTTTAATGTAATTACATTATTTTGCTTTGCTTCTCTCTCCAGCCAAACCATATACCCTTTCTATTCTCTCTTTTAAATTCGTGGTCTCTTTTTTTGTAACTGATATTGTTTGCACATATGTATATAAATTTATACTCATAAACATAACCTGTTCAGCACATATAATGTTCCTTGTATGTACGTTTTCTGGGCTTACCTTTTAGACAACAATCAGTATCCTTTTCCCTGGGGAAGGCCTCTTCTTCCATCCCAAGCCTTCCATAATTGCCCATAGTTCTTTGTATAGAATTGAAGCATCAGAGGTTTTTGTACTTCAGGCTTATCTTGTTCAGTTGACATTTGGGCAATAATGTTGGGAAGACTCTATTGGTAATGTCTTTTGATATTTCTCAGAGTCATACTCTCAAAAGCAAAACAAGTTTTTAAGACAAAATATTACTAGAGAAATTAGGAAAAGGAGGTTTTTAAATAAAGCAATCTAAAATAAAAAAGATGTTAAAGAGCACTCAACTTGTGGCTCATCAGTCTTTCTTGTCTGTCTTTGTATTTATAATAGAATACATAATAAAATATACCAATTAAACAACAATCTTTAACCTTTTTTTTTCACTTTGAAAAGAAACAGGATAGCAAGGAAGACGGAGTATATTTTAAAAACAAACAAATGAGACCTCATCGCATGGGAAGTAAATAGTGACAAGGAGTAGGTGAGTATCAAGCAGTTAAGAGTTCTTCTGCATCTTACTTTTTAATGATCATATATTCCAAGATATATGAGTAAAATCTGTTCTCCAGCACAGCTGTAGGACTTAGGCCACATATAACCATTTCCGTCAGGTTAAAATGCTGAATATCTACTATCTTTGGTGTTGTTTATGGCTATGCAATGTTCTTATTTTTTTCTTTCACTCAAGCAAACCCCGAATCCACTAAGTTAACTGATTTTAAAAAGTATGTAAGTTTATATTTGTACAAATATTATGTATATAAATGTAGCACTGGTAGCAGAAATTTTGTTCATATCATCTTCTTTCATAACATTTTCTCTGCTCACTTGATGGACACATGACTTTTCTACTTCACCATTGACCATAGCATCTATGGAGCATTTATGGCCAGCCTTTCTATAGAAAACTGAAACTTCACAGGAATTTATGTATTCTGATATTTCTCTGAATATTGGCAGTACTCTTTGTTATTAATCCTGTTGTATTTATGACCTTGTTGGGACATTCCTATGAATGTGTTGCTGGACAACATTACAAGGTCAAGTATAGATGATAACAGTCCTTCATCAGCCTTCCATTTGATTTTCCTATACTACATTCATATACATTCAAATAGACAGAGCTCTATAAAATATATTAGATACATATCTATTTTTATTATAAACTTACACATACAAAAATGTTCCATAAATTCACTGTTCCAGTTTTATCTAGATCTATAAATGTAGCACACATTTATAAATGCTGTTTAGCAGTCATTGGAATTCTCATTTAATTATGTAGAAAATATTTGAGTTGTGTGCTAGTTCTAGAAATGAAGTTCTAGAAATGAAGTAAACTTTTATATGTTTGTTTATTAAAATATGTTTCTTCACTTCAAATAACATTTTATTCTTTCATTTTCTCTCTACATCCTTCTCAAACTACACTTACTTGAATGACTTCTATATTCCACTCAAATTGAAAACCTCAATTCTTCTATAATCATTATTATTATATACATGTTTGTATATATATATTGACAGAAATATATAATTCAAAACATTTAAAATATGTTTATTAGTGGTGCATATGTAGTTTATTTATTTAGCAACCAAAAATTATTTTCTTTTTAAAAAAATTATTCATTTTATATACCATTGAAGATCCTCCTTTCATTTTCCTCCCATTCCACCCCCCCCCCCCCCGCCCAGCACTCCCTACCTTCCCATTCCATTCCCTCCTCCAAAAATGTAAGGAAGGCCTCCCGTGGAAAGTCATCAAGGCTAGGTACATTCAATTGAGGCAGGTCTAACGCCCTCCTCCTGCATCAGGGCTGTGCAAGGTGTTCCACCATAACTAATGGGCTCTTAAAAAATGCATCTCACATACCAAGGATAGATCTTGATTTCACTTCCGGGGTCCCCTTAAACAGACCTTGCTACATAACTGTCTCCCATATGTAGAGGGAGAAGTCCAGTGCATGATCTACAGATGTTGATCGACAGTTCCTGAGTTCCCGCTAACTTGGCTTAGTTATTTTTGTAGGTTTCCCCATCATGACTTTGACCCACCTTGCTCATATAATTTCTCTTCTCTCTCTTTGACTGGACTTCTGAGTTCAATATAGTGATTACCTGTGAATCTTTGTATCTGCTTCCATCAGTTATGGGATGAAGGCTTTATGATGACAGCTAAAGTATTCAGTCTAATAACTACAATAGGTCAACTCAAGTACCCTCTCCACTGTGCCTAAGAGTCTAAACTGTGCTCATTCTTGGGAATTCCTGGGAGCTTCCCTAAAAGGGGATCCAAAAAGGGATGCATGGTTCACCCTGAGAAGGGAAATAGATGACATTTTCTGAATAAACTGGGTTTTAGGGAGGCAGGTAATAAAGGGGAGGGTAGTGGAGATGGAAATATAAAGGAATGAAATGGAGGGATGGAACAGAAACACAGTATGAGAACAATAAAAACAATATCTTGATATATGATGATATGGGGTTAGGGAGAAGTATGAGTAGTAAACAAAGGTACTTTTATTTTAGGCACACTTGTTAGCCCTCGATGGCAGGGAATTTTAGCTATAGGTCAGGATGATCTCAAACTCGCAAGTTTAAACTCTGTCTACCCTCTAAGTCAAAGTCTTGTGGATCATACCCAACAGGAAAGCTATCTTTGTTCAGTACTTTATATAGTACCATTCCTAGTAGGCAATTAAGGTCTGTATTTACATATTTAGTAGTGTCAGAACTGAAATGCATATGTATGTTTCTACAATTGCTTGAGAGTAAATCATATGAATTTATTTCACATATTCCAAAATTCAAGTACCAGGAATGTGGTACTATCCTTTTGATCAAATGCCAACTACTATTTGAGGATTTGTTATGAAAGCTGTTAATTGGTATATGATCATAGAGAAATCGCTTTTAAAATAATCCATGACATTTCTGTCATAAATCACTGTGTCATCATCAATTCTATCTTGATAACTTGTAAGAAAAACAAATACACATAATAGAATTTGTCAACAAAATCCCAAACTGAGAATATGATATGATATGAAATAAAGTTGACAAAAAAAAACAGAAAATTTATACTTCAGAATGAATATCAATTGTCAAATTGACCTAACTTTACTTTCTGTAATATTGACTAATATATTCCCAATGCTGAATTCAACACCAAATATTGCTCGCTAAAGGTCTTGAGTCCTTCATTGTAAAGAGAAAAAATAGTATTTTCTCTCTCCATTTTCAAAGAAAATTTAATTATATACATTGCTGATTAAAAGAACTCTAGAAAATAAAATATCTATAAAAATTATCTTATTCCAAATACTCAGTGAAGAAACATGTTTTTTAAATTTTTTTTAACTTAGTCAAATTTTATAGATCATAGAGATGTTACAATGTCAAGTTATGACAAAGACTTTTGGAGTATTTCAACTATATTATAGTGAATCATGAAACCTTGCATTTTTATATATTTATTCAACTTTTATAAAAATATTACCTTTTCTCTTTCTGACATGATTTTCTAGCCCTGCGCAGCATGAAGAATAAGAGATTTTGTTTGCACCAGATGTTTAATGCAATATGTAAAACCTAGCACAGGAACTAAGAGCAAAGTTAAATTTAAAAGAATAGATGAGTGTGATACTCCAGTTCATCTACTTTCTTCAGACTGTACAGAGACTTTTATATAAATTATAAAAGCTGGTTCCATAAAGAAAACTGTTGGTAATTTGCAGAGACTTTTTCTTCTCAGCTTCATAGTCTTTCTCATAGCTCCTTCACTATTAGGCAAACCAATTAAATGTACTCAGACTAAGCCATATATGCTAAGTACACAATTTGTATGAAATTCGACTCTGTTCATTACCTTTATGCTAGTGATTTTATTTTCCCTGACTTGGAGTAGTGAGTTTATTTATTTATTTTTTTAAATAAGAACTTTGTTTTAAAAATGGCATGCTGAAATGCTTGACATGTGAATTCTCAAACTGTCTTAACTGGATTTTGGCATTTAATAAGCTGTAAACTGCCGATGCTATTTGCAGATGAAGTCTCATTTTTGCCCATCAGCAGGGGGCTGGAAGCATAATTAATTGAGTGAAAGTTAAAAGACGGACAGAGCAGTTACATTTATGCAAATACTGCAGCCGAACATCTAACAGAAAAGAAAAGTAGCTTGAAATCTATTGGTTTGGTTTTGGACTCAATTCCACAGGGTCCATTTAAACTCTGTAGATTGTGCATCTGACAATTAAGACATAGTGTTTCTTAATCCTAGCTGTGATAGCAGGAATCGTAGGCAAAAGTTGAAATCCAGAGAGACTGCTCTCTTTCAGCTCTTGCCTTTTTTTCTACCTCTCATGAATGTTAACATATACTTTTAAAAAAAATCAAAAATCAAATGATGCATGTATGTGCAACCATATGCCAGACTCTGCTGTTTGTTTCTTTTATTCATATCCCAGGCATATGTACCCTTGCACACCAAAGATTCTATTTAATTAAAGTAAGTTAAAAGCTTAGACCATAGAGATCAGGACAGCTGCTTGAGATATTAACCTGGGTGCTGTTTGGGGACAGTGGGAAGCTTTTTTTTTTTTTTTTTTCTGGGAGCCTGTCTCCTATTATATATTTTGGTGTGATTTTTTTTCCATTAGCTGTTCACTGCAAAAGACTGCTGATTTTATTATTTTTTTAATGGATGGGAAACATTAGCTTCCCCAAAGATCACAGGAAATTTCAAATTGAAATTGTGCATATTCCTCATTTGTATGTTTTTCCTCATGATGAGGCTCTGCATGACTACCTTAGTGATTGACTTCTGAGGAGGCCTTTGTGAATGTGTGAGGATTGATGGCTATTCCGTGAGACTGATTCCCATGGAGAAATGCCTTAAATAGTCTTTGTTTGTACTTGTTTCTCCCTCTTTTGGTCTCCTGGCAGATCTAGTTGAGGTTTCACTTCTAACTAAGAACATTTTCAACAGTGGAAAGCAGATTTATCAGCAAAGCAAGAAATTCTTAAGGTACATGCAGCATCTAACACTCTGGGAGTCTTCTTTAGAATAAGGAAAGACAGATATTTTAGAAATTAAAAGAAATGCCTTTAACTTTAGTCCTGAGTATCATTAAAACTATTTACAGTTTTATGCAAGATGCTTCATCTTAAAAACAGAATATATTATTTTGTTGTGCATTTTTAAGTAGAAAATGCAAAATTAAGTTAAATTAAATTATAAGTTTACAAGAACAAAAGAAAAAATATGTAAACTCATGTTAAATTCTCAAAAAAGAATTGAAAATCTTTTATAAATTATCTGTGCAAAGATTTGTAAAATGACAAAATGGGAGGATAACCTATAGTAAATATATTCAGACAAAAGAAACTTTAAATTTACCCATTTTGGCATTATTTACATTTAAAATAAACCTATGTCATAAAATATATTGTATAATTTAATGCTATTTCATTCAAGTATTTTCAGTAAGCTACAATGAAGATATTTTACATACTTTTTGGTCTAAATGTTTTCAAGTATGCTTTAGAAATTTAGCTCCTAGTCTGGAATATGATTATATAATTTCTAGTATTGTCAATCACTTGAAATGTTTCAAATGCACATTTTTCTTTGCAAATATATTTGCTGCATAGTGTTTTCATTCAAACACTTAAAATCTTTTTTTTTTTTTTTAATAATTGATGTTCCAGAGAAAATAAACAAGTTTAGTCAATAATCTTATGGAAGACTTATTTTCATGAACAATTCATCTTACAGAGGAAAAGAACAGATTCCCTTTGTTGGTGTCAAAATGGTCTTTGTTTAAGAAATAAAATTGTTTTTGATCTTAGACATTCTGACAGGCGTAAGATGGAATCTCAGAACCATTTGATTTGCATGTCCCTGCTGACTAAAGATGTTATACATATCCAAAAGTGGTTGTCAGCCACTTAGGATTCTTTTTGTTTTGAGAGATTTTCTGTATTTTTACTTATATTCAACTTTAATTAGATCAATAAGTTTATTGATACTGGTTTCTTGAGTTCTTTATGTATTCATTTTCCTATTAGCTCTTGAGTATCTTACAATGTATTCAGATATTTATAGCCTTACACCTCTTCTTAGATTCATTCCCTTTCTTCAATACTTAACATCTTAAAAAATATCAAACACACCAAGTACCATATCTATTTCCTACATATTCTTTTTGGTGTTGTGTCCCAAGGAAACCTGGTTGACCTACCAGGGATCAGAACTTTAAAGATTTTTTTTTCTCCAAGAAGCTATCAAAGGCAAAGAGTTTCTCTGCTTGAAGATATGTTTTTTTTTCTACCTTCACTCTCCATGTTGGGATTTTTCCTTTCCTGTGCTTGTATAGATCTTCGATATGTATGTGCTCATGTGTGTGATGATTTGAGTTCATACATGTTACTGCTCCTTTGAGTTCAGAAACTTTTGTTCCTTGTAATCATCCATTGAATCTGTGACTTATGATCTTACTGCTTCCTTTTTCACTTTGCTAGTTCTATGTTTTTGTGCCAATTGCCATTACTGCAAGACTAAAATTCTCTGACGACTGTTGGTAGGTACGCTAATCTTAATGTATAAGAACCAATCCTTAGGATTTTGTTGTGGTGGCTCATGCTGGTAGGATTTGCTGAAGGAGGCAGAGGCAAGAGGATCGCGAGTTTGAGGCCAGTCTGGTCTACATATTGAGTTAAGATGAAAGAGCAAGCTAGCAATGTGCATAAGCCATAGATCAAACAGCATGAAGCTAATATAAGTGTTTGGGTCATTTCTGGGGGCCTGATCAGCTGTGGGTGGCTAAGGGGTCTGGGGCAACAGGTCTGTGGGTCCAGGCTTCTGGCCGCCTGGGACCAGGAAACCTTATTGTAAGAGATGGCATTCAAACATGGGCCAAATATACACTTAATGCCTGAGAAAGTTTTTAAAAAGTTTTATCACAGAAACTGAGACAAAGAAGCTTCTAAGTTGTGTATCTGAAGAGAGTCATTGTACAGATAGCTTGACATCTGGGCCACATCGAAAATGGCACTGGCAGACTAGAGGCAGGCAGTATAAGATGAAACCAGGCCTGTTCCTGAAATCTCACAGAAGACTCAGTAGCATGTGATTAATTTTAGATTTCTGTTTATTTTGAACAAAAATGGAACAAAGACAGCTTCTTAGTAGCAACATTTCTTGGGTCTGCCCTGTTTAATGGCCACAAACAGATGTGGTCCCTTTAAGAGAACTTACTGATTCAGATTTATCTGCAAAACTTATGTAGCTCTTTAAGAGAGTGCAAGTATTGTAAAAGCTCTTCTGGTTGGAAGTTGATTAAGGATTCACAATAAAACAGATTCAGATAAAAAAAAAAAAACCCTGTAAACATGATACAATGTGTGTAAAAGGTACATAAGCTTCAGAGAGAAAAATAGAGTAACAAAAATATAATAAGCCACATAAAGATGGAAACTAGACACAATATCTGGATTTGGGTTATTGTGTTTTCTTTTATTTTTTTAACTATTAATGAGCTAACTATAGAAAAACAATGGATTGCAAAGGCTGCTAAGTTAAACAAGAATATATATTTTAAAGGTATTTTGATTTTGAAATTTGTGGCTAAGGATTTATTGCTTTGGAAGAGTTCTGCTTTTATTTCCACAGAAGATGAGAACCAGTGGATTGTTTCCAGGCAAATATGATTTCATCAACCAAGAACCCCTGAAAAAAAATCTCTGATGGGAAGAGATGGCCATATCAGCTTCAGGGCTTCAGACTATGATCCAGTCTCAAGAACCCATGAGATTTTCAATGCACTATAATCAACAGGAATAAGTAATGGAAAACTATGCCCAAATTCCCAAAATATTTTTTATAAATATTTGTCTTCATTATAAATGGTTAATGGTTATGGTTAATCTCTTTCTAAGAAGAAAAGGAGGATATGGTAAATGAATGATTTTTTTAATTAGATTATTGAATATACTTAGTTCAGGAAATCAGCTGTTAATCTTGAAATGTTTTATGTTGGTATGGATTTTGGATTATTGATACAAATTTAAGGTCAATTCTCTTATGCTGTATTTTTATATACTCTTGCTTAAGATATGATGTTTATTTAACTGATTTAAAATTGTAATGAATAATTAAGAAATGCATGTTAGTTAGATTTTTAGGTATACAAAGATATAATTCAATTAGGTAATTTTCAAACACTTCTAAGACCTACATAATATTGCATTTAAAATGTTTTAAGAACTTAGACTTCTCTGGACAGTGAGATAAGTCTGCTCCTGGCAGCACCAATTTAGTTCAAGAGAAAAATGGGTATTGAAGAATGAACCTGTTCTTATATTGACTGCTTGAAAGTATGCTGTTAAAACTGGACGTGCAGTTTCCATAGGAAGGTGAACTCTGAACTTTGGCAGGGCAAGCCAAGATGGTCATTCAGGTTCCTGCTTTGCAGAGAAAACTGTCAGACATACTTCTGGATTCAAGGAGAAGCAACTGTGCCAGAATGGGCAGAGCAGATTTCCTGCTTCATTAAAATGGAAAGAGATTCTGGGCCTGTAGGCTGAAGACGGATGCCCCAACTTTATAAAGGAGCTTTGGGTGACTGTCCAGGCACATAGGTGTCATCTCTGTCATTTCTAAATTTTGGAAGTTGCTTGCACTTCTGGTTTACTTGGGTAAATATATCCTTCTGTGGTCTTTGATGTAGTTGAAGATTAGATAGTTATAGGTATAGTTTTCTTAGTCATTTAAAAGGTATATTCGATATGAAACTTTAGATTCATCATGATAAGGTAGATGATAGAGCATATTTTTAAATTTTGCTAAATACAAGTAGACTAGATATTGTAACTGCAATTCTTGCTTGATGGCTATTTTGTTATATGTAATTTTGCTATATTAAAACTGAAACTTTCCTTTTTGATTAGACATAAAGGGGGAGGTGATATGGCAATGTTTTTCAGTATGCTGTGAATATCAATCTTTCAATAAAGGAGCTGTTTTGGCCCATGACAGCCACCATAGAAAAAGTAGGTGGGGAATCAGAATAAGTAGGAAAGGAAGGGCAGAGTCAGAGACAATTCTTCTATAATCTTCCCATAAACTTGTTTTAAAGGTTTATGAACCTCATGGTGGCTTATATCAGAGCATGTACTCACTTCTTAGTATCAATTTTCTGTATTAGTTATTCTGATGGAGATGACCTACTTCCTACTTACTGATGGGAAGCCACTTCCAAGAGGATGTTAGTTTTAGCTCCAGTTTCACCAGGGCAGGAGAAGATTGATAGCAGGAATTTTTATTGTTTTTTGTTTATCTTGCATACCAACAGCAGTTTATCCTCCCTATTTTTCTCCCTAACCCTCCCCTCTTTCTATTTGTCCTCTTCCCCAACTACTTTTCCTCTGATTCCATTCAGAAATGGGCAGGTGGGTTGAATAAAGCATGGCACACGAGTTGAGGCAGGACAAAACCTTTTCCCTGCATCAAGGCGAGATGTGGTAATCCAGTACAGAGGAACAGGTTCCCCAAAGTCATCTAAGTGCCAAACACAGGTCCTGATCTCAAAGCTGGGAGCCTTACAAAAGACCAAGCTACACAACTGTCACACACATGTAGAAGACTAGGTAGATCCCATGCACGTTCCAAAACTGCTGGTCCAGAGTCCATAAGCATTGAGGAGTTCAGGTCAACTGTATCTGTGGGTTCCCCTGTCATGATTCCCCTGGCTTGTACATCCCACCTCCCTCTCTTCACCAAAACTCCAGAAGCTCAGTGGATCTGCTTCCCTTGGTTACTGGATACTATATTCTGATGACAGAGTAGTCAATGATCTGATTTCAGCAGGTGGCCAGATCAGGCTATTCTTTACTTGCATCTTCACTTGAGAAGCACAGAACAAGCAGTATTCATCCCCAACCAGATTCTCTCTCTCTCTCTCTCTCTCTCTCTCTCTCTCTCTCTCTCTCTCTCTCTCTCTCTCTGCTCCAGGACTCCCAACCCCTAGAGAGTTTGTGTCCAAACTTAGGATACATCTGGTATCTCAATTAACTTAATTAAGCATATTCTTTATAAACATCTTAGAAAACCCTTGTTAAGTTGATTCTAAACCCTCCCAATCTGACAGTATGAACCTTCACAGCTGTCAATAGCTATTTAACTGAAAAAGATAAAAATTTCAAGAACATTCAAAATTATATAAATTTTATATTAAAATATATTAAAATTGTATTTAATATAAATTTACACGAAGACCCATAAAATAAAGTTTGTGCTTAACACATATAGTACTCAGGGAATGAGAAGAGCAGATCTTGGAAAACTAAATGTACTAAGTATTGGACATTTGCTTGATAAAGATGGGAAGCCTTTGTATTTGTCACTTTTGTTGTTACTATTACTAAAAACTTGAAGTGAAACAACCTAAAGACCTTATTTTAGCTCAGCAATTTGAAAGGTTACAGCGCACTGTGGCAGGGATAGTGTGTTTATACTCAGAAAGCAAAAAGGAGACAGGAGGTTGGCTAACTTTTATATATTTTAAAATAAATCATATTATTAACCCTCTCTTGCACAAGGAAGTAGCATTCATGTACAGATAATTTTTTTTCTATTTTTTATTTAAAAGTTTTTCCCCATATCTACTACCCCCCCCTCTTCTCCCTCCTCTCAGTATCAAGGCTGAATGAGGTGTTCCTCTGTAGGTAATGGGCTCAGAAATGTCAGTTCTTGCACCAGGAATATACTCGGGTCCTACTGCAAGAGGCTCCACAAACTGCCCACACCCACACCGTTTGTCAGTCATCTACCTTTTGAGACCTTAGTTCCTTTCCATGAAATGTCCTCAGCAATTATATCAGAGTCAGCTATCTCTGCAGATCTCTTCCTCATGATCCTTATTCCTTTGCTTATATACTCTTTCCTCGCTCTCTCTTCAGCTGGACCAGGTGTTTGACCTGGTACTTAGCTATGGATCTCTATGATGTGGGAATGTCTTTCTGTATTCTGGGAATGTCAATCTTTAAATAAAGGAGTTGTCTTGACCCATGATAGGCACCGTAGAAAAAATAGGAGGGGAAATCACAACATAGGTAGGAGAAGTAGAGTGGAGTCAGACAAACAGAGTCAGCCGCCCAAGAAGAAGCATGTGAAGAACACAGGTGAGCCACAGGCCATGTGCCAGAACAGATTAATGAGAATGGGTTAAGATGTAAGAGCAAGCTAGCAATGTGCCTGAGCCATAGGCCAAACAGCATGAAGTTAATATAAGTGTTTGAATCATTGGGGGGGGGGGGGGGCTGAGCCGCAGCTGGTAGGTAAGGGGTCTGGGGCAGCAGGTCTGTGGGTCTGGACATCTGGTCGCCCGGGGCCAGTAAACCTCATCCCAACATCTCTACTTCTGCCTCTATCCTTTGCTGTATGAAGGTTTTATAATGAAAATTAGGGTGGTCATTCATTTATTATAGAGGAGTCCTGTTTAGGCACCCTCTGCACTATTGCTTTGAGTCGTAGCCTGGGACAGCTTGTGGGTACTTGGAGGTTTCCTTACCATTAGGTTTCTTTCTAACCCCAAAGTGGCTTCCTCTATCAAGATATCCAGTTCTTTGTTCTCCCTCTCTGTTCCTCCTCCCACACAACCATCTCCATCTCTCATAATGCATTCCATCCTCCCCTTGCTCGCTCCCCATTATGATCCCAATTTACTCCGGAGATCTTCTATATTTCCCCTTCCCAGGGCGATCCCTGATGTCTCTCTTAAGTTGCTCCTGTTACCTTGCTGTTGGGAGTTTGTAGTTTGCAACTTGGTTATTCTTATCTTTATGTCTAAAATCCACTTGTGAATGAGGACATACCATGTTTATCTTTCTGGGCCTGTGTTATCTTGCTCAGAATGATATTCTCCAAATCCAACCATTGGCCTGCAAATTTTAAGATGCCATTTGTTTTACTCCTGAATAGTACTCAATTGAGTAAATTTACCACAATTACTAAAGCTTAAATCTCATATCACACCCCACACGTTAGTAAGAAGAGACTCGTCAATGGATAGGTTTCCCAGTCAGAAACTTAGAGAAATAAGAGATCTAACAGATATTATGACTCAATGGGATATATATACCTTTCCACCCAAACACAAAAGAATATACCTTTTTCTCAGCACCCCATGGAATTTTCATTAAAACTGACCATATACTCAGCCATAAAACAAATATCAATAGATACAAAAAAATGGGATTGCTCCTTGTATCCTATCATACCACCATGTACTGAAGTTACAGTTCAATAACAACAAAATCACAGGAAGCCTACAAATTTATGGAAACTCTACATTTCTCAATTAAACCTCTCTGCATCTAGGAAGAACTAAAGAATGAAATCAAAGACTTCCTAGAATTCAATGAAAATGAATCCACAACATACCCAAACTTAAGGGACACAATGAAGGCAGAACAAAGAGAAAATTTCATAGCACTAGATGCCTACATGAAAAACCTAGAAAAATATGATACAAGAGACTTAACAAGCGAACTCACCTAGAAACAGTAGAAGGCAGGAAATAATCAAATCAATAAAATAGAAACAAAGAGAACAATACAAAGAATAAATGGATCAAATAGTTGGATCTTTGAGATAGTTAACAGTTTAGACAAATCTTTCCAAACTAACCAAAAGGCAAAGAGAGAGAATTTCCAAATTAACAAAATCAGAAGTGAAAGGGGGACATAACAACAGACACCGAGGAAATCCAGAGAATCATTAGATCATACTTCAAATACCTATACTTCACTAAATTGGAAAACCTAAAAGAAATGAATAGCTTTCTAGACAGGTACCACTTACCAAAATTAAATCAGACCAAATAATTTCAAGTAAGTAAATCAAACATTTATTCTTAAGAAGTAATTCGTTATAAAAAAAAGTCGATCCTCGTCTACTTATTTTCAATGGAATTATCTAATCTATAAAACTTAGCTTTCTTGCTTGTTTACAAGTAAAAAATTAAGAAAACAGATTTTAGAAAAGTTAAATATTTTAGAATCTCTAGGTACTATTTATTCGGCTCATGTATTAGCCTCAATTAATAAATAGAAAAATTCTAGCCTGAGGGAAAGAAACACATACACACACATACAACCCAATGAACATCTGTCTTTTAGTGTATCTTTCTGGGATAAGTAACATTTAAAACTACTTTTAAAAGACTGGTAATAAAATGTTAGCTTCTTGTGAGTTAGTCAAGCTTGTATTTTTTTCATTGGGAAACCTGAGTAAAAAGAACATTACGAAAACGAAAGTTAGTTTTCCCAAGCACGATTTGTTGTATTTGCTCTATCAAGGCAGACTGTGAACTACTGCAGATGGTAGTTTTTTTAAATTGAAATGAATACAATGTTTATGGCAACTATTAGGTTCTTGCTGGTATTTACTCTATTGAAACAAACATATTTCCAAGAATAAAATATAATAAAATTACCAAGAGCTAGATGAGAAATTATATAACACACTTTAACTAGTTGAATAAAATTTATACTAACTGATATCATACAACACTAGACCATAAAATTACATGCATAGCGTTAATAGTAGTCTTCTACATTTACTTTTACAAGGGTATAAGCTTGGTAATTAACTGGGTAGTATCAAAACTTCTGTTATATAAAGAATTTTTAGTATTTTATAAATAAGAAATTTATAGGAAAGTATACATCAGTGGTCATATTGATTTTACATTTTTCCCTTTTCCCATTGTTTATAGTCAAATGTAACCTATACCTAAATTTAAAATAATGGTATATAAGAAAAATATTCACAATTTGACAATACCTAATTACTATGTACTTTACACTCATTTTTACTTATTAAAATTAATAATAACATATTAACTAACCCATGAAGCATATTGCTTTTGCCTAAAATTCTACATTTGGAAAGAGAAAGGTGTATATGATTTCAGGCTTGTTGAACTTAGCAAATAAAGGTCTTAAATTTATTTGTATATTTATTTTACTTTTTAAATCTCTGTTTTTATTTTATTATTTTGTATAAAAATGTCATTTTTTCTATATACCACCCTGCCCCCATCCCTTCCCTCCTCTCAATCCCTCACGGTCAGCCTTCAGCCTCACCCCTCCCCATCCATCCATTCCCTCCTCTAATGGGTAAGAAGTCTCAAGCTGGGTCATCTCAGCATAGCACATCCACTCCAGGCAAGTTTGATCTCCTCATCCCAAAGTCAAGACTGAATTAGGTGCTCCTCTGCAGGGAATGGACTCCAAGGTGCCAGTCCATGAACAGGATCAAAGTCTGATCCCACCCCTCGAGCCATTGCATACTGCTCATGCCAATTGAAAGTCTTAAATTTATTAAAAACTATCAGTGTTCTTTTCATACTACTGAATACTCCTTTAAATTGGTAAATACTTCCCTTTCTCTTGCTTTCATTACTTAGAACTGAACCCAGGACTTTAGACTGCTAAGAAGCTACATAGATTACAGGCCTGATGTCCCATATTATCTAATCTCTTCATGTATTAGTTAATATATTATTACTATTAAGCAGTAGGTGAAAAATAAATGTAAAATGTATAGTGATTAGTTGGTATCAAAATCTATACTTAGTTTTCAATATTTAGGTATTTATATATAACTCTAATACTTTATTATTGCCTTAATAGGTGAGCACTCCACTCATTAGATATTATTTTTGAATTGTGATACTTTCATTACTAGTTGATAGTATTAATATTTTTCATATATAAGATTACAAAAAGATTGCAGTCTAAGAAAATGGCTATGAAATAAAATTTAAATAGTATTTTTATCTCATTAAAATTAATGAAACTCACTGATTTAAGTTATTGTTTTAAAAGTCACTTCTGAATCCTGTTAACTTATCTCATATTACACTATCCAAATATAAAAGTTACAGTAATAACAAAATTTTATTCTCAGAAAATTGGTCAATTAGCTAAAAATAATATCAAATATTATTGTATCTTTATTAGGGTGTACTGCATACACCAGGGCTAGAAGGTACAGAGTTACCTATTATTGTAAATATGTCATTTTTGAAAGCTTAGCTCTGCTTTGTTAGAATATCTTCTCAGTGATCCTCTTTCTACACCCTTTTAATCTCTTATACTTCCCTCCTTCAGTGGAGATTTCTTTAGATGTTTCAGTATCTGGGCATGGTCTGAAGTTTTTAGATAACTGATTATTAGTATGGGGTGACTCTTAGTATGGGATAAGAATAAAGAAATTTGAGCTGCATGACTTTATATAATTAATTTTTTTTGTAAGAGATCAAAACATTTTAGATTCATGAATTCAAAGTGTCCAAGTCAGAGACTTTCCAATCACAAGAATACACATCAAGAAGTGAATCTTTAAAAAAGCTTAAAATTTTCATGTGATATCATCAATTATTTGTTTTTGAGAATGATTTGTTACCCTATTTTCAAACACGGATTTCAATGCTTGGGAGGAATTTGAGTAAAAAAAAAAAACAGATTTTTACAAAAAAATTACTACAATTTTGAAACAACAATACATCAGTAATGTAGCTTTTCAAGTTGTAACAGAAGATAGAACCCCAAAACAGAACAATCAGTAAAAAGGAGAAAAAAATGATAAGGACAAGAAATGGAGAAAGAAGTGAGAAGATGGAATTAACAATAAAGAATAGAGGTGTATGATTCTGTGTAGAAATCTGAAAAGAGGTTATGGAGATGCTGAAATATAACTCTAGACAAGTGATGACTTCTAGTGGGAAAGCAGGCAAGGAAT
The DNA here is from genome assembly GCA_033318265.1 of Phyllotis vaccarum. Lineage (NCBI taxonomy): Eukaryota > Metazoa > Chordata > Mammalia > Rodentia > Cricetidae > Phyllotis > Phyllotis vaccarum. The sequence continues at coordinate 26,939,936 of JARWLC010000005.1, read as the reverse complement.
GACAGTTTATTTTAAAGGCAGGCCACTGCAGAGTTTGCCCAAGCTCCAATGAGTATATTGATGACACGTTTTTCTTCTTATTTTTACTTTTATGGGGGGGGGTGTCTGACATTAAAGGATAGAGAAGTGACTATAATTGGTTTGCATGATATGGAATTCCCAGGGTATTGATGAAAATGTTAGTTACAAAAGAAATAAATCTCCAAGAAACAGGAAATGTAAATCAGAAAATTATTTTATGTTTTATGAAATGTTATCAACTCTGACAATGTTTCTCCAAGAGCCAAATATCACCCACAAACCCTCAAACACCTTCTACTAGAATCTTCTCTTCAAGTTGTCTGTCGGGTTTGTCCAAGAGACTTCCAAAGGTTTACAGACTATTGCTATTGCTTTTGACTCACAAAGATAAAGAGCAGAGGTACACTGAAGAAGTGGTTCTAAGATTAAAAGAGAGTGTTACTCCAGCAAGAGGATCGTATTCTCAGAAACCACTTAGGTGCCTTGTAACTACCTTTAATTTGGGGTCAAAGAAGCCCCTTTTCTGAAACTTAAGAGCACTTACAAACAGAAGTACGCATAATTAAAGATAAAATTATTCATTTAAAAATGTAACTGTCACACTCATTGTTTGATCAGAAGACTCTGATAAATTTTTGTTAACAGAAACAATTAAATACCATGCCCAAATAATGAGTATTTTTTCTTTTGACAAAAGTTATACCTATAAACAAACATCTTAAATAAAAAATTTATACAGAATGAAGTATCAATATCATTGCAGAAAAATAAGCAGTACATATTTATTCCCACTGTAATTATTTTTAACACTAATTTTTTTCTTCAAATAAAAGCATTATCAGGAATTATTGGTAAAACATAATTTATAAAGATATAACACAATGGTTGTTTTATATTTTTCTTTTACTAAAATAGATTATTCTCTCATACAACTACAGTTTCCTGTCTCTCATCCCTCCACCCTCTGCTGTTTAGCTTCCTATACCTCATCTCTTCTTAGATCTTCGTGCAGTCCATTTTCACGTGAGAAAAGAGCAGATCTCCAAAAGGGGATGGTCAGAAGGTGAATCAAGATAGAATAAGGCAGGGCAAAGCCTTCTTATAGATGCTGAACAACGCAGCGCAATAGGAAAAAAGAGTCTCAGGAGCTGGCAAAAATAGAGATACATGTACTCCTGTTGTCAAGATTTCACGAAAACACTAAGGGCCATGTTTACGAAGAGGACCATGTGTACATTCATGAAGACCAGTAATTGTCCCTTCAGTCTCTGTGAGCTCAAGTGAGCCCTGCTTATTGGACTTAGTAGGTGAGGTTCACCTGGTATTCTCCACCTTCTCTGAAAACCTATAATCTTTCTGTCCCTTCGACTTCATGTTTCCCCAGTCTCTGAGAGGATGAACCTTCTAGAGATCTCCAATTTAGACTTTCTCTCCAAATAATGTCAGGATGTGAGTCTCTATACCAGCTCACATCAGCTGTGGGAGGACGTCTCTCTGATGACAGCTGGACAAGGCACCAATATATTAGTATAGCAGAATATTATTAGGAATCATTTCATTGATTCTTTTTTCCAATCCTGCTTGTTTCTACCCTAGTTCGCTGGGCTATCCAGTCTCCAATTCCTGGCCAACCAGACAGTGATGGGTATGGTTTCCTTCTCATGGCAGTGGACCTCACGTTGAATGAGAAACGATAGATTATTTATCAAAGGTTTTGTGCCTGGATTAGTGTTTCGGCTTCTCTTTACATAGACTGGAGTACTTTTCAGCCCAAAGAGATGAGAAAGTTTTATAGACATCTCCACCACGTGATTAGCTCGAGCCAACAACTCAACAAAATGTAACCTAGTTCCACCACTGAAGATCTTCCCTGACTACAAAAGATACCTAGTTAAGATCGCCTATCTTCTGTTGCTAAGAGGTCTCACTATAGTTTCTATAATTTCTTCCAAGAAGTTTCCATTAGACTAGGTGTCACAGTACTCCTCAAATATCCCCAATTTTAGCTGTTTTTCCCCTGTACTCTCTCTCTCTTTGTCCCTCTGGCAGCTTCCTCTCCGTACTGTCCATGTTTCCCGGGGAATGTCTCAGATCATGTCCTCATGACCTCCAGTTCTATCAGACTCCAACATTAAGTATTCCATCATGAAGATGCCAGAAGTACAGGCCAGTAAAACAGGAAGCACTTAGCCAACACAGTCTCTAAAATTCAGAAAAACTGAAACCATGGAACAAAACTTCCATACAATCCAGACTTTTTATGTTACTTTCACATTCTAGATGAAAATTTCACTGAATTTTTGGATTTAACTCTAGATTACTGTTGTTACACTGACAGGGTATAACACTAGTAATTTTATTATTAAAACTATGAAATAAAATGAAACCCTATAGCAAAATTAAAGTAGTAGTAATATCATTCCAATATACCCATTCCCTGTAAAATATATCGATAGAAAATATAAGATTTTATCAAAAGTAAATAGGAGCATTTAAGTGATCGAGGAATCAAAATCATTTTTATGTTAGAAGTATTCATATATGTTTTCTGGTTACTAACTGTATGTTTTAAAAATACAAACTAAATTTACTAAACACATTTAAAACAGATCTACAATATTTTTGCATTAGAGAAAATAACTTTTATTTTCAGGTTGTGATGTTCATTTCGACTTTTAGTGTACTTATCCCCAGCCCTAAGAATACCAATCTCTAGAAGACCCATTTTCAAAATTTTTTTCAGCAAAGAAACTGTTCAGTTGTAAGATAATAACATGTAGTGGTAACAAGACAGTGAGTGGATAGTCCAAAAGTGATTCTTACATATTTAAATGTCTGGAAAAAGGTCCTATGGCAGATAAGCAATAAAGACCCATAGACAGTCTGTATAATGTGTGTCCCATTCAAACAAATCTCTTCTTTTTCCTAGACTATGGTTCAGTTTCAATGGAAAAACCAGTGAGTAATATCATATCATCAGGCTAGCTGTGAAGAAGTCAAATGTGGTTCTGAGCCATTATTCTTGGAAGATGAGACGTATAGGAGGAATCAATGCTAAGTCTATGTTTCTTAGAAGATCAAGATATATACAATTTAAAGTGAATGCAGATATGTTCTTGTTGATGGCATATCTGTGAAAGGTTTGCATGCACATGTGTTTATACACTTAGACAGTCATACAGAAGATTAAATATGCTTTAGGGAAAATGACTTTGACTTTAACTTCTTACTAAATTGAATTGCTCTGCAAAACTTTATTGTGAAGAATGTATAACAGAGACCCTCCTAAACTATCTCATTATATATAACATATCCTAATGTAGACATACTCCTTGAGGCAGTAAGCTAAATGTAGTAGAATGATTCAAACTACTTTGTTTAACATTTACTCTAACTGAATAAGATTAGCTTGTTAGATATATCCTTTCTATACAGACTAAATAGGCCCTAAATTGCTAAATAATTCATTAGAATTTAACAGCTTTAATGCCATAAAAGCAAATGTTTCATTCTAGTTTCTATGATTAGCAGTTTGCTCCTGTACAAAATAGAAATTGCACACGGTGCATTTTATTGACAACCAATCTACTGTTGCCTTTCAAAAAGCAGGGGAAATTAAATGTGGAAAGAATATATATTGTGCGAAGCTCAAATGCATAAGAAAGTAAGTAGGAAATCATTGTACACAAAAAAGCACATTGTACACATATTGTACATAATAATAGTGTAATATGTAATTGTCAATAGTATGAGAATTTCACCATACATATGACCACATATGAGACTGTGTTGATAATTTATCTTTTTGAAACTTCCTTTAAAATAGATCCATAGAAAAAACTGTTTGTGGTGATGTGGATACTGCTCACAGTTTCTCATGAATTTGCATTAGCTGAAATGCTATTCGTGGATTTTCATGTAAGTGAAACAGTTTGGATGTAGAAAAAGAAAGCAAAAAAAAAAAAAAAAAGAGAGAGAGAGAGGGAAAAGTCCTCTCCATCCAAGAGCAGGCTGATATGTTCTCATAAGACTTGTTGGAAGAGTATGTACAATATTTGTTTAAAATCAAGGCAGAGAGATTCTAGCATGGAGTGGGGAGGTACTAAAAAAAAGCCCTTCTCCTAGCTAAGAAGCTATAGGTAATGGATAGATTCTAGAAGCAGAAGAATTTGTATTAATTATGTGTTCTGTGATAGTCAGATCATGCTCCAGTGGATGTCCATGCACTCAAAAGTATATAGGCAGGAAATTGGAATAAATTGCTTAAAAATGAGGACAACAATTGTGTTTGTGGAATGGAGTTAGGTCTTGGTCTGACATTAAGAATGGGTATATCATGAACACGTTATTAAATTTATAAAATAAAATTTATAAAATTCTCAGAGTAGTAAGATTTATAAATTAGATAAAAGGGTGATGTGTATAAATTGCAATAACATTATTTAACAATTGATTATTTGATGCAATGGCAGATTTTAAATAACTAAATTGGCTAAGAGATATATTTTTCTTGAAGCTATGTTATACATTTAATATGGACTATGTGTATTCTCAAACATCCAAAGACTATTTATTCTTATTTGTCTTGTTTTGTTTTGTGACTAAAAAGAAATCATAATGTCCAAAAATATCAAATTTATCATATTATGAAAAATATACGAGTTTACCTTTTAATATTTGCTTTTCTTCTCAACAGTGCAAACTTTAGTGGCTTAGTAACTCATTTACAGTGTATCTATTGAAGAGATATATTCAGATATTCTGAATCAATGCTGTCCAATCAAGCATCATTTGTACGTTGGAAATAAATTGCTTTAATTGATATATCAGTTCTTAGTTTCCTTTTTATTGAAGAATTAAAATAATTCTCATATAAATTAATGACTTAGTTTTAAAATTTCAACAATTATTTACTACTTTAAATATAAGTGGAGACATAAATTGTTCTAGAAAGTATTAATCTAGTACAGAAGCCTGGGTTGTGTTGTATATAACAGTTTGGTCTCTTAAACCTAGAACACTAAAATTTTGTCTATACATTTTACACATTAAAATATGTATTGTAGTAGAGAGAAAACTGCAAGGCTGAATAGCATACAGTTAGTAGTTTGAGTGAGGAGAAAGCATTAGTTCTTAAAGATTCTGTTACATAGTTTATTCTTGTATTAGTCATGTGACACATATGCTACAGCTCCTTTGTGAGTCCCAAAGGAAAACTTGTAAAATTGTTTTTTTTTTTATTTTTCCTTCTACCTGGATGATAAAACAACATCTTTGGACTGTGTTTACATGCTTGAATTTTGTGAAATGTGAAGACTATAACAAAACAATTCTAAGATATTTTAAACAGTCTTTAAAAAGACAATCGGAAATTATTCAGAAATGTATATACTTATGATGATTTTAATTTAGAAGTATATATTAAAATTTTTAATTTAAAATTTTTCAAATTAGAAAGATTCTATTTTATCAGTACACATCTTATATTCAGTGTGTATTTAGGTGCAAATATTTTAGTAAAACATGTGAATAAAAAATAGATGGGACCATTATTAATATTAACTATCATTATATAAATATAATGCATAGTCTCTAAAAGAAAAATATTAAATTTTCTAATCTTTTTAGGGTATTAACAGTTATATAATATGAGCCTAGGCTGTTAGGCAGAAAATACTTTCTATTATGCTTTGTGATTTTTAATGGCAAAAGTAAAACAAATCCAAATAAATCCAAATAACATATGGTGTTGACACTTCCCAAAACAAAGAATATATCTAAACAGTCACATCAATTGGGAGAGAGCAGGTTATACACAAGTAAACAAAAAACATAACAGCAGCTAATGTCACATTCAATAACAAAGCAACATTACCTAAAGCACAACACTTGACAAATTAAAGGACACATTGTAACAAATTAAATATCCCCTTAGCCTACTGGTCTCATTTTCATGAAAACTTGGAAATCAGAAGAAATAGGACTTAACAACTAGATGCTTGATCCTCAGTGTGGTAATAATGACACAAAGATCTAAGCGAACACTTTATGTACATTTTAAAACACACAAGGGGAAATATTAGTAACTCTGTGCTGGTTCTTATGTCTTCCAAACTCAAGCTGTGCAAACTGCCGACAAGGCACAGGTGCATAAGAGATGAACAGGTGAGAGGAATAAAATGTTATTGTGGAGAACATATTATCTTTGTCCATTACACATATACCTTAGGACAGATTAGCACATCTGTTATATATTTACTAGAGATACAAATTTATGTGAGGAAGTTTTATTAAAATATACTCAAATATACTTTTATGCTTGGTATTATGATCAAATGTAGGGCCTTATGAATGCTGGGAAACAGCTTAACCCCTGAGCTATCACCATGACTCCAAATATACTCTTTCATCATCTTCCAAAAATGTATGATACTATACAGTAATCATGTTTGGGTAGGGAATAGTTTGATAAATGTATGGCACCTAATTTTGGTGACTATTAGAGCAAAGATTAAATTAGCTTTTTATATCAATGAAATTAAACATTTATTGTAAATATAGGAAGTGTACAGTTTAAGTTATATACTTTTAAAATAATATTTTATTGTTATTTTCATTCAGTTTGTGTCTCTGCACAAGTTACTCTGATTTCCATGTCCTCTATTGTTCTTTTCATACTTCAAAGAAGGGGTACTATGTGGTTCAGCTGAACCTGATGTAATTGAGTGCAGAGCCATAATTAAAGTCAATTAGCCATGAGTTCCAAATTTTAAAATCCAAAATATATCATTTTACTTATTCTATTTTCAAAAATTAATTTGATCATCCTCCACAAACATGTAATAATTTGATTTTGTAGACAAAATATATTATGCCAAAATTGATGAAAATGTGCATTATAAACTGAAAATAAGATTATGACATTAGGTCTTGAAACGAGAACTGATATGTTATGATTGTGTGTGCTTGTGGTACTCCAAGTAGTGGAAAAGAGGGGCGTCTTTAACTCCTTCTGCTGCCCTTGGATGCCTTTTTCTCCTAATGGGTTGCCTCCTTCAGCCTTGAGGTGAGAGTTTGTGCTTAGTCTTACTGTACCTTGTTTTCTATGTTCAATTGGTATCCCTGGGAAGTCTGTTCTTTCCTGGAGAAAGAAGGAGATCTGGGCAAGAGGAGAGGGAAGAACTTGGAGGAGTAGAGGAAAGAAAAATTGTGGTCAGGAGGTAATATATAGGAGTAAAGTAAATACCTTTAGAAGAAATTTATGAATACTAAGCATTCATGCACACTCACTCATATTCAAATTCACCTGCATGATAAATGTGGGATTTTATCTAACATAAACATTCCTTTCAGTACATAATATTTATTCTAATAAATTTAGGCAACCTAGACATTTAAATGTCTTTATATGTATCTATAAAGCTCTTTTACTTTATCTTGCATTTCAAAATGTCTAACATGACAAGGTTCTCCAAATTTTATAATGTTTCTTATTTTATCTATTTTCTGTATATGTTCATGTATTTTATTTATAATTATTTTATAATATCCATTTATTACATCATGTGGACTTACCTAATCAGAAACATGGCAAAACCAATTCTTTATAGGTTCATATTTGAGTTTATATACAGATCGTTAGAAATTTTCCATTAATCAAGGTCCTTAATCATCGTCTGCTCCTCCTGCCCCTCCTCCTCCTCCTTTTCTTCATCTTCTTATATTTTGGTTTTTCAAGACAGGGTTTCTCTGCGCAACAGCCTTGGCTGTTCTAGAACTCATTCTGTGAACCAGGCTGACCTCAAACTCACAGAGCTCTGCCTGCCTCTGTCTCCCAGGTGCTGGAATTAAGGGCATGCTCTACCAACACTAGGCATTATATCTAATCTTCTAATACAAATACTCTTCAAATACAAATGTCTAGATATGAAACTTTATTTTAACATATCATATATTACATCAGTCTGAGTGATGTTCTTAAGTTATAAAATAATTACAATAATCCTATGACACAAGTACCAGCTGCCTAAATACAGTTCCTCCTGAGCTTCTTAACCATGTGGATCAGAATTTATTCATCTTGAATACCAAGATGTATACTCAAGAGTATGAAAGCCGCTAGTCAGAGAATCATCTCTAAAAGAAAGAATCAAAGAGATGTGGTTCAGAAATACACATGATAGAGGAATAAATAACATCTAAGATACACAGAGAAGTTCAGATATAATCAAGGGCACAAACGACACAATAAAAGAAAAACTGAGCGCTCGAATATAAGAGTTCTCAAAATGAAAAACTGATGAAAATTGTTAAATACCTTAAAAGGTGTTCAAAATCCTTAGCTCAGGAGAACCTAAGCTAATCCTGCTTTGTGATTTCACCTTAACGCAGACAGGATGACTACGATCAGGAAAACAGAACAAATGCTAGTGCAGATGGGAAGAAAGAAGACTTTCTTTCATTGCTGTTTGGATTGCAAACTGATGCAGGGATTTTGGGAATCAGTGGGGAAAAGTCTCTGAAAGCTAAAGATAAATCTACCACGTAATCCAGCTAAACTGCTCTTTGGCATATTCAGAAAAGAATAACAAGCTACTACACAGATGATTTCTCAGCCATATGCATTGCTGTCTACCCAAAATATGTAGAATATTAAGTATCTTAGATGTCCATTAACTGATGAATCAGTAACAGTAGTGTGGTGCATTTACACAATACAATATTATTCAGTAGAAAAAAAAACAATAAAATAATGCAATTTGCAGGTAAGTGAATGTTACTGGAAAATAATACTTAGTGAAGTAATCCAAAGTCAGAAATTCAAACACTGTATATTTTTTTATTTATGCATCCAGTTCCCTAATTTTATATTTGCATATGTAACCTGAAGTAAATGAAGAATACTGGAGGGAGCGAGCATAGAAAGGAACCAGGCGAGAAGGCCTTCTACTTTTAGTAGGCACAGCAGGACACATATTGTAAAAGGGAAAACCGGAAAACCGGGAAGAATACTACTAAAGACATTTAAAGAGGCTATAGAAAAACATTGTGTTTTGTAACTTTACATTACATTAAAACCTGTGTGTGTGTGTGTGTGTGTGTGTGTGTGAGAGAGAGAGAGAGAGAGAGAGAGAGAGAGAGAGAGAGAGAGAGAGAGAGAGAGAGAGAGAGCATTCTTTCCTCCCACAGTCAAAGACTAACAAAGGCATGGGAAACCTCCTTTCAAGTTGTTGGTCAGGGGAACACACAATTGCCAGACTGTAACAAGCAATTGTCATTGTCCTTGGTTACCATACAGAAATTCAAAGCCAAACCTAGTTTCAATTAAAACTCTTAATTAAATAAGTTGTTGATTTATGAAGTAAAGATGTATGAAAACCTATACCAAATTTTTATTACACTTATGTAAAGTATAAGAGTAAAAGTTCTAGGAAATACTTTTTAATCAGTAATTCTATATGTGAAGTCAAAACACAAAGTACAGAGTTTTCTTTATATACACATATTAAGAGTCCTTTAAATAATAATGACTGATAATTAAACCTTAAACATTAAGTATACTGAATTTGCAGAGTAGAAAAGTATATGTCATATTTCTGTTTACTTTAGATACTTTATGTATATTGATGAAAATTAAATTAACTTGCATAATTTTGCTTAAATAACAATATTATTTTTTAAAGAAGATGAATAATTAGTAGCCAAACTTGACAAAATATCTTACACGTGAAGTAAGCTAAGTAGCAAGTGGTAGAACTAACTAAGGTGAATTTAGAGAAATTTCAAAAATCAAACAGATTTTCTTCAGTGTAATTACAGAAGCTTTTTCTAGAGAATTAACTGGAAATCTCCCAATCTGGAGGCTATTTTCCTGAGGTAGAAGGTTAATGCTAAATTATAACTTGAAAAAATCCATAGTCTATGTGAAAATATGTGATTTCTTATATAGGAAGCTCTTTCAAAAAGTTTCAGTAGTTTTAAATGCATATGAATTTTGTAGATTTCTTTTTTGAGAGGCCTAATAGAAAATACTGACACTTAATATGTCATAAATAAAAACTGTATTTTTTAATTATTTTAAGATAATTGAAACAAACTCAAGAAAAATGATTCTAATTTGTGCCCCAAATGGAGATTAATAAAAAGAAAAACTAAAGAAATTTTATCCTTATACTTTGGTAGATAACTTAGTAACATATACTTTTCAGTCTATACCAAAGGCATTTCAGTTTTTTAATGAGATATTTATTTATTATCTCAGAATATCACACAAAATATTTTAATTTATGTTCTCACAGATCTACCCTCTCCACCAAGTTCAGCTCTGGATGAGAGCAGGATCTGAAGATGGGTGGATGCAAAAGAAATGGCAGGAGAAATTAGATATGGGACACTGCTTAGTTTCATTTTAGGAGAGAATGGCAGAGAGGAAGCCCTATCCTTGAGTGGCTTTATCTATTCTGAAGGGAGCCATCCCAGGCAGGATGGATCTCAGCAGAGGATGTAAGGAACTGGAGGAGGGAAAGAAGTCAGTTATCAGTAGTACCTTGCAGCCTGACTAACTAGAGTTAGAGTTCTTAACAATTTAGTAAGGAGAGATACATTCATGATATTCAAAAACATAGATCATATATTTGTTTTGGGACGTGTTTTACTTCTTTTTGCTAATCTTTTTAGTGATCATTAATAAACAATTAAAGAATGGAGTTATCATTTCCAATCATTTTCTTTCATTTTGATATCTTAATTAGACAGAGTCATCATTTTTACTCATAAGCCTCATAAGCCAATTCTTTAGAATGTGGAGGCATATGACAGCCTTTTCTCAGGCTAGTCGCTTTTGTGGCTACAAGGACATTAAGCCAAAATAAAATCTTCAGGTATATTGCATGTCCCAAGCAATCCATTATTAACTCCTAGTGGTCGCAGTGTCCAAGGAAAATCCTCAGGCCAAAGATACTGCAATTATTATTTAAATTCTGCCATAATATAATGTTTATAATGTATTGAATATGTCAAATTCTGGCATTCCATTGTTTCTTGGTCATACACCACCATAGTGGCTCTGTATGAGCTAACTTCTCTAAGGAGAGGTCCTAACATCTCATACTTTTATCATCTTTCTACATCATTCTTTGTCCATCAGTATAAGTCTTTGTGTAGGGCAAAATTAACTTCAGTAAATCTAACTTTGTTACTGTATATGCCATGTAATTATCTGAGTATATAGTGGGAAGGGATTTACAATATGATCTTGTATTCCACCGAATCTTGTTGACCTTTTTGAGTTTACATTGTTTTGACTATCTTGCTCCAGAGTAAGTATAGCGACAGATATTTCAAAAAATGTCTCATAACGTCATGAAGAGAACTTTGAATTCTTAATGTGTCATAACCTTCAGGCGTAAGGAAGACTTTCAAATAGATAAGAATATCTCCCTAGAAGCAGGGGCAGCAGTGGGTGTGGACTGGGGAGTGGGACCGTATGTTCAGGACTGACCTGGGGAATCTTAGAAGCAGCATTCCTGGGAGAAGGCATACATGATCTATACAAAAATTTCCTATCAATCCGAAATTCCCAAATTGTCCAAACATTAAAGTGCTCAAATCATGCAAGCGGTAGAGATGAAATCCAAAAATGCCATGGCACCCATCATGTGGCTCAACTTTGCTGGATCTTTATCTGTGCTTTGTCTAAAACTGTGCTGGCTTTATAACTTTGCCATTCCACTCAGACAGATATGGTTGTGTCTTATATATGTATATGATTATATCCTAAGAAATTTTCAGGTCTATTGACTCTTATGATTTTTCCATCCTCTTTACAGCAATGTTTCTTAAACCTTAAATGTAGGGCTTGAGTTGAAAATGCTTCAACTCAAAAATATGACCTACTCTTAGTTGTTTTATGAATTTTGACCAGTTTGGATGTCTGTAGGAAACAACCTAGATGCCTCTCAACAGAAGAATGGATTAACAAAGTGTGATACATTTACACAATGGAATAATACTCAACAGAATAAATACAAATGATATCCTGAAAGACTATATTCCACAGCTCAAAAAAGCTAGGTATCAAAGAGAACTCTAAGAGAGACATCTATGGATCTTCTTAGGAAAGGTAAATAGATAAGATCTCCTGAGTAGATTGGGAGCATGGGGGTGGGGAGTCAGGGGAGGTGAGTAGATAACATGAAAAAATGGGGTGGTAGAGTTGGGGGAGGGACAGAGAGGGAGAAAAACAAAAGTTACCCTGACAGAGGAAACCATGTTGGTATTAGGGAGAAACTAGGTGCTAGGGAAACCCCCAGGAATCCACAAGAATGACGCTGCTAGCTAAGACTCCAAGTAATAATGGAAAGGGAGCCTGAACTGGCCTTCACCTGTAATCAAATCGATGACCACCTTAATTGTTATCATAGAACCTTTATCCAGCAACTGATGGAAGGAGATGCAAAGATCCACAGCTGAGCACCAGAGCTGAGCTCTCAGTTCAGTGGAAGAGAGGGGGGAGGGATTATATGAACAAAGGGATCGAGTTCATAGTGGGGAAACCCACAGAGACAGCTGACCTGAGCTAGTGGGAGATCACTGAATCTGGACTGGCATCTGGGAAAATTGCATGGGACTGTAGGAGGTCCTATTAAAGTGGTTGAAAGTTGTGTGGCTTGAGTAGTTGGTGGTGCCTCTGGCAGTAGGACCAAGACTCATCCCTAGTGTATGAAGTGACTTCTTGGACTCTGTTTTCTATACACAGATACTGCTCACCCTTGGTAAGATGGGGAGGGACTTTGGTTCTGCCTCAACTTGATATCCCAGATTTCGTTGACTCCCCATGGGAGACTTTATGCGCTTTGAGAAGTGAATCTTGGTTGGGGACTGGGGAAGCTAGGAGATAAGTGGATGGAGAAGGAAGAAGAACTGGGATGGTTTATACAGCTTTATGTTGAATTTGCAATTTGTTCCCAGAAAATGGTCGTTTTTCTTATTCTTTCACCGGTGAAACAATCACTGTAGGTTCAAATGATGATTTATTATGAGAATATCAGTACTTTTCAGAACAGTCAAATGATTTCTTTTTTATATACCAGCATTGGGTTTATTTGTGCTCACCATGGATACTAAACCCATTTTGGGAGCTATCTTAAACTGAATTTGTCATATTGTGAAATGTTACCTATAAGGTCAGGACAAATCATACATTTCAAAGGTTGATGCATGTGTCAACCTAAAACATTCAAAGACAAGTGAAAATAAACATGTTTACTCTTTAGAGCCATCATGTGTCAAATTTAACAGACCCATAATTTCATAGTATTGCCATCATTTTCAGAAACCTAGGAAGTCACAAGAAATAGCCGTAACAGTTCTAATAACTCATGTACGATTCATGATCATTTTTCATGAAAATGCACACACAGGTGTTCTCAGTTTGTAGTGGACCCCCACAGGGCTGCCTTTTTTTGTAGCTTTATTGTTTCCCTGTTTATCTGCATTCACAGAAGCTAAGAATTGAGAAATTTGTGAAATATCTCAACCTAGAAACAGCATTTGCCACTTGCTATCCCAAAATGCTATGTTGAAACAGACTCACAAACTTCCTTTGGCAGAAAAGACAGATTATAACATAAGATCAATAGGCAATGTTATATTAGACCCACATAAGATTATTTTATGATTAAAAATATTTATGAGAAATTACCTTGAAAATGCAGATACTGTGACAATATAACCTTGTTCAGACTTAAGTTTATCTATTTTTATTTTTTTAAATATGGAAAGTTCTGAAAACAAGAATTATATCTATGTTTGTAAGCTATTTTATACAACATTTATAATTCAATATATTAAATATTGATGAAGATTAATTTAATAAGAAAAACCATTATATTATTGCTGTTCAATCTAAAATGCACCTCCTGTTATTGAGATAAATAAAGCACTTTTAAGTTGATTTTGCTTTAAAGGTGACTAGCATGTATTGATCTCTTCAAGTTTAGTTAAATGATAAACACCAGAATGTGAGGTGAATCTCCATATATCTATATTCCATAAATTTTTTGCAATCAAATAAACACAGATTTTAAAAAGTGAACACAATTAATTGAAGCATATCTTTTTACTTCTTTCTTGCTGATTTTCATATACATATTATATATAATTTTGCATTCATTTCAAGAATATTTCCTCTATGAGAAAAAAACTGTTAAAAATCTATGATAAATTATGCAAAAACAACCTGAACTCATGAGTAGATTCATCAAAACTATATGTGATTGATAACTGATAACAGTATTATATTTTTGACACAAATTATTTGATTAAAAGACACAAAAGGTATTACAGGCATTACAGCTTGAGGCTTTATGCTGTATTCCATTTGGGTCTGTGTGTAGTTTTCATGATTTATTGACAGCTACTATAGATGGTTCTTTATTTTCAACTCATCTCAACCTTGGTCAAACAATGCAACCTTCTGCTTTTTTTCAATATTTTCCTAATATCTCAGCTCATTTAATTCTATTGATCCACTGAAGAGTATAATGGCATCGAAACTGGAATTACTAGCGCCTCCCTACCCCAGTGCTAAGAGCTTTCCTATTGAGTCTGTGGACCATCACGCAGCCTCATAAAAGTAGACAAAAATAGTAGAATGACCTTTACTAGCTACTATTGTACTGAAAAATCCAGCAAACCTCAGAACATCATTTTCCATTTTATGGCACTGTTTTCTTAAATAATAAGAGAAGGGGGGAAAAAGGAACAACTGACCCCTGTTCAGCATTTACTTAAGCAGAATTGGCATTAATAGAGTATTCTGTCAAAAATTCAAGCTCAAGAAAATGTATGGCTTTGTCCGCAACAGCAGCTATCTTAGCAGATTGCACTGTCACCGCTTCACACAAAGCACATTGCAACACCATTAGTGGACATAAATAATGCACAAGCTCTTAGGCAGTACTCAGCTAAGTGCATGGAAACCTTGGGCTCCTGTTGTCAGAAATTCAATGGATTAGTACCTAGATTTATTTTAAGTCTGTAAAGCACTTTGTTCTTGACAGCGTTCAAAGTAGAAAGAGTGCTATCCTGAATGTGCATCTTAATACTGTCATTCCTGTCTTGTAAGAGTAGATGATATATGGGTTGCAATACTTCGTTTTAATATTTAAAGTTTTCACTGTACAGATGCAAAGAAATATATTAATAGCTATCTGCTGTTATTTTATTGATCTAGAGAAGAACAAAGGTAATCTGTAAATTTTCAAATAAGACTAGTAAAATGGAAATATTACAATTGCATTTTAGTAAAACAAATATGTTATGATCCTTAAACATCATATTTAAAGTAAGTACTTAATCTGACAATTCAGTCAAATAAGTTTTTACTTTTTCTCTCTCACTAAATATTATGTAGTATAATTCACATTGCAGGTAAATTGAGCACTTAAGTTAATTCACTGCCTTCACAATATTCTTTTTTTCTTGAAGCTAAGTGATTATGTGAGTTAACATTCTGTTGCACAAGAATTACTCTAAATTGTTACTAAAAATTGCTGTCCCTTTTATTTTAGACTGGAGACAGTCGCCTCCTAAAGACATTTTCCATATTATGTGCAGCAACTTTTTATGAATTGAAAGGATAAAATATATTATTGAGTACACTAAAAGAAACTTTTCTTTTTGGTGGATGTTATGAAGAACAGAGGTACTTTATATGAAGAAGGTTAAGTCTTCTTAAGTCTATAAGTACACAGATATTTTTAAAAACAACAAGTTTCTTTTCATTCTGCCCTAGTATATGAATTTCATTACAACAGGTCAACTTCCACATAATGAGTTATAAAATCAATATGTTTTAAGATATTAAAGTAAAATATATAACTAATAAATATAATCATATTTATCAGATGCATTATCAAAGTATATGCTTTATGTGTATCAAAAATCTCATGTATGATCGTATATTTCCGCTAAATTCTGATTTTTGTAAACATAACTGTTACAGGATTGTAAAACTTTATTATATCTATAAAATTTATTTTTGAATCAAAAGAATCTATTCAGATATTTTCGTCATCCATGATTTTAATCTACAACCCATCAAAGGCACCTGTGAGAAAATCATCATTCTCCAAATAGAATATATCAAAAGAGCAGTTACTATTATTTCAAGAGAAATAGAACTTCACTGAATGTGAAATTATCAAATTATTTATAAATAAAACAAAAAATATAGTGAATAGTTAAAATCTTTAACCTTATATATTTCTTTACTCCGGTCAGAACAGTTAAAAGTTGTTAAAAGTTCTGATCAACAAAGAATTTGCATATTCTTATCAATAGGTGGCGCTTTCCCCCTTTATCACCGACCTAACTGAGTCCTGGTGGAACTTTGTGCAGTTTTGTGAACTTTCACTACTACTTATAAAATAGCAAATATTTCAATACTTTATAACTTTGAAAGATATTCTGAAGCCCTTAAATTTTGCTGGTCATTTTGGTAAATTTTCCTTTTTGGATTATTCTTTCCTCGTGGTGTTTTTATTACTATGTTTTTTAATTTAGTTTACATCCTGACTGCAGTTTTCCCTCCATCCTTCTTCAATAACACTTCCCTGACTCCCTTCTGCTCCCCCTCCCAAACTACTCTCTACCCCTCCCTAATCTCCTGTAAATCAGTTGTCCCATGGGTTTAAACAAAGCGTGGCACATCAAGTTGAGCAGGATTAAAGTCCTCTCCCTGCATCAAGACTGGAAAAGGCAGCCCATCATCGGGAATAAGTTCTCAAAAGCCCCAGATCAAGCTCCAGGGACAGTCCCTGTCCCCACATCTAGTAACCCCACAAACAGAGCTAGTTACACAACTGTCACGTACAGGCAGAAAGCTTACCCAGCTTGGTCCCAAGCAGGCCCACTGGCAGTCTATACAGATTCCATGAATTCCTGAGAGCTCACATCATCTGTCTCTGTGGGTTTCCCCATCTTTAACTTATACAATCCCTCCCTCCTGCTTCTCTTCAACAGGATTCCAGCAGCTAGGCCAGTGGGCTGTGGATCTTTGAATCTGTTTCCATCAGTTACTGAATGAAGTCTCTTTGATGACAATGAGGATACTCACCATTCTGATTACAGGAAAAGGCCAGTTTAGGCACCCTTTCCACTATTGCTAGAAATCTTAGCTGGGGTCATCCTTGTGGTTTCCTAGGAGTTTCTGTAACAGGACATTTGTCCCTAGCTTCGAAATCCCCCTCCCTTTTTCAAGACATATCTTCCATTACTCTCTCTCCTCTCCCTTTGTTTGGTCCCCAACCTGCTGGACCTGATCCCTTATGTTCTCATATCCCCCACTCATACCCCGCCTCAGTTTACTGAGAAGATTTCTTCTAGTGATCATTAAAGAAAGCTTGGAATTTTTTATGTACAAGTATTAAAGAAAAAAATCATTTATTTACTTCATTCATTTCATGGTGACATTTCTAGAATGAAGTATTACTAAATACTTAATATAAAAAGATGCTTCAAATTCTATCACGATAAACCTAATTCTTAATTAGATTAGAAAAATTTGTCAAAAAATTGTTCACAAGTAAACCACATCTAGCATACAGAGGAAGAGTGAGCTGCATAAAAAGGAAAACTTAGCGAAATGGATATGTTTAAAAATACAACTATATCTACTATTCTTATCTGAGTATTTTATTTACATAGATCTTTGAAGTTCAGTGAGGCCTGAGAGGTAGGTAAAATGTACAATCTTTCTAAAGTGGTTTATAGTTTTAAAATATGGAGGAATCTTAAACATACTATTTTTAAATTACATGTTTATAGAATTATGTTAAAATCTTTCTGTGAAATGTTTTCCCCAATAAAGTACTTCAATAATAATAATACCAAATGTTTAATACCAATTTAATATATTATAGTAACAGTCTCTTATCTCTGATCTCTTAAAAGATTTTCACCTACTGACAAGTGTATTAAAATATCAAGGAAGCCCATGATAACTTTCTGATGAGGGGCAGTGTTGCCATTAGTAAAACCTTCTTTGCTGGTTTTAAACTAATAAATATCATAGTCAAGAGAAATTATATATTTTAATAGTAAGCTAAAACCTCTGACTATTAGACTTTATTTTGCCTCTGATTTTATGTTCTTCACCAATCCTCACTACATTTTTTCTCTTATTTTGAGGCATTACTTATTTTACTGTGTTAAAATGGGTATTTTTCATGTTACAGGTATATTGGCATCAAAAGATATAATTTACACAATTGAATTGTTATAAAAAATAATATCTTCTTTGCATTAATATATTTATGTGTACTGGGTATGAAATTTTAATTTGCTATATTTTCCAAAGCATACAACATAATTAAAGCTATAGCAATGAAAATAAATTTAAATTAATTTTTCTTTACAAAAACATGAATCACCAATAATTGTCTTTGCATTTTAAAATATTCTTAATGATACCCCTCTTGGCATGATTTTCTCTGAAATGCTATGACCCTTGTGGATGTGAAGTCTACCATTTCCCTCATAACTCAAACTGATAATCTTGGTTTTACTTTACATGTCTGTGCTACATCACTTTTTTCTTCCTGCAAGATGGAGTGAATAATAACAAGCTCAAAAGAGGTTCTATTTTTATTTTCTTCAAGAAATAAAAGTGTCTTCCAGAAAAAATACTTTCATTCTAGAATTGGTCCTATATTCAAGAACTACCATTGAAATATTTTCTTCTGGCATCTTAATATAAAGGATTTCTTATACTTTGAAAAGGAACAAAGCAACTATGTTGGAATGCAAACCCTTGGGGTGTTTATTATACATAGTCTTATGCTTTAAAGTGCATCACTCTTTGCAACTCTGGGTTGTACATATATAGGGACTGACATTATGAGATAACATTATAAGATGGATCTAGTATAAATTCCATCCACTCCAAATGTAAGAGGATCACTGTAACACTGATAAATGTCAAGCATCAGTAGTTCTATGCTTAAACAGTCTTGAAGAGACAAAAACGGATATGATAGGCATAGCCCTCCATTATCAAGACAGCAATGATAAAGTACAACACTTAAGAGATTTTACTAACAGTTTAAGAGTCCTGGCATGGTACAGACTGCATATAATGAGGCTTCTAAATGTTCAGCTCACACAACTCGCATTTGCAGAGATAAAATACTTTACAAACTCTATTTCATTAATCTTCACAATATCTCTGTGAAGAATTATGAACACCAATCAACAGATTAGAGAAGGATGGCATTGAAATGTTGAATGAATTCCCAGTCCTCTCAGAGAGAGCCTTGAAGATTCTCCTTACAATGAAGCTGTATGTTTAAGACCAGCCCTCAAGACCAAATTAATATGTTAAAATGCACAAAGAATCAATATGTTATATGGTGTTCTATAGGAAAAAAAGTGAAACTTCTTTACAAGGACAGCCAAAACTCTCAATTTTGAATTTAACAATAGTTTAAAGCAGTATTTTACTACTATGCTATAAGAAATTCAAAACATGTCTTCTAAGAAAGATATTGCACAGTGACTCTTTTCAAGGCCTATCCTAATGAGTCCATTAATTCCAAATAAGAATTTAAGTTGCAATAAATTAGTCTAATAATATTATTAAATAAATATTCAAGTGATTTTAATAGCACATGCTTTGCATTGTATTATTAACATCTCTTCAAAGGGCCCACAACATTATCGCCATCAATAAATTGTTATTGACCAGTTGCTGTGGATAGCTTGAGTTTTTGAAAGATCACATTGCTTCCAATTTGTTAAGCTAATCTTTTATAGATTTATTTTCATGTTGACAAACCAACTTCTTGTTATGTCCATAGGGCAAAACTTAGTCTACGCTTCAATTTTTTTAAAATCTTTTTTAACAAATGAGTTTTTAAACGGGCTTGATTTTAAAAAAAAAAAATGTAAAAGATAGTTTGACAGCAGATAACTCCAAGATGAGAACCTGAAGTTATTATAAGCAATTGAGGTAATTGTACAAAAATTCTGGCACAAAATACAGGACACTTTTATAGCAATCATTTTCTAAAGACACCCAGGTTCTTTCCGTTGCTCATAGACAGGCACCCGCGGAAGGTGTATGTACACATCTTCTGTACACAGCACACATCTTAGATACAATATGAAGAGAAATAAATAAACAGTGTGCTAGAGAATTTCTCTTTGCTGGTTAACCCTTATGGTTGCAAGTCGGTGTCATACCAGCTTAAATAGGGTAGAGGCTTCAAGAGTAAAACCTAACTATGTACTTTACCATCTATAAGACCAGCCTGCCAGACAAGATTTGCCCTTTGGTGTAATGGAGGCATGACAGCTCTGAAATAACCAATTACTCTCTAATTGGAAGTAATCCCTAAAACGTAGCCATTTACTACATACCAAATCCAATCTAGCATTCATGACTAAAGAGATTTTCAAATCAGGTATAAGTTGGTGAGGAGTTAACACAGCTGCTTCACTCGACTGGCTTAACATCAAGCAACCTGTTAAATATCTACATTTATACTCACAGACAAAGGCTACTTTCAGCCTTAAACACAGAAATGTCAATTTCCAGGGAATGGAGACAAATCCAAAGACTTATGGCCACATAAGATGCTAAGAATACAAGACAGTTAAGGGATTAGCCCTAGATAAGAGATTTATAGTATCTCCTTAATGGATCAGACAATATTGTGGAAGAAAGGGTTGAAATAAAACGAGAGAGAATAGTGAACTGCCATCTTGTCACATGGATACAGCTATGGTGACCACAAACTCACAACAACTGTGTATACTAGCACTGTGACAATCTCTGTGAAATTGTACCTTCATAAAAGCAGCTATGGAGGATGGTGGAGAGTCTCAGAAGATCTTAAGAGATACTGCTGTCCATTTAGCAATAAACAGATTCTAGATGAAGGGGAGGGATAGTATTTAGTTACATACCGTATGGTGAGCCCACTAAACAAACCCAATGAATAGAGGTTAGAAATTATTTTCTCCATTTTATTATTTTTTATTAAAAAATGTCTTTTTTTTAATCCATGTGTCCCCCCTTCCAGTCCTTTCAGTAAGTCTTCAGCCTATACCTTCCCCATCTTTCCATACCCTCCCCAAAATGGCAAGAAGTCCCAACATGGGTCATCTCAGAGGAAAGAGTTTTAAATAGATAAAGGGGACTGTTAGTGATAAGTGAAAAATAGGACAAAGTCAAAGGGGGAAGAATAAACAGAATGCATGATTGTACATTGTGCATAATTGTAAGTTGTGAAAAATAAAAATCACCACAAGTAAAATAAAAATGTAGTATAGTGCTAGTAAAAATAAAGATAAAGTGGTAATATTAGAATTAAAGAAAAATGCTAGGATCCAGAAGAAATAGGATTTTTCAAACTACTATCTATCAGTGTATATACCAGAAACAGGTGTGATTTGTTCAATTTTATAGCCCATGTTCTCATACCAACTCGACAGTTTTCCACCTGCTTCCCTCTAAGCAGGAACCAAGTAAATCTGAACAGTTTTAGACCATATTAATTCTCCTTAAAGAAGGGCCTTATCTAGTGTTTAGTGTGTTTAGTATACCCAATTTCACTACTGTACATAGAAGCCATGTGGACACATCACCTAATCTCTCATCTTGACTCCTGGGATAGTTTTCTCTTTTCCAAGTCCATTATTACCTCATCTTAACACTGTCTACTCATCAGCTAAATTGGTTACTTATATTTAATTATAATGTAATTACATTGTTTCCTCCCTCATTCCCCTTTCTTTCCTACGTCTGACAACTCCAAAACTTACCATCTCTTCTTTTATTGTAGTCTTTGCCCATTGTTGCAAATGCATGAAAATAAATAAATATAAATACAACCTCTATGCTCCATTCAATTTTCCTGCATGTATATGGTTAAGGGACTAACCCAATTTGTATTGGATAACCAGTCGGGGGCTCATCCCTATAGAAGATTAATTCTTCTTCTCTGATACATTATTAATTTCTTTTGAGTTTTATCTGGGAGTAAGGACACATGAAATTTCTTTTTTATGTGTTGAGAAACTTAGTGGTGTTGGAATTGTTCATGTCTTGTTTAAGCTCCTGTGTTGTTGAGACTTCATTCATGTAGCTTCCTTTTTATAGCTATAAGACACAATCTCACAGAATATTACCTGGCCCTTTGTCTCTCACAATCTTTCCACTCCTACTTCTATAATTTCCCCCAGTACAAAGCATAGAAGTTATATTGTAGATATATTACTTATGGTTAGACAGCACACAATCAGATCTCTGTATATATCAAAAAATACAATTCTAACTTATGAATATTTATATGTATTTAATCAAAATATCATATTTATTTGTTTTGCTGATATTTGAATAAAACATAAATCAGTCTCTCCTTTCTTAAAAGTAATTGAATAGGAAACTAAAAGAAGCTACCAGAAGAAAATACTTAACAATGATGTCTTTCTCGGCGTAAGATGAACTATTCATCATTTATCTCTATGATTAACATTAATACTATCCAAAAACTGAAAATCTAGTATTATTTTTGCTATTTTTCAAAAAATTAATATAATATTTAGAGAGTACTTTCAGACTCTTTATCTTATTGCATAGCTAATGAGATGCATATTTTATATTTTACATACTATTGGCTAAATAATAACTTAAATGTTAAAAACTGCAAACATGGAGCTGCCATAGAACTGTAATAACATACTAATTCTATAGATATGTGCACATTCATCGCTAAATGGAAGCTACCTCACTAGTGAAGCTATTTCAATGTTAGAAAAACTCTACTTTCCCAATCTTCTTAGATAAAATAACACTTTACTATTAAGTTTCTCACAGAACTTTCTATATTATGCATATGATGAAGTAAGCATACTTCAGATTAGATCATAAAACTGAGGTTTTGAGATGCTACATTCTTCCTTGAAGTCATTTTTATGATGAAATGAGGTGGCTTCAACTATGATTCTTTTGATACTCTTTGTAACCGGGTTCTTACTGTATTAAGTTTGCAGTAATTAAAAGATTTTTTATACTTTTTCTTCTTGATAATTTTATGTATGTATATAACAAAATATAATTACAACACCAATTTTCCTCCTGCAGCCCGCCTCTGAATATTGTTTTCTAGTTTTCTGAATTTTTTGGTTTGTTTGATAACCTCAAAATCTAATTACTATTGCCTATATGTCCACCCAAAGTGATTCTTGAATGTCTATTTAAGATACTTGAGGTGTATGGCATTTTCACAGTCTTGGATGTGTTCAACAACCTCAATTATATATAATAAGAAATGCAATGTTTTTATACTCTTCTAAATGTAAGCTGCTTTATTATTTATTAACTTGAATGTTAAAACATCTTGACTACAACTAAATAAATCAGTTCTTAAGGCTACTTGTTTTTCAGAACATGTTCATTGCTTAAGTCATCATCATATCGATAAAAGTAAACCATGCTGTAGTTAATATCAAAAGTGCACAGAGCATACTCAGCCAATTACTTAATCTCATTTAAAAAATAGTACTGTGTTTTTGACACCTGTCAAAAACTTAGTTGACAGACTTCGTATTTCAATCTACTACACCTTCTAAGAATCAAATCAATGTGTCCAATTTATTATTCATAATTTGCATAGCACACTTATGGCTTTATTCTATATTTATCCTCTATTTTTTTCACCACAAAATTTCAGTGTTTACCAGAAGTAAAGGTGAAAATTATGTAAATCATTTTTTCTGTAGTTTATTTAATATATTTATTAGTTCATATAAAACTGGATAAAAATATGCTAAGAAAGCTAGCAGGTTTGTAAATCACTGATCAAATAAAGACATAGTTTTATTTGGCTTTACTAGGCATATGTAGCAATGAGTGTGTGAGTTTGTCACACAGCCTACCTAAAAAAGAAACTCATTCTTTAATTATGTTAAAAGCAGTGCAGCAGTTTCACACAGATTGAAGCATTCTATATCCTGAGGTAAGCATTTTAGAGCAGTACTTCTCACCCAGCCTAATGCTGTGACCCTTTAATACAGTTGTCCTGTTGAGATGCCCTCCAACTATACAATTATTTCATTGTTATTTCATAGCTATGATTTTGCTACTGTTAAGAATTGCTATGCAAGTTTCTGTTACACAAGATATCTGATATGTAACCTTTGTGAAAGTTGTCAAACAACACTCCAGTTGAGAACTACTACCTCAGGCAGAAAGGAAACAACTCAACATAAAGTGAGGTGCCTCTTAAATTATCACTCCCAAAGGGAAGTAATAAAGACTGATGTCTCAGTTAGTATTCTACTGCTGTGAAGAGATACCCTGATCAAGTCAACTTATAGAAACCATTTAATTGTGAACTTGCTTACAGTTTCAGAAGGTTAGTCCATTATCATCATGGTGGAGAGGAGAGTATTGGATGAAGGTATGGTGCTGAAGAAGCATTTGAGATTTGCACCCTGATTCACAGGCAGCAAGAGGGAGAAACAAGGAGAGAGGGAGGCAGAGAGAGAGAAGGGGAGAGAGGGAGAGAGAGGGAGGGAGGGAGAGAAAGACTGTCTTGGCTTTGAATAGGATTTTTGAAAGTTTAAAAACCACTCCCAGTGATATGCCTCCTCCAACAAGGTCATGTCTCTTTCAAGAAGCCCATACATCCCAATCCTTTGAAAACAGTTCCACTAACTGGGAACTAGTCATTCAAACTATGAGCCTATGGGGGGGGCATTATTATTTAACTGCAACTGCTAAGACTTAATATTAGACAAGCCACCCTGAAAAAACACTCAAAGACCAGCCAAGGAGCATGAAAGAAGCAGAAAAAAAAATGAACTTCTTGGGAGGTGCTTAGACAAACTGAGCTACCTGAATGAAACACTTTCCAACTTTTGAGCTTCCTAAAGGCTGAGATGTATACTACAAGTTTACTGCTGGGGTAAGCTTTGATGACTTAGCTGTCTTGAGTGATTTCTGTTTCAATAAGTAACCCCTAACTCACCTTTCTATAATAAACTTCCCCAAATATTATTATTTAATATTAATATTAATTCATCTTTGGTGGTATCCACACTTTGATTGGTTAGGGTCTTCTGTTTTACATCTGAGCTGAGTAGACTTGGGTATTATTATTCTCTTGGAAAAATGAATGTTGCATAACAACATTTAACATGTATTTTTTCTTATAAGTACAAGCCACATAAATTATGAGTCCCATATGATATGTATCCCCCTCCTGCATGGTGTCATCCTGCTTGCCTTTTAGAACCTTTTTTTTTAAAAGTGACATTCAAGGTCTTTCATATCCAAGAGGAACAGAACAGGTTGACAAGATGGATTCAGACAAACATATACCTGCTTCTGGCTGTGACCTTGCAGACTTTTAGAGATGATAGGGCCACAAGACATTCCCATGGGACTCTATTTCCAATATGGAAACTGGATGGATACTGGTCTGAAATCTTCCCATTGCATCCCCAACCACCCAAGCCATGTCTGCAATGCAGATGAGAGGGATATTGGAAGGTTGACAATCCATCATTACCAAAGAAACATAGGTAGTTTCTTCATAAAAATCCTCACAGTATTCTTAGAGCAATCTTACTGGTCTGACACAGTCACTTTGAAGGAGGCTGGAGTCACAGTAAGTTGGAAAATAAGCTGGTATCATTTGTCTTAAAAGGTGGACCATATGGTTGGTCCTACCTTCCCACTCTGGCAAAGTTGTCCAAAGTGGTGTTGATGGTTGAGCCTATACCCCAAGACCAGTGTTCCCTTCTGTACATAATCAATGGCATCCGTCTCTCATTTCTCCTTGGTGATACATATCAGTCCCTCCCCTCTCTTAAGATAAGAACTAATACAAAACTTCTTGATATCCCTATGCTAACTCCCTAATATCCGTCTTTGTCCTCTCCCAAGACTGCTCAGCAAAAAACTAAATCTTTCTCCTTCAATAGTTACTTCATAGAATGGAGAATCTCTACCCCTGCTCTTACTTCACATCACCTCTATGAACGTTAAGTATGCTTCATTATTTTTGTCATTAATACCAATCTCTCTCTCTCTTTTTTTATATTTGTAATTTTATTGTCTTACTTAAAGGGTTTGTTTACATATCTACCACTGTTCCCTCTCCCTTCTCTTTTCCCAGTCATTCCCCAGCTTTCCCCCCCAACCCCATCACCCCATCTGCTCCTCAGAGAGGGTAAGGACTCCCAGTATGAGTCAATGCAGTCTGACATATCTAGATGATGCAAGACCAAGCCCCTCCCTCCAGAATGAAGTCTAAATAAGGTGTTTCTTTATAGGAAATGGGTTCTGATAAGCTAGTTCAAGCACTAGAAATAAATTCTGGCCCATTGCCAGAGGCTTCACAAATTGTCCACACCATTTGATTGCCATCCCCATCCAGAGGACCTAGTTCAGTCCCATTCAGGTTCCCCGCTGCCAGTTCAGAGTCAGTGAGCATCCACTATCACAGGTCAGCTGTCTCTTTTGCTTTCCTCATCATGATCTTGATGCCTTCATGATCTCTCCTCCCTCTCTGAATAGACTGGGAGCTTCATGCTGCGCTTCACTATTTGGATCTCTGCATCTGCTCTTATCACTTGCTGCATGAATGTTCTATAATAACAGTTAGGATGGTAATCAAATTGATTATTAAGAAAGGCCAGTTTAGGAACCTTCTCCACTATTCCTTAGAGTCTTAGATGGGGTTATCATTGTGGGTTCTTGGGTATTTCCCTAGCACCAGGTTTCTCACTAACCCCACAATGGCTCCCTCTATTGAGATATTTATTTCACAGTTTTCTTTCTGTTTTTCTCTCCCAACTCAACCATCCCATTTCCTCATGTTCTCTTCCATCATTTCCTTAAATCCCTCCTTCATAGTCCCAATTACTCAGAAGATCTATTTTTGCTTCCCAAGGGGAACCATGGATGTATTTCTTAGGTTCCCCTTGTTACCTAGCTGCTCAGGGATTGTGGATTATAATCTGGTTATCTTTTGTTTTATATATAAAATCTTCTTAGAAGGGAAAACATACCATGTTTATCTTTCTGGTTTGTGTTACCTCCCTTAGGATGATTTTTTTCTTATTCTATCTTATTCCCCCCAAAAATAATCAAAACACTCAATGTACAGAATAAAAACAGAATATTAAGAGCTGAAAGGGAAAAAAGGCCAAGTAATATATAAAGGCAGACAAATCAGAATAACATCTGACTTCTCAATGGAGACAGACTACTAAGGTCAGAAGGTCCTGGACAGTTTTGCAGACAATAAGAGACCACAGATGCCAGCCCAGATTATGATACCCAATGAAACTCTCAATGACCATAGATGGAGTAAACAAGATATTCCATCATAAAACTAAATTTATACAATACCTATTCACAAATCCAATCCTACAGAAAGCACTAGAAGGAAAACTCCAACCTAGGAAGTTAGATGCACCCATGGAAACACAAGTAATAGATAAACCTACAGGAGGAAATTCCAAAGAAGGGAAACACAAAATACACTACCACCAGAAGATAACAGGAATTAAAAATCACTGCTAATTAGTAACCCTTAGTATTAATGAACTCAATTCTCCTATAAAAGCATAGGCTAACAAAATGGATACAAAAACAAGATTCATTCTTCTACTGAACACAAGAAACATATTTCAAATTTTATTGTATTTCCTTGGTTTTGTGTTTTTTTGTTTTTTGTTTTTTTTCCAAACCTGAATCTCTAACTTTGTACTTCTATTCAAAACTTTTCATGGTCAAATTAAGGTGGAACTTCAGAAGTCTCTGAACTCACCTCCCCGTGGTTAGGGCAGCTTTCCATCTCCTGAAGAATACATCCTTGAGAGCCCTGGCACAAGTCCTACCTCCAGCAGACCTCTGTTCTACACACTAGTAAAAAGGCAAGGATGCCTTTTGGGATCCTAATCCAGATACACGGTTTGACATCCACCTTTGCTGCATATCCTTCTAAATAGCTGAGCCATTTGCAGAAAGCTTAAAGCTTTTATTATGGTCCCTTATTGCAGAGACTTTGTGGGCTCAAGAAGTTCAACAACTGACATTTGGGAAGAAACTTCATCAGATAACAGATCTTCTATTCAATTCAAAGTATTTCAATACTCATTCACTCTGAGATTTTGCTTTTCCAATGTTCCTTTCTCAAAAAAAAAAAAAAAATCCTCTCATTAGACAGCTTTCCTGTGGAAAGGTAAGTACTCCCATTGGGACTCTTAGATTTAAATCTCCTATGAACTCACAGCATCCCCAGTACAAAAATCTTTTCTTTAAAACTATTACTTGCTTTCTACCCTTGTCCTGTAGCCCTGGTGTACATTAATAAGCTCTATTTCCTCACATTATGATGTTAAAGGTAAAGGTCTCAACTTCACTTTCTGTCCTCTTGCTGACTACTCCAAGCCAATTGGTAACCCTTTCTTTCTATGAGTCAATTGATTACAACAAGTGGTATCTATTCTCAATGAGAGAAGAACATAACCTACGAAAATATCTGGCTCACAAAAATCTAACACAACTACAGTGTGCCACATATTACCTACACTGCCCAGGATGTTCTTTTTGGAAGTGCCAGTTCCTTTTGAAAATAAATGAAGGGATAGAAGTCTTCTAAGCTCACCCTCCAAGATTATGTAACCTCAACTACTCACAGACCCTGTGTCCCTCAATAGGCAATAATGGTATAAGTTCTTCATATGCCTTACATAGTGTTAAACATGAAAGTTCTGAAATCTCTCTAGATCTCTCCAAGATCAACTATTGATTGCTTTAGTGAATTACTTGTGGAATAGCAGCCACTGGTAACCAGTTCAAATAAAACTCTCTGAGTAACCCTGAGGAGTCATTCTCAAAGGATGACCCCATTTCCTTCCAGGGAATCCTCAAATCACTTAACCTAACCTCTAATCAAACTGCTTGCTTCCTTTTCATCCCTCTCAAAATCCCCTAAGAGCAGCAATACCTCTATGTAATGTTTCCAATGGAAACACATCTTTCTGCTTCATGAGACCTCTCTCTCTTTCCCTCTAAATCTCCCTGTATGTCTTTGAATCTCTTTCTCCGAATCTTTCTCTCTCATCTCTATGGGCCCCCCAAAAGTGTCCATGCACCCCAGTATTTGGCAGCCCCATCATAACTTATAACACTGAAGAATATTCTCTCTCTTGTTCTTACACCATTTAACAAAGGACAAAGGAAGTTCCTCTCCTCCCTTGACAGTGAGAGTCAATTTAGCGTCCTTTTTTGGCAGCTGCAGTGAAGACAGTGGTGAGATTGGGTCATACCATTAGCTTCTATAGCCATGTCTGGGTGGAACTAATAACAACCAGTGCTCAGCTAGAGCTCCCTTCTCTGGCCTCAGTTACCTTCAAAATTGAGGAGTATTTAAACCTCTGACAGGAGAAAAAGGAGAAGCCTGTCTCTTCATCAAAGAAAAATGCTCTTATTGCATCAACCAGTCTGGACAGGAAGAAGTAGAAAAAATCAATCAAACAAACAAACAAACAAACAAAACCTCCAAAACATAACTGTTCATTTATGGTTCAATAGAGACTCATTGCCTTTTAGGCCATGGACTGTCTCTGGTCGCATAGGGCCATGGTACCTGCCTCTTTACGGAACCCTTGATGAGGTCCTCATCCTCTGCTTCCTAGTCCTTTACTGCCTCAACTGTTTTCAAAAATCGGTTCGATCTAATCATTCACCGTACTTTTAACCAACTCTTCCAAGCCTGCTCCTTCCCTCATATCACCCTTTAGATTCTCATGAACAAGAAGCCCCTCTAGGGCTAGAGCCAGTCTGCACAGACTTTCCAGATACAGACTTGGCACTTCCATCCAACAATAAATATCTAAATAAGACCATCCAATTTCCCTATAAATACTAAAAGGTTGAGACATTAGGTAGAACTAAGGCCCCAACCAAGAGGAGAAGAACCCATTCAAGGAAATAAAAACTTAAAGTCTCTGCACATCTCAGGAATCTGATCCAAGATCACAGTATCCTCTCATCCTAAAGGGCACAACATCCATTATTTTAATGACCAGAAGACCCCACATAAACATTTGTTTGTGACAGTTTCTTGGTTTACAGCAGTTCCCTTCTCCCTTAGTACTTTCCCAGCACAATCCCTCCAAACTTAAACCATCTTGTAAAAGTCCAAGCTCCCTTTTAGTGCTGCTGCTCAACCTTCCCTCAGAGTCAGCCTGGCAGAGGAGACCTCAATAAAGCTTTCTTTGGCTTCAGTGCAGCTCTGGTGACCTCTCTCTTTGTACTTAAATCAGTACCAACCAATTTCTAGTACATCTGAATAACATAATGATTAATACTTTAGAGCTAAGAATTTTAGGCTTTTGTCAAGTTCTCTCCTTGTAATAAAAATATCAGAATACTATTTTGGAATAATTTATAATTCATTCACATATAATATGACACACTTTTCACGTCAACCTTTCAAACAAACATATTTCTTTTACAATGAAGTTTGTATTTGGCTACCTAAACCATACTTAGAATCCTGTGAACTATAGAAAATTCACTTCAATAAGATAACATTTCAATTGATATTCTTAAAACGTAAACAGAAAAAAGACATATATATATATTATATACATATATAGCAAAATTCAACATAAATACCACATAATCTCCACATTTTTAGCATAACCATCACCCTCCAAAGTGCCTTTCTATAGACTACACATTTCTGTTCTTGTTATGGTTAAATTTTGTTCTTGAAAACAACTTGCTTATTGGATGTCGGGGGTAGATTCTTAATGGATTTCAGCCTTGTAGTTCATAGCACGTCTGAGGATCTGTGTTACTTCTACATTAAAATACACACTGTCATGTTTAATTGCTTAATTATAATCTGACAGAATAGAATGTGGAGGACAGGACCTGTTTAGTACAAACTTACAACTGTCAGAAATTTCTTTTAGAAGCTAACATATTCTTCAGTTCTGAAATATGGAAGAAGTGTTTTCTATTGATAAGGTTGAAAAGCAATTAATAAAATTAACATGGGAACATTAGTGTTAATTTGACCCATTTTGCTATTAGAAAAAAAATACAAGTAAAATAAGTATATTTTTAAAGGGCAATGTGAAGAAATACATTTAGCCTTAAACAAAACAATTTTCTCATCTAACTGTGTGTTTGCGTTATTTAAATGCAAATTTCATGAATGTAAAAATGGAGAAGACTGTGAGGGGGGTCTCTATATTGGAGGAGGTAGATTAGGAGTGAGTCATTAGAGAATAAAAAAGAATGAGGGGGGGACAAATAATATGAAAGTTGTTTAATTAAAACTCAATCGATGATATTAACTTATATTTAATTAAGGTTACACATAACATTCATTTGTAGATAGATAGATAGATAGATAGATAGATAGATAGATAGATAGATAGATAGATAGTTATATAAAGTGAAGCCACCCTGGCTGATATAGATCTCTACAAGAACCCAAGACTAAAAAAATCCCCAGTACCAGGCATAATACACATCCTTTCAAGTGCTTGGTTGGGCTAGTCTAAATGACTCTCAAAATAATACAGGATATTTCTGTTGCCCTTAAATTCCTCTCAGAGGTTGATAATTAGTCCGTATTTCTGAGGTCACACAATCTTAGAACACAAAACTCTAATTTTGCAAATTGGACCTAATCTCATATCCTCATTTTTTTTTATGATCTAGCTTCTACAAAACTAAGAAATACTACTCAAGTTGACAAAAATGGATAAAATTAATAGTCCTACCTAACTATGACACTTATGAACCATAGAAATGAGCAGCATGCCAAGACATCCATCAATTTAGAGTATCACAGTCACATTTTGGTGATTCCCAACAGCTGTCTATGATAACTTAAGGGCCGCTAGTAGGAAAAAAAATATGCATGGTACTAGGAACCTAGCCAACTACTGGGGACTAGTAAGATAATGGATCTTAGAAGATATTTTACCTACACTTTGCTAGACCAGCATAATTTCTTAATTATATTTAAATCTTATCTTTATAGCCACAGATCACTGTAGTTATTATCATTCTTTATCAAAAAGCTTCTATCTATAGCAAATTGACATAAAATTATAATTAAATAAAATGCAAAGATCAATGAATTGTGGGTATCTGGAACTCAACAAATATATTTACATGAAAGTTCCTGCATCTATGGCTCAAGGAACAAAAGGAAAGTGGCTGAAAGAGCAAAAATAACAGAAAGTTTATAGTCAAACTGTCTCTCTTAGAAATTACTCTATGAACAAGAATTGAAAAAACAGCAATACCCACAGATGTTCTACTGTGCAGCTAAGAGAATTTCTCAGGATCTGACTCATGGACAAAGAGCCAGGGACAACTAAGCACTGTTGAGCAAAAACAAAAACAAGTTATAAATAAGCTTCTCCTATGTGTATATCCCCAATTAACCAATTAACAAATTGAGATTTCCTATGCTCAAGATACTTCCAAGTGTCTTAGTTGGCTTCTTGTTGCCTGCATGATGAAGGACTCTCAGCTCTTCCTCCAGCACCATGTGTGGTTGCATGCTGCCATGATCCATGCCCCTCCCCCACTATAATAATGGGCTGTACCTCTGAAATTGTAAGTTACCAACTTAATTAAATGTTCTCTTTCATAAGGTTGCCATGGTCCTAGTGTCTCTTGACAGCAATAGAAACCCCAGTAAAGACACACATGTAAGATCATATGTAGCATATTTTCGTTGGGGAATTTCAGTTACCTCATTCAGGTGATTTTTACTAACTCAATCTAATTAAAGTCAAATTTCATTTAACAGGTGAATAGTATTTTATTGTGTAAATGTAACACATTTTCATGTCTATTCATCTGTTGAGGTATATCTCTGGCGTTTCCTATTTCTAGCAATTATGATAGGGCAGCAATGATCATGAATGAGCAAGTGTCTCTGTAATAAAATATAGCATCCTCTGAGTACGTGGTCAAGCTGTGCATTATGAGTTGATCTGTCTATTTCCAGATTTCTGTGGAACTGCCATACTTATTTTCTGTAGTGGTTGTACAAATTTCACTCTGTAAATTGATGAATGTTTCCCTTGTTTTATATTCTTTCTAGTATTAGCTGTCATTTGCTTTATGAATTTTGTCCATTTGACAAGTTTAAGATAAAATCTCAAAGAGGTTTGATTTTTTCCCCTGATAGCTAAAGATGCTGAATATTTCTTTACATGCTTCTCAGACATTTGTGTTTTATCTTTTAAGAACTATCTGTTTAGTTCTAAATTCCATTTTAACTAGGCTATTTTTAATGCCCATTAATTTTTATCATTCTTTATATATTTTAGATAAACCTCTATTGGATGTAGACTTTTAAATAACTTTTTCCATTCTGTATCCTGATGCTTTACAAAGTTGGTAATGGTTTCCTTGAAGCCAAAGCTTTGCATTTTCATGAGGTCTCATTTATTAATTGTTTTTTAGGGTCTGTGCTATTTAGTTTTTTAGTTATTGAAAATATAAATCTAAAACTAACCAGGACATTAAATTTACAAATATTCGTTCATTTATTTATTTTACATCCTAATCTCAGTTACCCGTCCTTTCTTGGAGTGAGATTATGTTACAGTGTAAATAATTATCCCTCCTATTGGTTTAATAAAAAATCTGATTGGCTGAAGGCAGACAGGAAGTGTGGGTGGAGCTACCAGAATAAAAAAACTCTGGGAACAGGAAGAACAGGGCAGAGATACCACAGATACACCAGAGAAGCAGATGCAGAGAACAACTATGCTGCTCTGAGAAAAGGTACTGAGCTGCATGGCTGAACAGGATAAGTCATGGGTTAGTTTAAGATCAAGAGCTAGCAAGTTATATGCCTGGGCCCCAGATCAATCAGTGTACAATTAGTATAAGCATCTATGTGTTTCAGTGATACTATGAGAGTGTGAGTCTGCGGGTCTGGGCCATAAACATAATACAATACTTCTTCTCTCAGTCTCCTGTCACTCCCTTTAGCACTCTTATATACATTTCTCCTCCTGTTCTATTCAGAAAATTGCAAGCCTCACATGGATAGTTACATAACTGTCACACAAAACAGAGGGCCTATATTAGTTCCATGCAGATTCTCTGATTGATGATTCAGTCTTTGTGAGCTCCTATGAGCACAGGTTAGTTAATTCCATGGGTTTTGCTGTGATCTCCTTGGTCCTTGTGGCTCCCCAAATTGCTCTTCCATCTTTTTAATAGGATGCCCAAGCAGGACCTAACCTAATGTTTGGTTGTGGGTCTTTAAATCTGTTTACATCAGTTGTTAGATGAATGCTCTCTAATGACAATTGGGTTAAGCATCAATCTCTGAGTATAACAGATTATTATTAGACATCATTACAATGACATTTTTCTTTCTTCACTCATGGTTGATGCTATCCTATTATGTATCTGTTACATAAAGCCTCTGGGTCCTGGTGAACTAGGCAGTGCCAGAGGCGGGCTCTATCTTGTGGTAGGAGTCTGAAACTGGACAAGCCATTGTTCAGTCACTTCTACAATTTTTCAAGATCTTAACCACAGTACCTATCATATGCAGAACAGCCTACAGGTTAAAAATTATGTGTCTGGGTTGGTGTCCCAACCCCTTACTGGAAAATTTGTCTGGTCACAGGAGTTGGAAAATTCAGGATATGTCTCTAACTATTTCTAGAAATCAAAGTTTATTTCATCCTTGAAGATTTCTGAGAGTTTCCTTGTGCCCGGACTTTACTTCACCACAAAACTAGATACACTGAACCTGATGGAAGAAAAAGTAGAGATGCCCTTTAATGCATTAGCACAGGAAACAATATTCTGAATAGAGCACCAATAGTGCAGACACCAATACAGTGAAATCATAAATGGGACCTCTTTAAACTAAAAGGCTTTTGTAAATCTAAGACACCAACAATAAGAAAAAAACAGCATCCTACTAAATAGGAAAGGTTCTCCACTAACTCCACATGTAACAGAGGCTCAATTTCCAAAAATATATAAAGAATATAAGGAACTAGATATCAAAGAGCCAAATATTAATATTTTGAAATGGGGTATAGATCTAAACAGAAGTCTAAACAGAAGAATTTCAAATGGTTGACAGACACTGCAAAAAATGCTCAATACCCTTAACTATCAAGGAAATGGAAATCAAACAACCCCAAAATTCCATTTTATATCTGTCAGAATAGCTAAGATAAAAAACACAAGTGACAGCCCATGCAGGAGTTGATGTGGAACAAGAGGTACACTTGTTGCTGAAGAGAGTCCAAACCTGACTAGCCACTATGGATAACAGTATGGTGATTTCTTAGAAAATTATAAATCAATATACCTAAATACCCAGCTACACCATTCTTGGGCACATACCCAAATGAAGCTCAATTATACCAAAAGGACTCATGCTGAAATATGTCCATAGCAGCTTTATTCATAATAACCAAAACCTGGAAACAACCTAGATGTCCCTAAATTTTAAAGGTCAAATGAAATTATATTTTTACAATATTAAATTACCTTGAACTTATATTTATTTTTGATGTTAAATAATGTATACATTATAAATATCTTTACTATTCTCCCTTTTGCCAGCTCTGAAGTTTATCTCTTATCAATTATTATGCATTTGTTTTGACTGACAATATTCTATGTAATCCTGTGGTTCACCTTTGCAAATTTAACATTATTCTAAGGCTTACAGGATACCCCATATACTGCCAAGAATATTTTTAATTGAGAAACATAAAATCATCTTCCATAAGTACTTCACAATAATTTTTTTTTATCTTCTAGACAAAGTCAAAAGGGTGAACTCACAAATGTTTATTCAAGCCATGTTTATGCTCACAAATTGCTTTTGCAAGATTGTGGACATCCTCTATCTTTCTAAAGAAATAAATATATATTGGCAGATTACAAAAAGCTGGACTAAAAGTTGTTTAATAGAGGTAGTTAATAATAAGCTTGAGCTATTGGCCCATCATTTACTATAATATAAAGCCTCTAAGTCAATTATTGGAGAATTGGTTCAGGTTACTGGGTATTTGAGAGTTTTTGGAAGGAAACAAACTTTGGACTACACTACTAATGGCTCTCAGACAATCCACAGGTAAAATAACAACTATCATGGAAGAGAGAAAATCAATAATCTTATTTTTTGTAAAGTCTATGAAGGACACCAATGCTGTTTCTTACTTTGGATTTTTATTGCTGTAAAGAGACACGATGACCATAGCAACTCTTATGAATGAAAACATTTCAGAAAACTAGGAATCAATCTCCTTAATGATCCAGCAATACCACTATTGGGCATATAACCAAAGGACTCACATTCTTATCCCAAGAGGATTAGCTCAAATAAATTTATATTAGTTGTAATAGCCAGAACCCCGAAAACAACCTAGATGCCACTCAACTGAAGAATAGATTAAAATGTCGTGGTATATTTACACAATGGAATACTACTCAGCTGTGGGAGATTATGTCCCACTCACTGGTTTAATAAAAAGTGCTGATTGGCCAAAGGCAGGCAAGAAGTGTGGGTGGAGCTACCAGACCAAGAAAACTCTGAGAATAGAAAGCACAGAGCAGAATGCCAGAGAGAAGCCGCAAGAAGCAGAGGACAACTATGCTGCTCTAAAGAAAGGTACCGAGCCCCATGGCTGAACAGGATAAGAGTCATGGGTTAAATAAAGGGTAGAGAGCTAGAAAGTGATATGCATGGGCCTGAGGCAAATCAGCCTAAAACTATCGTATGCATCTGTGTGTTTCTGTCTCTGTGAGTCTGAGGGTCTGTGGGTCTCTGGGCCTAAACCTTGAGGCTAGGCACGAAAGTCCGGGCCAGAAACCTCTTACTACACTGAGCAGTAAAAAAATAAAATGACATCCTAAACTTTGTAGGAAAATGGATGAATTTGGATGGAGAATATCATTCTGAATGAGATAACACAGGCCCAGAAAGATAGACATGGCATGTACTCACTCATATGTACATTTTAGACAGAAAGCAAAGATTAACAAGGCTGAAAACTACTGTTATGTAATAGGAGCAACTCAGGGATCCCCTGGGAAGGAGGAAACAAAAAGATCTATTGAGTAAATTAGTATCATAACAGGGATTGAACAAAGGAAGGTGGGAACAAATCATGAGAGAAGGTGATGGCTGAGTGAGAGGAGCAACAGAGAAGGAGAACAAAGAAATGGATATCTTGATAGAGGGAGCCACTGTGGGGTTAGAAAGAAATCTGGTGCTAAGGAACCTCCAAGACCCTCCAAAATGTCCCTGGCTAGGAGTCTGAGCAATAGTGGGGTGGGTGTCTAATCAGGACTTCTCCTATAATCAAATAAATGACCACCCTAATTGTAATTATAGAGCCTTCATTTAGCAGTGGATAGAGGCAGAAGCAGAGATCCATCGCTAAGCCCTAGGTCGATCCCCCATCCAGCTGAAGAGAAAGAGGAGAGAGTGTATGAATGAAAGAATCGGGATCAAGAGGAGGAGATCCACAGAGATGGCTGACCAGAGCTATTAGGAGCTCACCGACTTTTGAAAAAAATCACTGAGGAAACTTCATTGAAAGGAAATAAACCCTCCAAAGGTGGGTGGTTTGTGCAGCCTCTTATAGTAGGAGCAGAGAATATTCTTAGTGCATGATCTGACATTTTGGAGCCCATTCCTTACAGAGAAACAACTAAGTCAGCCTTGAGGGACTGGAGAGAGGGACTTTGACCTACCTCAACTGGATATGCCAGACCAAGCAGGATTTCTTTCCCTCTTTGGGGAACAGATGAGAGGATGGAATTGGGGAAGCTGAGAGAAGACTGGGATGATGGGAGGGAGGGGGAGCAGTAATAGATATGGAAAAAAAACTTTTTAAAGAAAAATTTAAAAAGAAACTATAATCTCAAACATGTTCAGAGTTCTAGTTTCAAAGATTCTTCTTACATGAAGAGACATGGCAATCTCTTCACTGTAATCCCCTGTAAAATTAAAATGAAAACCAGATGACACATTTTCAATATATAATTGCACAGAATACATATTACCACCCGACATGCAGGGAAGGAAGCAAAGTGAGAAAACAGCATGATATGTCCAAAAGCTATCATGTATAACTATATTATAATAACATATATGTATCATTTTTGTAATGCCCTAGTTATTTTTAAGACAAAATACTATTTTATCTTTGTAATATTGCAAAATTGAAATATTTCACAGAATGTGAAACAAAAGTATGAAGATGATCAAAATGTAGTTGTATAAGCATAAATTTATGTTTATCATATATTTGCATTTCTATGCATAACATGAGTTGTAATGTACTTCCATTTACTTGCCATAGTTCTTGAAGGAATACTATGTTGGTTTTGGTGTAATTAGTTCTGCAGAAGAGATTTTGAAGTTGAAATTTAAATGTTTCATACTGCCTAATAGCAATTTGTGTTTGTAAGCTACAATGAATCACTGAGCTCCTTTACCTAAGAGAATTAAAAAAGCTTAAAGAAAAGTTGATTGATTTCTATGAGTTTTCATTAAGGAGGTATTTGTTTTGGTTGAAACTGAGAATTTTTGCTAAGAAATGTTTAAGATATGTCTGGGACAAATGGCTTAGTTGGTAAGTATAATTATAAGAATTTGATTCCTAGGACACCTATATAAATGCCATGTTTGTGGGCCTGACTAGGATTCTAGTACTGCCGAAACAAT
This sequence comes from Phyllotis vaccarum, assembly GCA_033318265.1. Taxonomy (NCBI): domain Eukaryota; kingdom Metazoa; phylum Chordata; class Mammalia; order Rodentia; family Cricetidae; genus Phyllotis; species Phyllotis vaccarum. The sequence goes on along the minus strand of JARWLC010000005.1, from coordinate 26,901,126 downwards.
GAATCTCTGGGCCTTGATAGCCAGACAGATGATTCTAAATATGTAGCTCTAGGTTCATTGATAAATTCTGGCCCCAATTTTCAGGTGGAAAATGATTGGAGAAAATTTCCAACATCTATCACTTGGTCACAACAGCCTTGCCGCCGCGCCCCTGCCCCGCCACAAACACACAAAACCAATTCTTAAAATACTGAAGGTATAGAAGCCATTTAAATTTAGTGCATTTAACCCATAAAGATTGTTATATTTTTGTAGGTTTTATAGAATACTCTCCTCTCTGTTAATATTGAAAAAATATAAAAAAAAATAATTTAAATACATTTCTTGGAAGGGAAAATGAAAGAAAATAGAAATCTAAATTACCTATGTAGAGAAAAAGCTTAAAATTTCACACAATAAGATTGACTATAAAAATAAAAATTTTGTTTCTTAGTCTCTACTTAAGAGACCAAATATGTAGCTCCATTATTAATGTAACAAATAAGAAGTAATAAATATATCTTTACAGCAATTAACACAAATTTTAAATAATTCATAATACATTTGATGGAATTTAATACCATACATTCAGTTCAATCTGTCGATTCCCTAAAATATTTCAAGAGAGAAGAATTTTACAAAAATAGGGAGAACTCAAGGTATCACTTAAAGGACAGACTAACTATATTTTAGCTATAATGTGGAAAACAAAATTATATCTACAAACAAACCAGGAGAAAATATTCATATGTTCAATTAGATGCAATTTCTACCATTTCCAGAAATAAACACTAAACATTTGAAATTATAAAAATTGTAATAAAATGTAAAAGTTATTTTAAAATAAGATGGGAATTATTCTGTTTATATCCATCACCCTAAGAACTTTCTCAACAAATATTGTCCTGTTGTATGCAGGATAAATAAATACAAACATACATTTAAAACTTTGATATTGTTTGCAATCTTTGCTTCTAGAAGCTTGGCTTATATTTTCAAAGGCAAAATTCTAGCATACGCATTTTATTTAATTCTTTTAATCTGTATTTACTATGTACTATATTTTTGGTCATAAGATAAAATTATAATATAAAAGATAAAATATATAATTGATATTCATTTTATTTACTCACATATTCTAGAGTGTCCTATAGAATCAATATGTGTGGAGTCTGTATATAATTTAGGAAAACAAAATATTTTTTGTGAACAATTTCTGTTCTTTTTCTCTACTTCTCTACCATGATTTAGTGAAAAACAAACAAAAAGTTAAGTTTCTATCTCTTTGTGCACAAAGTTATTGAAGCTTTATGTGGCATTTTTTTGCTGTGTGTGTGTGTGTGTGTGTGTGTGTATATATATATATATATATATATATGTGTGTGTGTGTGTGTGTGTGTGTGTGTGTGTGTGTGTGTGTGTGTGTGGTGTGTGTGTGGTTATATAATTTCTACTATAACTGTAAGAAAATCATACATTTAAAAATATTAAATTTAATAAACAAGATGACAATGCAGCTCTTCATAAGATAATCATACAAACTTTTGGGGAGAGGATGGGTAGATGGGGAGGGATGGTTGAGGGCTTTCTGGGAGGGATTAGGAGAGGGTAGGACAAGGGGAGCAGTGGGGATACATTTATGGAGATGACTTTTTTTAAATAAAAATAAAATTAAAAAAAAGTTCTGGAAACATCAGCAAAAATAAAATAAAACAAAATAAAAAATACCAAAAGACATTTGTTTCTTTAATTCACCAAGATCCCAAGATGCTGGGGGAAATATGAAGTACAGTGTTTCATAGTTTGTTAAACAAGAAAACCTGCCTATTACACAAGAGAAACCACTTACAATGAAACTTTTAATTAATTGTACTTAGGAAATTTACATACATTTGGAGGAATGAAGGAGAAAAAGTGGGAAATATTTGAGAAGTACAAATTACATGCTCATGTATCTTTGTTTTTCTCTTATACTGCTCTAATACACTCTAAAATTAAATGTGGTAAACATCTAATTTAACTCAAATGCTTATTCTCTAAATATAACATGAAGATATAAAAAATTCTAGAAGAAAAATGTTTTTATTACTTAATAGTTCTATATTTTTGAATGTATATATTAAGCATTATTTGGCAGTATTAGTAAACATTGACAATATTATCGTAAAGTCACTATGAAGCTCTTCCTAAATCACTACTGTTAGAACATCTTAATTTTAAGCAAAGGAGATAAGTATATAACATTATAAAATTTAAAATTATTTTGTATATTTGTTTGGTTTTAGAAGTATTTCTAGCAATTTATTTTAATGTTGTATTTAAGAATAACAGAACAATTAAAATTAAATATTGAAATTTAAAAAATTCTGGAAGAGTCATCATCTGAATCAAAGTCACTATTTTCTAATATTTAAACCATAAAATATTATTTGTGAATATTTACACTTCATTGAGTAGCTGATATAAAGTTTATTGTTAAAAACAATCAATCATGTTTTAATTCTCTTAGTACTCTTATGCATAGTTTATCTTCGATATCAATATGCATTAAATACTTCAGTTTAAAAATCTTATATAGAGTACTTTATTTGACTTTTAGAATCTCAACCTATCCATATTAATCTGTCTTGTCACATGGCCCATAGCTTACCTGGATTCCTTTACATTTTCCTCCTAGGCAGCATCTCATCTCTGTCTGACTCCACCCTTTTTTCTCTTTATTTAAGTTTGGATTTTCCACCTTATACTAATATGCCTTGCCACAGGCCAAAACAGTTCCTTTATTGTCCAATGTTAATTCACAGAATACAGAAAGACATCCCACATCAAAACCCAGTATATATGTAGAAGTTTGCATTTATTAATTTCTTTAAACTTATAAATCAAGCACTATTTAAATTGGGATAAAAATCTTTTGGTGGTTTCCACTACATTTCTTTCAAATATATCATCAATAAGTACTATATACTTATAATTTTTTAAAACAATAAAAGTTTGTCTGAGTAGAATTGTGCCAGTAGATAAAGTAAGTGATGCATCTGAACTGTTTTAACATCATTGTTTTTGTCAAGAAATCTTGTAACTTTAACATTAAAAAAATAATAATGAAGCCTGCTTCTCCGTAACTATTTGTTGCAGACATAAAGAATATTCATTAGCAGCCATTTTTTGAGGTTTGCAAACAGAATCATTAATGATAATGTAACAATAGTCAAATATTCCACCAAAGAATTAATTGCCAGAGGATATAAATATTGAAAACACACAATTGTGATTTAATTTATGTCAAAGACATTGTAAATATCTTCTTAATAAAATACCGTTTTTGTTAGTATGTTTTTATTCAGAAAAGAATAATTTTTGTCTTCCATAAGTAACTACAATAGGTTTCTCTTTATTATGTACTCTAAGTAATTACAAGTATCATAAAATCAAATGTAGTTTTGAATGTCATACCTGTAGTTGTTTTCAACCACAAATAAAAACAACTGTTTATTCCATTTTTCCTGTTCTTCTGTCTCTCTCTATATGTATGTATATGTATGTATATATGTAGACCATGTTCAAACACAAATTTGCTAAGCATAAATAAAACAAATGAGCTACAAATCTTGATTTCTAAAACAGTGCTTTAAATTGTGCTAACTCTATATGAGATGTAGGTGCTGTGTATGAATTTCTTATTGAAATATTAGTCAAAAATGTTCTAAAATTAACTTTTTGAACAGTAACCAAAAATCACTCATACACTGTGAAGAAAAAAAAATGAAAATAAATTCTAAGGTTACTTCAATGTGAATCAAATGGAATAATGAACTTGTAAAATGCTTAGTGAAATACAGTCAGGCTTATAGATGTATTTGCCACAAAGGAACACCTTCTCTTTATTATTCTCTGATTCTAAACTTATATTTACTAAAATTTGCTAAACATCCTTAATTTTCATATGCCATAGAACACTCACATACATACAGAGAAGACAAATAGATTATAACAACTGAAGATGATTGTGTCAGTCAGTAACTGGAATAAAGAGAGTTGTGATTGAACCTAATGCATATTTAATGAAGACTATTATCAATACATATTTCCTTAAGAGTTAATAACACTGTAACAAGATCCATAAACCCCATTTACCTCTATTTCATTGCTCAAAATCAATGAACTATATCTTCTGAGCAAATTTGCAATGACATATTTGAGTCAAGAAAACATCAGTTTATTGTTATTTTATTTCTAAAAAGTTTGAAAGGAAAGGGAGGGCCTAGTTTACATGTATGCAGTTTGTTTTAAGTGAGTTTTTACTTTTCAGACTGTTCAGCTAATGATTAACGTCACATACCATACATCTCCTTCTAGTAGCTACAGTGTCTATTAAATGTAATTACCTTTCCCCATGGCTTTAAATTGACGGCAGATTCAAAATGAAGGTGGCTTCTATTAAATTTAATTACTTCTCCCTGAAGCTGACTTGGCAAAACCGACTAGTAATGAAAGTGAATTCCATAAAAAGATGCATGGTTAAGGAGTGGTTACAAAATTAACAATGATATTAATAACAAGATGAAAAACAATACTTAAAATGCTATTTTTCTCATTTGTGGGTATTTTGTGATAATGTGATTGATAAATTAAATCCTCAGATTTTACTAAGTGGTTTCAACTATTAATCAAAATATTATAATTATCAAGATAAGTATGAGTTCAGTCATGAGAGAAATTATTTAATGTCTATTATACCTCAAATAATAAACATCTTCTTATTTAATTGGACATTTTAGTTGTTATTTTTAAATCAATGTAATATAGTAAAATGAAAACGAAATAGATAGAATAGACAATTTTGTTTTTCATGGATATCTAATAAGAACTTTCTTTCCCAGTGTACTATGGAGTCCAAGAAACAAAGCACAACATTTTTCCTATTTCAGATAAACATCCAAATGCATGCTGTATTATTACTTTATAAATCCATTATCTTTCAAAATAGCATCTATTTAAGGAATGTATCATCTTGGATCTGAATGTATTGGTATAATTTTAATAAATAAGCTTTTCATTCAATGCCTACTTTATTAAGTTAGTATCTGTAAGATTCTTTTTTTCTGAAGAAGGAATTATAAGAATATATAAGTAAATAAATATTTTTTCAATATAGGGAGGAATTTGTAATATCTTCGGAGTAGTTCTGACTTCTGGAAATTGATTTTCTCCCCTTGAGCTTTGTCTTGTAAAGCACAGGACACAATTATGGAATCTCCTTTTTCATTTAAACACAAAACCTTGACTTGCTGAGTCAAGTGCCAGACTCATGTTTAAAGGATGCCTTAATAGATAAATGCATCTGAATTCCTCCAGAGGGAGCCTTTTCTACTCTATGCTTGAGGAAGAAGACACCAACATCTGGATTGCTTTTTCAGTGTAAGAAATGAAAGCAGTATCAGAAAGTGGTAAGATGCTTAAGGAAGCCTTACTGTCCAATGATTCCCTTTTTGGCTTACTCAGACACTCTGTCATGTGTAAGATACTTTCAGAATGTTACATTCTTTATATATGACTTAATTATGGGCTCCAGTATCCCTATGCATGTCTTAAATGTTCAGTCTTTCACTTATTTTCTGCATGTTAGTCTATTAAATATCATAGTAAATATTTGCTCTTGTTGGCTTCTTAAATTATGTAGCTTTGAAAACTGAAACATAAAAGTCACTAAATAATGTGTAGGCTGGTAAGATAGCCAGATAATACCTGGACAGTGAAAATCTGATGGAAAATAAAGAGGACTACAAAGCAGAGGGAACAGTAGAAAAGAACAAAGCGTGCAAAGTCACAGTGCCACAAACAGCCTAACTCATGAGGAGAACCTGGAAGGAACAACGCATGACATATGAAAAGATATGGGAGGCCAACTTTGCAAAAAACAGACTGCAATGGGAGGATTTTAATCTGCCCTGTTGATCAGAATTTGCTATATAGAGACAGTTTTAACACTACTCACATCCTTCAATGTTTGAATTATTTTTAATAAATTTGCTTTTGTATCTAATTATATCATTGATGTATTAAAAATTCTACATTGCTATATATTTTATAAACAGAAAATTACTTTTCCACTATTATACTTTTATTTGACATATATTTTGAATATAATGCCATAATATACTCCATAAAAATGTGTCTAAATAAATGTCATTGTTACTTCAACTTGCCTCTGTATCCCTGCAGATTGAAAGTTGGTAAGAGTCTCACAAATTCCAGACCAGGCTGTGTTAAATAGTAAATCTTTCTTTGAAGACATTCATTCATTCATTCAATCAATCAATATCATCAAACTGATAAAAACTGGAAAAAAATAAATAAATATAACAATTCTATAGGGCATGATACTGCATATACTTAAGTCCAGCACTTGGGAGACATAAGCTGTTGTCTTTCTATGAATTAGAGTTTAGCCTAGTAGATGGCAGCTTTGGCTACATACCTAGACTCTTTCTCAAAAAGAGTGTACCAGCAAACAGAAAAGTCACAATAGTTCAGACAATGTTGAATAAATGCTAAGTTATATTTCATGAAGAGTATCAAAAGTGCCATTAGTTTTCTTCAGCCTCATATAAATTAAAGTTTTCAACACTGACAATTAGAATGTATTCATTTTTTTTTTTATAAGACTTGGGTTCCAGGCTTCTACTTCTAGTAGAATTCAGAAAAGGAAAGATTTATGTCCAGTATAAAGATTTCAACAAAACATATTTTTCTTTACATTTTCTAGTATCTACTAGATGCCTGTATTCCTTGGATTATAGCCACTTTTTCCCTAAGGTATCACTAACCTGGGAATAGTCATGGATATCAGGAATCACAGCTCTAAAGATGGTCTCAACAGATCAGTTAAAAGAAGCCAGAGGTCTTGAAGATGAGAAAGAGCAAGAGAGGCAAGAGTTTGGAAAGAGTTTAGAAAGAGTTTGAGGTGCAAATGGGCACGGTTAGCTTGACATGATTATATCTTACATACAAATAATAATCTATTCTAACCTATTAAATTTCCTACTCTATTTCATCCAAAATATACATATATAAACAATAGTTTCTATTCTATAAATACATGGTTTGGAAGAACAGTATAAGTACAATATTATTTTTTCCCAAATTTCAACTGCTGTGTAATCACCTAGTATAGAAACCTTTCTCTTTGGAGCAAAAGACCATGAATGTCATGTGTAAGAGAGCTTCTGAGCTACTGGTAAAGAAGAGAAAGTGTCAAAAGTATACTATAGGATACTATTAACTTCCAATGATATATATATTCATGTGTGGTACTGCTCAGCTGCACAGACCAACTCCTACCAACCTACAACTACCAGATACAACAAAAGAGCTTCCATCACAACACTGATTACGACATGGGTTGAAAGTTGATTTCAATCTCTCCAACTCCAGTCCACCCAGTTGTTACAGACTACAAATGAGTAAACACTCTTTTCCCCAATCTACAGGGGATGCAAGCAATCCTCTGGCTTGCAGGAAGAAATAATAGGACGTTCACTACAGTTAACTTAGATTTGCTATCTAGTTATTTTTACAGACATTGTCTTTGCTATTAGGTTGTAACCATCCAATTACCAGTATTAAGGTACTACTTCTAATAGTGCATGTAACTCAGTTCTCTGTGAGCCCTATGTCTCCTCTTGTATATACTGTCAAATATCTTAAACATTACAGGCATGGGTAAGCAATATAGGATTTATTAGCCACAAAATTCTCCATATGTAAAAAACTGAAAGTTACCAGAATTGACAAGAAAATGAATCATGAATTTAAATGAGCTTTTCAGAGTCATCCAGATAACATTTCAAAAGGAAAAATGCCATGTACAATTGTCTTATCATCAAATAAAATAAACCTAATCAAAATGATATTAAGAACACTATATACATTTACACAGTGTCTAAATAGCAAACTCTGAGTGCCACTATGAAATTAATAGTTCACTACTATCTTATTAATGGAAAATTTGGGTTAAATTTTCATAGGCAATAATGCTAAAACTATGGAATAAATGTCTTGAATAACTTCTCAGTTTAAATCCTCAATTTATGGGACCATAAAATCTCATTCCCATGCAAATATTTTCAGGCTGTGAATGAATATTAAAACTGTTTATTCCGAAAATATTCAATAAAGATAGTGAAAAACTGAGGGCAATTTTCAAAGATAAGAAATAGGTTTAAATCCTTGAAGCATGTTCTTACAAAGCCATTGAAAGTAACAAAATATGTGAATGCATCATCCAGAAATTCTGCTCAAAAAATTGTTTTATATAGACCTTTATGCTCTCTTCAAAATTAATATCAAAGCAATTGTGTGCATTTACTATATTATCTTTTAAAATAGCAGGCAGAAAAAATCAGTAAATGAGGTTATATTGCTAATTAACATACTGTCTCCACAACCTATAGTACACTACAAAACCGTGCCTTTCATTTTATCACATAGATGAAACAGTTATCTTTCAGGGTTTGAAATTTCTGTGATCTTTATGCTTAATAAGCTCAGTAAAAGGCATTCAAATTACATCACTTTTGTCTTGGAAGTTAAATTGGGAAATATTGCATTCTCTGAGATGATAAACTCTGCCAAAGATAAATTATCATGAGAAATAGTTTTAATTGATTTACCATAATAAAAGTTATGTGACTTTGAAGTGCAAATGACACATTAAAATGAATCTACAGTATGTTGATAATAAAGTAGCTTCTTTGTTAATGGAATTACTGACACTGAAGATGCTTTCTGGAGTGATGTCTTCTACTGTTAATCAAGACACATCAATGTAAAGTGAATATAGTGTTTATTTAAATTCCATCCTCAAGTTTTACTTCCTGTAGCAGAGTGGGTCAATATCTGAATATTGGAGACCAGTCACTGTAGTCTATCTTTGAGTTATTAACTCTCCTGATTTTGTCTCCCCACTACGACCCTTTAGAACTCAAAATGCTTTAATCTGAAACAAAATTGGAAATATAGGCCTTAATAAAATTAATAGCAACTTTAAAAAACATTAAGAAATTACAAAGGCAAATCAAAAATAGTTAAATGGTTGCCAGTTATGGAATGGGTACTTTTGTGGTCCTGAACTTGGTATACAGCACATCTTTTAATTAATTTGAACATACATGGTGAACACATAATACTCTTACAAGTGAATATGAACAAAAGCTTGAGTTTTCTACACTATGATTCAGTAGGGAAATATTCTATTATAATTCTATATGAATGAAAAGAATTAAGGACTAGAGAGGGCTCAGTAGGTAAAAATGCTTGCTGCCCAAACCTCCACCGAGAGACATGGGATTGATGCTTGCCTTCAGTCCCATGGCTGTGGCAGGTCAGTGAAGAGAGGATCTCTTGGCTGTTTTGAATACTTCACCTGCTTTTGTCTTGATGTCTTGATTGAAGGCTAAATTTTTGCCTATGACTGTCAAGACCTTGTAGGCAGGTGTATCAATAGAGTGAAGTACAAACTAAAGAATATTATATATATTCTAACTATACATCTTCAAAATATGTATTCCAAAATTCTATACAGAAAAATTAAGGTAGTAAACTTTTGAAACTTTGCTTTAATTTTATGAAAATGGAATAAACTTCACATTTACACACAATTTAATTTTGGCTAAAGTAACATTAATATTTTATAATCTTTTCATTCTTCAACTACATTTTACAAAAATACCTTTGGTAGACAAATCTTGAAGTAAATTGAATACATTTGTAATTAGCTTATCTGCTAATTGTTATATTTGTAGTGAAATTGATCTATTTTCAGAATAAGATTCTATATCACTAATATCTGTACAGGCTCAGAACAACCTATACCTATTTAATAACTGAAAAGTAAATTCCAAATTCTTGTTCTCCTACCATAGAATGCAGTTATTTTCTCTGGGGAAGTGTGTATGGTAAGGCAGCACTACAGTGTGACTTTGAATTGAAGAGACTAGTCAAACACAGTGCATTTGTGTAGGGGATTGTGTTGTTTCATGGTAAATAACTGTCCCACGCACTGGTTTAATAAAAAGTGCTGATTGGCCAAAGGCAGGGAGGAAGTGTGGGCGGGGCTACTAGACTAAAAAAAAAACAACTCTGAGAACAGGAAGCACAGAGCAGAACACCAGAGAGAATGCGAGAGAGGAGCAGGAAGAAGCAGAAGACAACTATGCTGCTCTAAGAAAAGGTACCCAGCCTCATGGCTGAACAAGAGACATGGGTTAGATGAAGGGTAGAGAGCTAGCAAGTGATATGCCTGGGCTTGAGGCTGTTCAGCCAAAAACTATTGAAAGCATCTGTGTGCGTCTGCAGGTCTGCAGGTCCAAAACCTTGAGGTTAGGCCCGAAAGTCCGGGCCAGAAACCTCATACTACACATTTGTTATTAAACTCTAGTATTTAGTAAAACAAAACTAATGAAATAATAAACTTGCAATTACATGAAGAAGGGTTACACTGATGGGAATTACAAACATGACCTTAAAATCTGATACTGTTTTATTAGTACCAACCAGACAATAATGAGATACCTGGGCAATCAGCACAAAGATGCTTATTTACTAAACTCTTTATGGTGAATTGAAAGAGTTTAGAAACTCATAATTGTTACATAAGTTTATGATTACTTAAAGACTCTTATATATTTCTTATTGTAATGCTGATATCTGAGACACAATTTGGTGCACTGAGCAGTTTAATTCTAAGAGAAACAGGTTTAGATGAAGGCAGTAAACACGTAATAGTAAAATAGACATAAAGAAATGTTACCTTTGAGATGGATCGTTTTAGCCATGAGGAAAAGCATACAGTTTATACATTAACTGAAGAAACTAAGGTAGAAAAAATAGTATGTGAAGACTTCGTTAAAAAGTAATTTAAGAAATGTCTCGAATTTAACACTACTTTATCTACTAAGGAATAAATAAGGTAAAGCCATCTTAGAAGTGTCACACAAAGTATAAGCCGCAACAATATGAGTGTAGACATTTTCAACAAAGCTTCTAAGCCTATATTTGCTCAAATTTGAAATGAACTATAGCATCAAGTGAAAGAAAGCTTCAAGTTAAAATTTATTGTTTCTACTTATATCAGTTGTAGACTTGCTTATATGCTTTTAACTCATTTTTTTAATGATTTCTTTGCTTGATATCATTTGTACTATAAGAATATTGCCATTCAGCTTCAAAAAACACAGAGATGTGATTGTTAAAAATAGAGGTGAACTTTAGAAGTTTTCTTGTATGCATGCATTTACCAATTGCAGGACACATGCAAGTTTTCTCTTTCAACCTGGAAAGCTTCTATCTGATTTTTTTAGTGTCTGTTTAAACAAAAATAGATGTTTATCTCTTTAAAATTTTGCCAGGAAGCTGTCACTTTCCCATTTACTCAAGCTATGTTGTGACAGAATGTGTCAGCTTCTCACACAAATGAAAAGAGATATAGACCCGTATTTACTTTAGCTGAAAAATAAGTAGTCATCAATTCAGAGAAAAGTGTTTTCCTTCTCAAATGATGAAGTAAATAGGAGTGGTTGAGAAAAGCACGTTTTTCCTAATGCTTATAAAAAGATGTAAACCACACATACAGCTTTGGTTTATTTTTGGTTATCACTCTGAAAGTGGATAATCTCATAGTGGGCAGACGTTCTCCCTTCAATCTGGCCCTTTCATAGTAAAAGATTTCACTCTAAAAAAAAATAAAGGTTTGTTTAGTTAGTCTTTATATATTTCTTCCCCAAAAGGTGAAAAATTCAGTACTTTAAATACAGAAAGCAATCATTCTTATGAGGGAAGTTTTAAAGGTATGGTAGACTTAAGACAAAATTAATTGTAGAAACGTCACAAAAGTTCATATATATTTAGGACATTGAAAGACTTTATTAGTTACTGAGAAATAAGTACATGTATCAATGATCAGTATGTGTATATGTACGTACATATGCATATATGTGCATACTGCATATATGTATTCGTGTAGTGTATGTACATGCATATATATATTTCAATAAAATATCTAACTATCAGAGTTTTGTAAAAAAAAAAATCGCATTAAAATGCCAACAATTTTAGAGAGAAAACGTTGAGGACAAGAGCAGCTGCTGTTCATAAAGACAGAACAAGATCCCTTAATTCCAAATGCGGGAGATTCAAATTTACTTATGGTCTCTGGAGGTATTTATATGCTACATATAAACTTGAGCTTATAAATTAAATATAATAAAGCGGTAATCACAACATATTTCCAATACCTGCACGATGTATGCAAAGAAAGTTTAAATGCAGTATCAGAGGTGCCAAAACAAAGGGGCAAAGGAGGCACCAAAAGCCAGGAACGGATGAAACATTACTTAGGTGTAGAAAGAACAGAGGGTAAAATCTAAAATTTTGTGTATAAGATTATTCCCCAAAGATGATTGAACACCCAACTGCAAAGTTAGAGAGTAGGTTCCAATGGTCAGATGTAAACCGGAGATCCATCAGGAGGGGGAGCTGGGCCATCCTGGGGAGGGTGGCTTTCGACTGCCCGGAGTGTGTGGAGCCAAGATGCATAATATCTGACTGTGTTCCTGTTCGTGGGCTGGCACCTTGGAGACCATTCCCTATAGAGAAACACCCAACCCAGCAGTGACTTTGGGATGAGTGAATCCGAAGTGCCTGGAGTGGATGTGCTGGGCTGGGCTGGCCCACCTTGGGACTTCTAGTCCTTTTGGGGGAAGGGAGGGGAGGGTGGGGATGGGCGAGGCTGAGGGCTGGCTGGGAGGGACTGGGAGAGGAGATGTAAGGGAGATTAGGGGGATACATTGATGGAGATGACATTTTTTTAAAGAAAATAAAATTTAAAAATATTTAATAAAAACTGTGATAAAACATCAGTCAAGGCATGGACAATGCTATCAACTTTATCAGCAACTATAGACTGTGGGAGACAATAAATAAACTCTAAAACTTAGGAATCTGTTCTTTAAATTGAGAACTTTATAAAGGCATAGCCACTTAAATCAAAATATGATTAGACAGTAATACAGTGTGTTATTTTAGTCCTTTGAAAATCATAAAACATACAAATCACAGTGCCTAGATGAGAGTCAGTTCATAGGAACTACTCACTTAGCTCAACACACACACACACACACAAGCTTATTTTAAAGAAATTTACATATAGTTAGTATAGAGGTATCCCAACATAGAGACACCAAAAGAGAAGCAACTACTAGCCAAGGACATAGCTAAAAATGTTTCCTTCTCTTCCTGCCCCTTGATCTTGGCTTCAGATCTCCAGAACTACAGAAGAAGACAATTTAGGTTTTATTTTTTTTAAAGATAAACATTAGGGATTAGCTATTTTATTTCAAAATTATAGAAAGCCACTGAACTCATCAATAACATGCAACTGTAATAAATAGTAACTTAAAATCAACAGTACATGGACTTTTTATTAGTATTATTAAACTTAAAAAATAGAAAATATAAAGATGCTTCCTAATCAGTTTTTGGGATTAATTTACAGCATGGAATACATTTCTCTTAAATCACAAGATCTCGTTCAGGTTAGTACCGGCCAGCTGCTTAATGAGGGAGGCTATAAACTTCAAACTACATAAATGTGGAACATTAGTCTTCTTCAGTATATTCGTATATTCATGTTCCCCATAAATCTCCTACCCCAAGCTGTTCAAATTTCTTCGAAAAGAGAAAATATGAGTTGTTCCAGTTAAAACAGTTCATAGATAATGGTGACTCTTGTAACATGAGTGTATCGAAGTGTCCTGAAAGAATATACAGAGATGCAGAGAAGTCAGAAATAAGACAGAGGAGAGTTAAATTACTCAGGATATTGTATCATTACAGTTAAAGTAAACGTGATTTCAACAAGATTTAACTCCATTGATCATTTTTTTCCATCCCTACTCATTCAAAAAGTTACTTTGGGTTACTAACTGATACTCAGAAAAGTCTCCAGATTTCTAGGAGCTTCTGAGATTCGCTGAGGCCTACGAGAGACTCAAGCATGCTATAGGCAATTCATTTTTATTTATTTACGGATGATACGTAATTCATTATTAAAAGATAACTCTCAGCCAGGTAAAACTGTTAACAGTTACCTTCAAACAAGTGTTTGCATGAGTTTCTAAGTTTTCAGATCCCACTGTCCCAACTTCATTTGCAATGACCTGAGAGTTCACTAAACACTTCTGAGGTCTGTTTTCTGTTTTTCAGATTTGTAGTTTACTTGGGCTTCAGAATATGGAGTTCTAATTTCTTTTTCTCTGTTGTTTAATCATTTATTTTATACTGCATTGGCTAGACTATATTAAAGTATTTTCCCATATCCTAAAAAGCCTCCATTGATTTTATTTTATATTGATTTAGTATGCCTAGTGTGAATGGAGAACAAAATAATAATTTAATATTTAACATGCCACTCGAGGAAATAGATACTTATGAACAATATTAAAATAAATATTGAAGAAAATGCCATTTTAGCACACTAAAAAGTAAAAAGCCTTATTTTAAAGAAACGAGTGTTTATATCCAATGTGTTACATTTCTTAAATTTTTCTGCTTTGTCCTTTGAACAATTTTTATTAGTATGTTCATTAGACAGATGTCTAAAGTTTACATATCAGAAAAATAAGTTGTCAACAGTATCAGACAAACAGAACTATACATATGCTTTTAACAAATACTAACCTTAATTCTAAGGATTATATTGAATAATTTAAGCTTTTTTCACAAATATGTTAATGTTTACAGATTAATGAGAATGCACAGCCTATTTAAACAACAAGAAACAGCATCTGTTGTTATCATTGACTGTCCATGAAAGACACCCAATCATCAATATTTATTGCTTTTAAACAAATGGGAAAAAAGACACAATAAATAACAAAAAAATTCTTAAATCATATTAAAACTTGTTTTTTGGTTTATGGGCTATAAGTACAAAATTAAATTGGTTCAAAGATGTATATGGGTCTGAAACTGAAATGGTGGCACTGCTTCCAGCTGGCAATACTTAAGCTGCAGCTCATTTGTTAGCCACAGGTAGACTGATTGAGCCCATCCATCCATACCTTGCTCCTCCGGTGTTTCAACAGTACACTCCGCAGTTCACTTTGTATTAACTTAGTACAACTGCAGCGAACCGCAGGCCTGGCTTCCCAACTCACAATGCTCAAGGACAATTTGTAAATCTAAGGTGCTGAAGCCAATTGGATTAACGATTAGCAGAATCTATAAAGAGCCATAGTGATATTCTGTATGCTTTGGAAAAGACCCCCTGTAACCAACCTCTCAGAGGTTCAGTATTGTTCTCGTGATCACTCCAAAGTATTTCTTCCTTTGAGATTTTGCCTTTATAGAGACAAAGCGAATTGATTTTGTTGAAATATTCATTAAATTAAAAGGCTTCATTTATTATTCTCAAAGCAATAAATCTCTTTTCCCCGTTTTGCATACCACACAGCTAGCCAGCATGTCACGAAAGTGCTACTGGCCGCTTGCAACCAAACCTATGGAATCTGTTAAAAAAGTATGTTCACTGCAGAAGTTCTCAGTTCTACGGGAATGTAGGGAAATTTGAGAAAACTAAATATAACGGCTTTCAGAAAAAAATTAAAATTGTGTTGCCATAATGTTTTCATAAATGTTTGTGAAGTTTAATATTTTTTTAAAATATTTTAAATCAATGGATAAATATGTGCAATTTTAAAAAACAATAACAATCATTAGTTTTATTTTAAAAGTATGCCAAAATCTTTATTGCAAGGATATTAGAAGTACTTTTGATTCTGAGATAAAAGACAGTATTGCTCCAATCTACACATGATCACATATTCTTGATTAATTACTCTAGTAGCAATGTGTGGAAGTCTTCAATCCTAGGTCACCAGCTAAACATAGCCCAGGTCAATAGTTACATGATAGAACTGAACGCTTCCAGTACACATAAAAACCTTTAAAATATGTTATCATAATGCTTTAAGGAAATACTAAAAACTCTATTCCTGACATTTTGGTTTTTAAATGTGTACTATTTCCCTCTACAAATTGCTAGTTATTTCTGGACTATCTCTAGACTAGGATCAAGTGCTTGACGAAATGGTAAATAATGTGAAGTTTAGAGCAATGCTGGGGATTATATATGTGCAAATTTTATTATATTCATGTATGAGAGTCTGAAAACAAATTGAGAAAATTAAATTTAAAACCTTTATTGAACCAAGGAGTCAAGGAAAGACCTTTTTCAGAACTATTCGGTTTTATAAATGCTTCTATAATAAGCTTTCTTAATGTTTGTGAATAAAGCTTCCTTAAGAAAAAAAAAATAGAAATAAATGCAAATCCATAAGAAACATAGTAAAACTGTGAGAGTATAGTAAGACAGTTTAGTCAGTAAAGATTTTGTCTTGAGAAATATGTGGGTCTGAATTCATCTAGTATCCCAGTAAAAAGCCAGCCATGGTGGTACACCCATATAATCTCAGACCAAGGAAAAGAGAGACATAATAATCCCTGAGGCTCTCTAAATAGCTAGCCTAGACTAGTTAGTGAACTCCACCTCAGTAACAGACTGTTTCAAATGATATGGACTTTATTCCTGAGGATGATACTTGAAGTTATTATTAAAGTCCTAGAGAAGTCACATAAAACACCACCATCTATATATGCAATCAGCATATCTCTAGAGTAAAAGTTCCAGCATTTTGGAGCAGAACATCCAACACAAAGGCAAAATGGCAAATGATCCAGAGAAAAGCTTGTGGGTTCCTTTTAAGAACAGTTAAGTGGTAATTCCTAAGGCAGTTAGGTCATCTCAAATATGATTTGATTAAGCAAGTGGCAATTATATTCTTATTTTCTAATTGGCAAGGGCTAGTTAGGGAATAATTAAAGCTACATATTTTCCAATTTTTGGTAGGAGTGGACAAGTTCTAACCTTGTCCTTATTTGGTTATTTCCTTGAGCTTGCAGACTGAGAAGACAGGCTGGCCTAGTAAGTGCTCACTGTGGGGGCTGGCTCAGGTCTTATACTTCATATACCAGGCTTCCTTATCATTGCTATTGGGTGTGTTGGAGATTGATGGTCCTTTGTTTGTGGCTTTCTAAGAAACTGGCTCCTCAATTCCAAGAAGCAGGGAGCAAAGCTGAGTTCTTAGGTGAGTTACTAAGACAGACTTTCATGATAATTGCCTGGACCTCTCAGTTCTCCTGATCCTCACATGCAGATGCATATCTGTAAATGTGAACAGATGCATACACATACACACACACATATACACACAGAGATATGTACATACACACATGCACACACACAAATTCACACAATACATATACACACAAAATAAATAAATAGAAAAACTTAGTAATATGCTTCTTTAAACAGATCTCAGATTCAATATTAGTTGAAGTAGAAAAAAAAGAAAACTCCAATCCCAGTTATGTATTCTGTAAATCTAAGCCTCACAGTGTTTGGCCTTCTTAACAGTAATTGTCTGTTCTGCAACGGTATGTTAACCACCGAGAGAGAAGAAGTAAGAAGGTGGTTTCTGAGACTATCGCCAACTCTCTTGAGACAACTCTCTTAAAGTTATTTTTTTTATTCACTCTTTTGAAGCAAGTAACAAACATAGTCAAAATCAAGGGAGAAAGAACTGGACCCTACCTCCTGAAAGGATGAGCTGTTGAAAATATTTATAAGTATTGCCACGATTTATCTTTCGCCTGAATATTTCTGTCCTAAACCTATAAAGTTTATGGTGACACATACCACAACTGTGTTTTCTTTTTATTAGCATGCATTTTATTTGTACCAAATAATGAGTTTCATTATATTTTCATACATGTATACAGTGTATTTTGATCATATTAACCATGTTTTCTACCTTCTCTTGTCACTTTAGTTTTCTAATATTTCTTTTGCCCCACGGAAACCTTTCTTCTACTTTTGTATCTATTTTACTTTTAAAGTTTTTGGTAGTGAAGAACTTTATTTAAATTTTTTGAATGAATCTTGGAAAACCACCGTAAAAAATACTATCCACATACCCTTCAATAAGTCATCTCATAAAATACTGGATCCTTTGAAGTTCTTTCCAGAATAAAATAGCATGAAAATATTATATTTAAATATATAAGTTTATATTTTCCTATTGTGAGCATTCACAAAGGATATAAATAAGTAAAAGCACATACTCTTTAAACTTCTCAGAACAAATTCAAAACTATCACTTAATGCCAGAAGGCTATTACCTGTCTGCTTATGTTCATATTAAAACTGAACCTGATAAGTAAGAAGACTCAGTGGGTAAAAAGCAATAGGTCAGGCACTAGTGGAGAAACAGATACTATTATTTTACTAAACAGACTAGAATTAAAAAGATACCTAATGACTTATCGCTACCATATCCACAGAACATTGAATACTCAGCCTTCATCAGAGAAAACTGGCCTTATAGTCAGTGATTGTTACAAGTGTAGAATTTTTAAATATACCAATTATGACCACTCACATGAGTTAGAGACTGTCTAAAGACTCAAAATTTAGCTCTAGTAATAAAGATCAATCCTAATTCTTCAAACAGGTTAGACCACAGGAAATTGTTACATTTCATTTGAAACAGTAAGCTTCCCTTAGTCTTTGTTCTATGCTAATTAATTTCTTTCCCTAATACACAAATTAGTTTCTTCTGTGCTATGTGTTCATATAAAAAGTCACTGATGAAACAGTAAATTTCAACCTATTTAGTGATCACATTTTTACTAGGTCAGTGCTCCAGGGCATAAAGGGAACAATTTGGGGTTTGAGGAAATTAAGCTCAAAACTATACAATTATAAAATTCAATGTGAAGTACCACATCACTGTATTACACTACGTTAACTAGAATGTTTATACACTTTATATGTGTTTATGCTCAGAAGACATATTGTTACATAACGCAGGGCACAGCAGGGTGAAATGCCACATGAGCATATTCGCTTAGTTGATGCTTAAGTGAAAAAAAAACGATCAAACCTTAAGTGTTTTGTCTCAAACTGTACTTTGTAAATTTGCCTCAATTCTACACAATTTAAGTTTCATGTATTGTGAATAAAATCATTTTTTCCAGCTAACAATATTACTATACAATTAATTGAAGTCTTTTTGAGAATGTAATTCTCTTTAAATTCCATTGATTTTTTTCTAAAACCAAAGTGGTCCTTAACTAAATAATTTATAGCAACAGTTGTCAATCCATGGTTGTAGCATCGCTGGGGGCAGGGGAGTCTCATATCAGATATTTTGATATGAGATGGTATCTGTATGTTGTGAATTAGCATTGGATAACAAAGAAACTTTTTTTGGATTATGGCAAAGCTGCTTCTAGGCATGTGGGAAATTCAATCACAGATAAAGCAGAAGGAGGGTGGAGTCAGACAGTGATGCTTAATAGCTGCTACCCAAGGAAGCAATCGTTAATAGACTTTAGACAAAAAGCAAAGAATACCTAAACTGCAAACCATGACCCCCGAATATCTTGTGATCAGAAGGAACTTAAGAGAGACATCCAGAGATTCCATTAAAAAGAGAAAATCACCTTATCAAATTGGGATCATAATGGGTTGCAACCAAGAAGAATTGGGAACAAATCTTGAAAAGAGATGGTTGAGTGAGAGGAGCAAAGAGGGAGATTGAAAGAGATGGATATCTTGACTGAGGAAGCAAATGTGGGGTTAGAAAGAGACTGGGTGCTAGAGAAACATCCAAGAACTCACAGGATGCTCCTCGCCAAATCTCCAAACAATAGTGGAGGGTGTCCCTATGATCAAATGAGTCATCATAGAACCTACATCCAACAAAAAATAGAATCGAGCAGAGGTTCATGGCTGAGCACTGGGCTGAGCTCCTGGTCCAGCTGAGAGCAGAGGAAGAGAGTCTGTGAGAGCAAGGTAATAGGGATTATAAGGAAAATTCCCACAGTGATGGCTGGCTGGAGGTCTGGGGAGCTCACTGAATGAAAAAAATAGCCCCTGGAGATCCATTGAGAGGAGCTAGGCCCTCTAAGAGTGGGCAACTATCCATTGGCATGGGCAGTTTATGGAGCCTTGAGGCATCAGATCAGACTGTGTTCCTGTGCATAGGCTGGTACTTTGGAGTCTATTCCCTGCAGAGGAACACCCAACCCAGTCTTGACTTTGGGATGAGTAAATTGGACTTGCCTGGAGGGAATGTGCCATGGTGAGCTGACCCACCTTGGGACTTTTTGCCCTTTTTGGGAAGGTGATAGGTGGATGGGTAGGGGCGAGGCTGAAGGCTGACTGGGAAGGATTCAGAGGAGAGAAGGGAGTGGGAACAGGGGAATACATAGATAAAAAAAATGACATTTTAAATAAAAATATTAAAAAGAAGAAGAAAAAGGTACACAGGTAAGCCATGATCCACATGGTAATACACAGATTAATGAAAATGAGTTAAGTTTTAAGAGCTAGCAAATTATAAGTCTGAGCCATAGACAGAATATTTTGTAATTAATATAAGCCTTTGTGTGATTATTTGGAGTTAAGAAGCTTTGAAGCTGCAGGTCCAACCCTTGCAGCTCGGCTGGGCTGAATGGACCAGAAACTTCTGGCTATAGTATCCTGCATATTAGAAATTTAAATTATAATTTATAACAGTATCAAAATTACAATTCTGAAGTAGCAACCAAAACGATTTTATGTTTGGGGTTCCTCACACCATGAGGAACTGCTCTAAATGGCTGCAGCATTAGGAAGCCTGAGATACCACTGATCTATAATTTGGTAAACTTAAATGTAGGACCCTTGAGTATCATTAAATATTGTAATGTTATTATTGATGCTTATTATTATGGTAATACTGAAAATAAAATATATATTTACTGTCATTTTAATCAAAAATAAATCATAACAAAGTTACTTTTTCTAAGAAAACGTTAATAATAAAGATGACATTCTAGGGAAATCATTTTAATATCAGGTTAATACTAAACTGTACAACCAAGATAGCTATTTTATGTCATACCATACGAAAAAAACAGTAGCTTATTAGATGTTTCCTACAATTTGAAATATGATAGAAATTTATGGAACTGTTTTGCATTTTTAAATGTATTTAGAGGGAAAAACTCCCTAAGTATGATTTATTGTCATATTTGCTTGGTGTTTCAAAAAATATGGCTTTAAGCAGATATACAAAATTTCATAAATAAAACTATTTATGACATGAAATGGAAATTACCTCAGACAAATTAGTAGGCACTTGAACACTGTTCGGAATCTGTCAAGCATGAAGTGGAAAGTCCGGGTTTCCAAATCCTTATTGCTATGTGAATCACTGCAATTTGTCTCTAACTTGTTCCTCAGATTTCCACAACAGAAGTTCAGTTCATAACCTAATGTTTTAGTACGTGCTGCTATTGGGGAAAGTATCCTGCTGTGGGGCATCTGTGCACAACGGAAGTCTGCTTCTCACTGATAAGGAAGAAGTCCAGGTATCAGTCGAATCATTAGAAATAAGATCTATTCTCTCTCTCTATCTCACTCTCTTTCTCTCCCTCTCTCTCTCTCTGTTGCTCTATTTTTCTCTCTCACTCTTTCCTTTTCTTCTTTGTCCTGTTTGCGCATGCTTTCATCTCCTCCCCTCTCTCTGATAAAAATTATGTGTCTGAACTATGAGAAAGTATTTCTCCATTTAGCTACAATTAATAATTTATCAATCTCATGAATTTCTGAAAAATACTAAATTATGTTGAAGTGAAATATAGTTGAAAACTTTTATTATATCACTATTATACAGACGGCCATCAGGTTATCTTAGGGTATGATGTTTACAGTGTGATTCAGAGTTTAATCTTGATCTGATATAGCTTATAATGCGAGTTGTTTTGTACGGAAAAAAAAAAAAAAGAATGTAAGCAAGTTTTATTTCTACTCTATATTTTATAGCAATCTACAATTATAAACTTTAAATTATCTCTAAAATTATTGTGAATATTTCAACATATGTCCCTTTACAGAGTTCTATTTTCTTGTGTTTTCTTACTTTTCATCAATAACTTATTCTGAGTGTTTAGGTGTTTCAAATAAAATATCTATAACTCTATTTACTCCCATAGAAAAGACAAAAGTAATATATCTATTATTATTATTCCAGAAGATTGATTTCCTTTTATATACCATCTGTTTTTCTCCCTTGCTCCCCTTCTTCTACTCCCCTAATCTCTACCCCAAACCGCCCCCATCATCTCCTCAAAGGAGGTAAGAACTTTCTTGAGTAGTTAACATAGGTTAGCATACCAAGTGGAGGCATGACCAAGCCCCTTCTCCATGAATCAAGGCTGAGTAAGGCATATCACCATAGTGAGTTATCTCTGAGAAGCCAGTTTACGTATCCATGATAATGCCTGGTCCCATTGCCAGGGGGCCCACTAGCAGATCAATTTCACAATTGTCATCCTCACTCAGAAATCCTAGTTTGGTCCCACGCAGGCTATCAAGCTCCAGTCCAGAATCCATGAGCTCCCATTTGCTAAGGTCAGGTGTCTCTGCGGTTTTTCCCATCATGCCCTGAGATATAGATATAGATTGCTTCAAGAAGAGGAATGGTCAATATCTTCTGGGTAAACTGGGAACAGGGACTAAAATGGAAATGGTAGGAGGTAGGAACATTAAGGTTCCAAATGGCCTAGTTGGGGAAAGAAACAGTGAGGGTAAGCAATAAAAGAGATATCTTGACAGAGTGAATCATTGTGGGATTTGGGAGAAACTTGGTGCTAGGGAAATCCACAGGAACCCACAAGGATGCCCCCAGCTAAGACCCCTTAGGACCAATTTTAAGTTTCAGTTTTAAGTACTTTCTTTGATGTACTTTATTTTAGTGTGTGTATGTAAATTCTCTGCTATGTTTTTGTTTATGAGAACACATTAAAACTTATTAAAGCTATTAAAATAATTCCTCTATATACTTTCCATTTAAATTTCCAATAATTAACAACAGTCATGCAAAGCCTCTAGCAAATTCAGACCCCTTTCAGATCATATGTCAATCAGTTTGTCCCATTAGACAACTTGTGGCCTCTTATTGCATAAAATCAACAATAGGTTCAATTAACTTTCTTTTAAAATTAAGTTATATTTTCCCTTCTAAGCTTATTCCCATTAGTCCATAACATTATTTTATTAATGTCCCAAAGAAACTTGCTAGGACAGGCATCATACTTATTCCTCCAAATAACTTTTGTCTCATGGTTTTGCTTTTTTAGTCTTAATATACAGTCAACTCACCTTCACATTCTATGTCATGCTAAAATTACTCTATAGCTGGTTATTCATACTTTCTAGTTGAAGTGACATTCTTGTCTTTTTACATTCATTATAATTACCTGTATTTGATATTTTTTTTTATTGCTGTGATGGTGACCAAGACCAAAAGCAAATTTGAAATAGTGACTTTTTTGCCAAAAAGGACACAGTCCATTTTCTGTAGAACCCAAGTCAGGAACTTGAGGCAGAAACCTGAGGCGGGAATCTCAGGCTGGAACTGAAGATAAAACCATGGAGAAGCACTTTGTAATGGAATTCTCTGCGTAGCTTCCTCAGTCTGCTTTTTCATACCACCACAAAATGTCCACTCAGGGTTGTTACTGTGCATCATGAGCTGGGACTGCTCACAAGCTCCATCAATCGTAATAATCAAGAAAATGTCTCATAGGGTTTTCTACAGGCCATTCAGATAGAGGCATTTCCTTAAGTGGGAGCCTCCTTTACAAGATGATTCTAGCTTGTACTAAGTTAAAAAAAAAAAAAAATTGACCACCTGCCAACATAACACAAAGCCCAATATTATCAAACCAAGAGCTTCCTTTCTTGTTTTCTCCCAATATATCATGTTAATATTAACACCACAATAGAAAACATAGTATAGTATTGAGAGTTGCAGTTTTTAAATATTTCAACAATGAAAATATCTGTTATCTTTAAAAGTCAAAATCTTTCAACTGTAGCTGCTTATGTAATCAAAGCCAAGTTAAAGACTTCTTATCCCATGAAATAAGAATCATAGCATAGCCACAATTCAACCGAAGCAAAACCAGAAAGGAACAGTGTAAAAAGTCAGTGCTCGGTGTACTTTCACCAGCGCCTTCTCCTGCATCCTTAGAGTGTCAATTTTTTCATTTCTCCCTGATATCTTTAGTGCTGGGATACTCACTTTGACACAGGCAACATTTTCACAAGTCCTCTCTTCTGGTATCTTATAATGCCAAGCCTCAGCTGCTCTCCATGACACATTCTTGCCTTCAAAACCTGCTCCACCTGGAAGACTCTCACATATTTCCCAGTACAGCATCCAAGATGAGATACATCTTTGAACGTTTTTGATCCCCTCTGAACCACAACTTCTGCATGGTAACCCTGAGGAAACACTTCACATAAAACTGTTGCCTCATGATGTTAATCTACATTTAGTCCTAGCTCTCCATACTATTTAAGTAGCTCTTTACGACTGTCCTATAACTTGAAGACCCAGGATCAGCCTCTGTCCTATTCCAGAATTATCTTTTATCCTATCAACAGCTTATTAAGCTTTAATTGCTCAGTTGTTATTCATATTTTTTATTATCTTTTCATTTATTTTATATTCTGACCACTGTTTTCCCTGCCTTCTCTCCTTCAGTTCTCTCCTCACGTCTCCATTCTATCCTCCATATATCTCCTACATCTGCATTAAGAAAGTGGCAGGCCACCCATGGGAGTCAACAAAGCATGACATATCAAGTTGAGGCAGGACCAAGATCCTCCCTTTTCATCAAGGTTGCACAAGACAACCCTTGTTGGAGATTGGATTCTCAAAGACCAGCTCAAGAGCCAGAGACAGGTCCTGATTCCACTGCTAGAAGCCCACAAACAAACCAAGCTACACAACTGTTGTTCACACACAGAGGGCCTAGGTTGGTCCCATGCAGGCTTCCTTTCTGTAACTTCAGAGTTGGGGAGCTCCCATACACTCGGGTCAGCTGTCTCTGTGGGCTCTCTTGTGATTCCAGGGAAAATTCTAGGAATTCACAAGTATGTCCCCATATAAGCCTCCTAGCAATAATGGAGGTTTCTAAACTGACCCCCTGTAATCAGATTGGTGACTATTTTAGCTGGCATCAGAGAACATTCATGCGGTAACTGATGGAAGCAGATGAAGAGATATATAGCCAAGCACTAGGCTGTGCTCCTGGAGTCTTGTTGAAGAAAGGTAGGTTTGGATGAGCCAAAAGGGTCAAGTATTTCAGGTATTCTACTTGGGATAAAAATAAAAGCACAGAGCCAGATATTGGGAAAAAGCCAAAAGATCTGAGAGACAAAGGAATATCAGCGTATCACTTTTCCAAATCCCTAGGCAGAATGTTCAGTTCTCCAGCAAAAGGGAAACAGGATTCAGAAGAAGGGCTGAACTCCTGCCTCTGCTTTCTTTGCACAGATGTCTCACTTCCTCATTCAACTTTCCTAGTACTAGTATTAAAGGTGTGTACCACCATCATCTGGTTCTCTTTGTCCTTGAATTCATAGAGAACAAAAATTTTAATACTGTGCTTGTTGTATAATCACGATTTCAAAATACTTAGACAATGTTGAATGTCAAAAGAGTAAAAGACTAATAGAATTGATTGACAGTCAATATGTGTTTATTTCACAAGAATATAAAACAATTACATCAAAAATGGAACTTAAAATGTTAACATTTGGAGTGATCGTCTTAAAAAAATATAGGCAAAGAATACTCTTTACTTCTTAAAGATTGAGTCATGGAACCAGGAAGTGAGATCTAATACAAGTAATTCTGTTACTCAGAATTTTTATCATGGTTCTAAAGACATGACCAAAATGTTAAGGAGAAAAAAGGTAAACATTGTCTCATGTTTCCAGGTTCTCCATCTGTTGTTGGGAGTCCATATTCTTTCCAAATCATTTTGGAGCAGAGCTCCAGAACAGTAGAGGTGGTTAGAATAAAGTTGTTCACAGTGTGGTAACCAAAGTGTTGAGAACCTGAAACCCAGAGTTCACCATATCCTTCAGGTAAGTCACACCTCTTCCTCCCTCTAGCACACACCAAAAGAACATTGATCAAACTTTCAGCTACGAACTTATGGGGAATGTATTCAAAACATAATCGTTATTGTATTTTTTCTTTATAAACATTGCAAATTATATACCAGGTTACCTTCTTCTTTCAAAGGACTATTCCTAGGCACATATGCACACATTAAAAAAAAAATGATTTTGGAGCTCAAATTTGAATAAAATGATTCCCTTTTTCATCAAGTATAAAAGGTATTTTGGATGATATGCTTTTTCTCAAAGATGCCCGTAGAAGGCAAATTAAAATTGTGAAGAAACCAGGTCTGGCATAGCATGGCTCAATTATGGTGTTGTAAAATCTGAGTACTCAGAAGACTAAGGCAAGAAGAATACTTCTTTCTCAGTAAGTCAAGTTGAATAAATAAAAATGCAAAAATAGCTGGGTGTGGTAGCTCTCACATATAATCCAAAAGACCATGAGGCAGAGAGGTTGGTCAACAAAGAACTGCTGGACAGCCAATGCTACATGGTGAGTCCCTGACTCAATATACAAAACAAAACTAAAAATGTGAAATCAATTTGTAAAAAACAAAGAAACAAAAAAACCCCCTTATTTTCTTTTCTTTTTTTTTCTAGTATACAGTTAAAGCAAAAGAGAAAAGTGAGAAAGAGATAGGGATTAATAAAAGGAAAGCCTACTTCTTCAATCATTCAACGTGGATCTCCTTACAGTAGCAGAACCTAAGAGAAAGAGAAAATTCACAAATACTTTAGTATCTACTTCATCATTTAAATAAATAATATTTTTCTAAATAACTACTAAAAATTGTACACTTTAAATAGGAACATACATATACTAAAGACACAGTTGATTACATGGGCCAACAGTTTATAAGGCAAGTGCTCTGAGGAATTATAAGAGCACAGAAAGTTATAGGAATTAATAATTTAAATAGATTCTTTATACTAGCAAATTCCATAGAGTGGTGGGGAAAAAAAATCTGTCTCTAATCACACATGACATAGTTACTGGAAGACAAGAAACTGAGAAGGAAAAATGAAATATCAAGAGTGGCACCTTTTAAGGAGTCTTGTTTATCAAAGAGTTTATAAGAAGAAAGAATGTGATTTTATTTTGTAGATGCCTCAGCTGCTGAGGCACTTGAAGTTTGGGCTTTGCCCATAAGCAACTGCTTTTTATGTGAGTAAGGTTGCAATTGGTTGCTATCTTTACTTATCAACTTCCTTACTGTAACTAGGCAATATCTGAAATTCAGAATTCCAAAGCTGTATTTAGCTGTATACACGTTCGTCTTTCTGATGAAAGAAAGGCAAAGGTTGTTTGAGCAAATTCCCTGTGATTTTAAAGAAAGAGTCATGCATGTTCCTGATCCTTCCTCCTTTTCATTACTCAGAATTGAGGCTAGGAACTCCAGTGTAGACAAACCATAGCGATTAATGGAAAACAGCTCCACTATGTCAAGGACAAAACAATCTGGTTCCCAAAGAACTTTATGAGAATAAACTCATTTGCATGGCTATGGAGTTAAAACAACTATTATTATCCATCTATTTATTTATTTTTTGCTGTTTGGGAAATCGTACAGCTCGTAAGAAAATTAGTAAGATGAATAGGGTCTACCATATACTTTTTGAGGATTGTCAAGCTCAAACATTGATAAACATTGATAGTAGAAAATTTCAACTCCCTGATCAATGACTGTTACATGAGATTGAATTTTCCTTTTCTAAGAATACAAATCAAGCATTAGTACCGGAGGCAGAAGCCTTTCTCTAACCCAGAGTTGTTTGACCTCTACAAGAAGAGAAGATTTTATAATGAGTGCTTCACTCATTCTAGGGCCTTTGCCTGAACCCCTGGTTTCTATATGTCTGACATCCTACTTCCCCAGTTCTCCATGGCCCTAGTAATCAAAAGAACCTTCAGATCTGAATAGAAGTACAATATGCCCTGTTAAACATTGGTTAGTAAGTATTAAGAGGAAAAATTACCTATTGTTATTTTATTACATACTGGCAATTTATAATTATATATGATTAAGAAATATAATGTGATATCATGTATGTATAATAGCCCAATAATCAAGTCAATTTACAAATTCACTTACTCCAATATTTATATTTAGTAACAAGAATTTTGAAAAATAAAAATGTAACTGTTTAACTTATTATTGTTCCAATAATCTATCTTCTCCTATCTTATAAGAATAGAAAGATGATAATGATGATAAAGACAGATGTCAGATAGACCAACAGACAGAAGATAGATAGAAAGATAGATAGATGATAGATAATTTGGATTTATTATAAGTAAATTGTCTGTGTTTCTCTTGATAATTCCTTCCAGCTAGTGCTACACCAAGAAGCCCATTATGCTCCCACCTGGGCAGGTGATCTTGTGACCCTCGTATTACTGTGCAGATTCCCCTGTAGGGACAATAGCATTCTGGAAGCAGTTAAATTCAGAGTCAGTGATGCAGTAAGGCACAGTTCAGTAATCCATGCATGAGAAGAGTTCAAAATGTAGCAAAGAGGATGAGTGATTTTTATTCAGTGGTATTGTTTCAATGTGTCTAAAAGGAGGTGTTGAAAAGAAATGACAATTCTATTTGTGCTATTCTTCTCCAACTGTTTCTTTTTCAACAAATAGTTGTTGCTTAAGCTTTATACATTTCTAACAAACACTATACTTTAGAAAATCTGTAAATAATCCAAAGAAGAATCTATGAAATTTTAGCCACTTAAATCACAGTTGTACAAATTTATTTTGACAATGCCAAACTTAGCAATATAATTGTTTTTGAAGAGGACAAGGTAAATAAACCCCTTAAGAACACTCTGAGAAGAATCCTAAGCATGCCTAAACTGGAGTTCAGATAAACAGAAGGTTGAAGATTGTAACATGAAGATCTCCTAAACATTGCCTAAAGAATGTTTGCATAACAATTACCTTTATCTTAGATCTAATATTAATTATTCTCCCTGTATATTTTTGTTTGTAAGACTTGATACCATATTCAGTAAAAAGCAATGGAAAATAGATCTCAAAACCTTGCTGACTTACACACTGTCATTGTATTTAAACAACTGAAGTTACTTCCCTATTTTGCCAAGCTCCGTTATATAAAATATTTAGAACAAATAAAAGAAGATGCTTCACTCAGCAGGCAGTCACCTTGTGAAATTTGCTGTCACCATAGGTCACTGGGCTGGATAATTTTATGACCAATAATAACATTTGTCTGAATGCCTGCTGAGAAAAGGTAATCAAATCTCACACTTTAGGGAATAAGTCGCTCAATGAAGAAATTGGGAGGGGGCATCTTCCTGCACAATTGGCTGGCAGAATCATAAGGATCATGGTCATTGCCAGAGAAGTTTCCTGCCTCCATGAAATGAAACAGACCCTGACAAATCAGTACATTCATTCCTGAAACTGAACACAAAAAGCAAAAATGTGAGATGTGGGAATTGGTAATGATAGTCAGGAGGCTCACTGGTGTGTTGTGTGTGTGTGTGTGTGTGTGTGTGTGTGTGTGTGCGTGTGTGTGTGTGTGTGTGTGTGTGTGTGCGTGTGTGTGTGTGTGTATGTGTGTGTGTGCGTGTGGTGTGTGTTTGTGTGTGTGTGCGTGTGGTGTGTGTGTGTGTAAAACTACTTTGCATGGTATAACAAGAAAAGGTTTTTGATAGATGGTGATTTTCCTCCGGGTGCCCCATTAGAGAGGATGCTATTTTACTGCACCCTCTGCTGCTCAGAACTGCTGTAGCTATTCTGACCTTCTTTCCTGTTCAGTTCATCTTCATTTTATGACTTCAAGGTATCAAAGGACAAATTCTAGTTACAAAACTAGGACAAAATACAAAATTGCTTATTATTTTGAAGTTTCAGTTCCTTTTTTTTTCTTTCTTTATTAATTAAGATTTTCTATGCTGTGACAAATTAATTCTCACCACCAATGGCCGAATCTCAAAAGGATGTCCTGGGTTCAGAGATAGTATGAAAGTTGTCATGGTTTGCCCAAATCACTGAGGGGTTAGCGATAGAATTTCTAGAGTTTCTGTGGGAATACTCCAGTGCTTTTCAACTCATACTTATTTGAAACAGTTTCATCAGTTTATATTACTAACTTTACTGCTTTATGTTCTTTACGTGTTCCTGTTACTTAAGCCACAGAAATGTCGTAAGTCATGAGAAAAAGTTGCAGTAAAAGACATCCTATCTACATTCTCTAATTCTGAAATACTAATGTAAGCCAAACAAAGCAAAAACAAAGTTCACCTTGATTTTTGTTATCAATTAACATTTATTATTGAATAGCAGCTCATTATCAATATAGCATTAATAAGAATATCAGTATTACCTTGTTAATTACTGACTTTAAGAGAAAACTCCTTAAGGGAAAATAGTGATTAGGAAATCTAACAGCACTTCTTATAAATTCCCAAAGAAGAATGTAATATGCAAAAGAGAAATTAAAGAAATACAGAAAAACTATTCATTGAATGAGTAGACTGAAATCCTCTGACACATTTAGCTAATGGCAACTCGATCAGTATAATTCAGTTAACGCATGTTTTACTTTAAGTTTTATCATATTTGTATTTTAAATTAGTCACTACTAACAAACTTAAATGAAAATACATTTTATGTCACTAACATCAGACAAAAAGTAGATAATTCAGGAAGAGGTCACTTAAAGAACAGTGAACTAAGTTTCTTATTAAAATAAAGCTTAACTGTTAAGTATTCAGACACAATTTTAATAACTAAAATTTTAAATAAGATTAAATACTTTTGTGATTTCTTTAAACAGTTTATTACTGAGACAAGGAAATACTTGGCCCATGGAAGTCAGAGATATGGTTCTGTGGGAGAAGTGGGCATTGACAAACCTGTACTCCTGACTTTCAGGCATAAGAACCGACAGGGTAAAGGGAAGAACTGATGGCCATAATTGTTTTCCAAACTTCACATTCATGCTATGCCACACATGGACTCTCACACAGATACAAAATAGATTAATAAATACAACATAATTAAAAAGATAAATATTTACATACATTTTTACTATTAAAGGTTCTTAAAAATATTTTACCAAAAAATAAATTGCAAAAATATAAACTTGGAGTGTTATTACTTTAAGCAAACATCATTTTCTTATCATAGTTAAAATGACTGAACCCATTATGGCAGCTAAAATTCTCAGTTTTTACACCTGTTAAATCCATTTCCCCATATATTTCGTTTGACAATACAGGACCAATTTTCAAACTGATTGGTTTCTCCAGAAATGGTCATGTCTTTAATACAAAAGAGCTACTTTATTCTGTTAGATTATATTTATCTATTAGGTAGAGATATAGTGTATATTTTGCACAGTTTGTCTGAAAATCAGAAGACAGAACCAAGCCCTTAAAGTCAGAGAGTGGTGACCAACACCTTTAATTACAGCACTTGGGAGGCAGAGATTCTTTACATCTCTGCAAGTTTAAGGCCATAGAGAACCAGGCAGTGGTAGAACACACATCCTAGCATTAGGAAAGTTGGAGGACAAAGTGCTATAGCTGGGCACGTGAAAGAGGAAGCAGGAGTTCTTTTGTTTGCCTTTCTTTCCACTGAGGACTCGGAATTATTCAGTCTGAGGATTTGTGGAGGCAGGATTTCCTATCTTTGGCTAGATAAGAATTGGATGCAGCTTATTCTTCTGTTTCTCTGATATTTTAGTTTTTTCATAATATCTGGCTACTGGTTTTTAATTATAATACCAAGTAGAATTTGTGGAGTAATTGGAGTCCAAATTTTTTTTATTTTTTATTAAAGAATTTTAAGCATGGCCACCACCATTGCTCCTGCTCTCCTTTTCCCGGTCTTCTTCCAGATCCTCTCCCGCCCCTGTATTCCCCTGCCCACTCCTCAAAGAATGTAAGGAGAATCCAACTTTTGGGATATGCATTCACAAAAACTGTCAATTGTTTGTAGCGTTGCAGCCACCGGAACAGACCAGAACTATGTGTGGCTGGTGTCACTACCATATCGGTTAAATTTCCCTCTCAGAGTTGGCCCCTGGCAGCTTTGCCTTTGAGAAAGCACCTGCCACAGTGTTTTTTAGTCATGATCACCTGGGTGAACTTTTCATACCGCCATGACTTCTCTTTCCCAATGGGTGTGGATTTCACTGGACCCCCTTCTCCAGTTGCTGTTGCAAGGTAGTTGCCTTTCTTCACCATCACCTAAATTGTCAGAGATAACAAATTTGGTGAGTAAATTGGGATTTCTTAAAAAGGGGAATTAATTTAAGACAAAGAGAAAGTTTTTATCCCACATTAAAATATAAGGAAAATAGTGTTAAAATGGAAAAAGTTTGGTCTCTGTTTTATAATATACTATAAGATATGAAATTGGAAGGATTAAGTGAGAGGATAATTAATATAAATGGGATTTTTGTAAGGACTGTTTTAAATATTATTTATATATTATTAATATTTATAATAATTTATATATTATATATTATTAATATTATTATATATTTGAGCACTCTTGTTTTATTTCTAAAAAGTTGGCTAATACGAGTGACAAGTTACAAGTATCATAAAATCTGGTTAAAACAGATCATAGAGATATTCACATCCAGACACAGGAATTTAAAGGGGAACCAATCTCATCATTGCCTCATAAGGTTACAGAGAAACACCTAAGGCTTTCAAACAGCCAAACTTAATATATTCAGAAATCTAACTGGGACTGACAAATGAGAGAAACTGTATGAGAACTAAATGGAATGGTATTCAAATGTTAAATTTGAGGAGATTGTAGGAATCAATAGTCTCATATTGCATGCACTCACCATTTGTAAATCAGATGTTAAATTTGTGGTTAACTGTAATAGAATTATCTCTAAAGACTGAACAAATATGGTTACAATGGTCTTAGAGGCTGTTCTCCAGTTACAGTGAAGGACCTAATGCCAAGATTGTAGTTAAAACTATTGAACAAAGCAGTAAGGTTAGAGGTATTAAAATATCTCAAGAAAAACTTCTTAGGAAGGGTGATTATGCTAATGCAAAAAGGTAATTATAATATGATTACCATACTCTGGATTTATGCAGAATGACATGTTTGAATGCTTGGGATAGAAGGGAAGAAGTAAGAAAGAAAATTTAGTCATTCGCAAAAGTGATCAAAAGCTGAAAAGAAACATTCAATGATTTCCTACAAAGACTGACATCAGATGTAAATAGAGTGGTACCAATTTCATAAGCTAGGCAAATAAAAATTGAATCTCTTGCTTCTAGAAATGCTAATCCACATGGCAAGGGATAATTAGATCATTAAAAGGAATATGAACACACTTGGTGAATTAAATCTGAGATACAAGTAATATGAAATCTCATAACTGTGATGATTTGGGGCTAGAAAAATTATTTCTAGATGTTTAAAGAAAAATCAAGATATCAAATGTTACAACTTTGAAAAACAAGATATAATATATAATTACACTAGTTATAATATATGCACAAGATGTTTTATATACCTCTATTTATACACACACACACACACACACACACACACACACACACACACATGTCTAAAATACTGTTGCCACTTTACATGGTTTATATATAGCCCTGGCTAATGTTTGATAGTCATACTAAAAGTCATTATTCAAAGATTATACACCCTTTTATAAATAATCTAATTTTATAGTACAGGTTTTAATCCTTAAGATGATAAAAACTACAGTCAACATTATTTAAGTTGCCATGTCACAGTCATCTCAGAAACAGGTTAAAATATCATAAATAGACAAGAGTCTTCAACCATTTCATAGACCCAAAAAATATGACATATAACATTTATTATTTAAAATTCAGCTGCGAGAGATGTGACGACTTCTGGTGTCACTGCTCCTTTCCCGATATAATGTTGAGTATCAAAGACGCTCCTTTAAAGTTTGTCCTTTTGGCAAAAAATGGCCAATTAAATAAAATAACTGCCCTTAGCTTGATTACTGACAATACACACATGGTGTCCAAGCTAAATAAACAAGATAACAGATAAAGACTGACAAAACCTGCCTAAACAAGATAAAACAGTCCCTCCAAAATTGCCGTATTTGTGTAAAGATCTGTCAAATACCATAGGCCTATGGTCAATATGGTAGATGCTCCAACAGCGCACAAAACCATAATTGTCCAGATAACTATGTCGCTACCCTCTCCCAAATTTTAAAAACTACTACTTCCATGTGCTTCTAACTTTCAAATAATACATTTTCTTTCTCAAGTCCTAAAAAGTTAAAAAATAAATATTTAAAGTTACTACCCTATTATCCCTTAACAAAAAACATTCAGATATTAGATTTTCACCTTCCCAAATAAACATTTTTAAAATAATTTATACACCCTACCATCTACCAATATTCTAGAAATATATGATGTACTTTATATGTGTTAAGTTTTAGTTGTAGTTTGTGCCTTATCCTCTCCTAGACACTACCTCATAATAATTCCTATTATATATAGTCTTAGCTTAGAACCTTCTTAGTTAGACAAAAGGGGGAGATGTGGTGGGATTCAGGTGTCAGCTGATAAGGTCCGAGGACGCTTATCCAGGGTCCTGGGCTCCTGAAGTGGGAGTGGCCAACCCCATTCATAAGGGGCTGCTGGAAGCTTGGGAAGCCCCGGTTTTGGTTCCTGACTGTTGGAGAGACCAGTTCGGCATCCATCGTCCATTGCATAGATAATCCAGTCTATCAAGCACCTATATAAACTGTTACCTGTATCATAAATATTGGCTTTATATTTTAATAAATATTAATCTTAAAATGATATTTAAAAAAAAACTCCCACCTTCAGGACTTTAGCCAATTTGTTCCTAGAAACAATGTTTTTGATAAAAATAACCCCAACATAACCCTCCTCCATTCTGGAGTATGCAGAAGGTGTGTCCAAGGCAGGCAAATATAGATCAACAAGGGACAGGCTGGGTAACCTTTTGCCTTTTGGAAATGCCCAGAAGATTGTTGACTTCTTGAAGCACCGCCCCCCACACCCTTATCAAATTCAGTTTAGTCCTATCCAGTCATCATAGAGAAAATACTTTCCCAGAGCACTTAAATAACCTCAAGCCTATTTATTCTAATAAAGCCACAATTCTATGGATGATAGAGAAGCTATGAAAGAGAAAAAACAAATCTGTAAAAACCATAAATCAAAATTAATAAAGATTAAAAAGGGAATCTCCCCTAAGAGGGTTGAGGAAGGGTTTCACATTTATTTCCTCGGGTTAAAGAAAGCTATGGATACTATCAACATTAAGACTCAATTTGAACAGGAGAAATGTCTTGATAAGGAGAAAAGCTGGCTCATCCACCAATGTGACAATTCTACATACAATTTGTAAGAAAAACTCATCAAATGAAGGTCAGGACAGGGTTTTGTTTTGTATCTACATAAACAATAGAAATATCCATCTTCAAGAAATGCAAAGACTTTGGAATCTAGACATCTAAAACAGGAGCAAAGGCTATGCAGAAAAATATTTACAAGCAAAGAAAATCAGGCCTATTGGTACCAATATACTCTACAGATTAAAATCTCATTGGCTAACATATAATAATAATAATAATAATAATAATAATAATAATAATAATAATAAACACTAAAGTACTGAAAAAGTACTAAAATATACAAGGAAAAGAATGAAGAAGTAATATATAAATATAAATAAAATAGACCTATCAGAATAACACCTGATTTTGAGTAAAGAGTCTAAAAATGACAAGAGCCAGGAAAAATGTCCTACAAACTTTAAGCAATCACAGATAAAATACAATTTGAACAAAGCTTCCATAGATGGAGAAAAATATCAACTTTAAGAAGTATTTATTTAAATTTCTAGTTCTAGAGACAGATTTAGAAGGAAAATCTCAACATAAAAAGTCTAACTACACCAAAAAAAAAAAAAACACAATAAATAATACTTGACCAGCAAATCAAAAGGAGGAGGAAAGAACCAAAACCACCCTCTACCCAGAAACCAGCAAATACTGATCTTTGATAGCTTGCAATATAGTCCCATTTCTTCTATAAAAGGACACAAATTTTAAAAAAATGAACATGGAAAAAGGTCCATCCTTCTAATGTATCCAAAAAGCACACTTTTACATCAATGATAGACATCACCACAGAGCAAAGGAATGGAAAACTATTATAAGCAAATTGACCTTAGAAGCAAGACAATATAGTCATTTAAAGACCTGAAAAAAATATACTTCAAACCAAAGCTATTTGAAGAGATAGCAAAGGTCTTCTCATACTCATCAAAGTAGGAGGTCATTGCAAATCTTAACATCTATGTGCAAAAGACAAGGGTACATAGGCTTATAAAGAAACACAAATGCTGCTTTAATCATATATCGACCCTCACAGTAATAGAGGACAGTTTTACTAGTACACTCTTTCCAATAGACGATTTATCCAAACATAAACAAAACGAAAAAGTTGGACCTGATGTTATAAACTAAGTTAAACAACAACTAAACAGAAAAATGTTTATAACTGATACTATAAACCAGAGTTGCTATTTATAGAACATTTCACCCAAATACACTTGTGTAGCTCAGGAGACTTTGTCCAGAATTTAGCACATACTAGCATGTAACTTTCAACAGATATAGGGTAATTGAAATAACGTTGTGAATTCTATCAAATTTCTACATATTGACACAAGGGGACAGTAACAGTCTCACAGAAACTGGGTAAGTCACTACTCAATGAAAAAAAATGAGTCAAGAAAACAATTAGAAAATAAAAATGAAATTCTGTAGAGTTGAATGAAATGATAACAAAGTGACATCACCCTAAGTGCCCAGGTAAAAGTTTTAGAGGTAGTCCTAAATACACATCTAAATACTAATTTAATACACATGTAAAAATTCTAGAGAAAAAGAACACCAAAATGTAAACAGAGAAAATTAATATAACTCTGACTAAAATCAATAATATAGCAATAAATAAATTAAAAATTAAAGACAAGAAATCAACAAATTATAAAGTTATTTTATTGTCAAAGACAGCAGATCAAGGCGCCCAGAATCATTTATGTAGGATTCATCAGAGCTCACAGAGACTGAAGTGTTAATCATAGAGCCTGCATTGGTCTCTGCTACATCCTCTGCATATATGCTGTAGTAGCTTAAAATGGGTTTTAGTCAAGATTCCTAACAGTACGATTTGAAATATCTTTGACTTTTATTTGCCTTCTCCTAATATGTCTTTCTGTATGATGTGAATGTCATTGGATAATAAAGGAACTGCCTGGACATATGGCAGGGCATATTAGAAGCAGGCTGGAAATTTGAGCGTAAAGGGTAAGGAAAGAAGAGTCAGACAGAGACTAAATCCAGTTGCCCATATAGCAAGATGTAAAGAAATAGGTAAGCCAGAGGCCATGTGGCAAGACAGTTTAATGGAAATGAATTGAGTTAATATGCAATAGCTAGATAACAATATACTTGAACCATTGGCCGAATAGTTTGAAATTAATATAAGCATCTGAGACAATAGGGAGAGGAGATTAAGTAAGGTGGGCAGGTCCTGCCTGTGGGACTAGGCCAGGCCAGAAACGTCATACACCATGCTCCTCTGACTCTTTTCTTCCTATTTGAAGTTTTTGTTCAGCCTTGATCTGAAGTGTTATCCCTAGTCTTATTGCATCTTTATATGCAGTGTTCAGTTGATATACCTCTAACGCCTGTTGCTACTTGAAGGAAAATGGAGGAGCAGAAGATCTTTTGGGGGACACATGGTGAAACAGGAGTGGGAGACAAGGACATAGGACAGAACTGGGAGGAGCAGAGGAAGAGGAGGTTGAGACTGAGGTCAGGGTATATTGTATGAAAGAAGAATAAAGAATTTTAAAAAGAAAAAATCAATAATAATAACTAACTCTTACCCAAATTAAAATGTATAGAGTGAAGATTTAAATTGACAAAATTGGAAACAAAATATGGATATAACAATAAAAACTCTGGAAATCCAGAGAATCATAAGGATATAATTTAAAATCTGCTATGAAACAATATTGGAAAAATTTCAAGGATGTTAGTAATTTTCTAAACCTATACTATCTACCAAAATTAAACTCAGATCACATAAGCAATTTTTCACTAAAATACATATTATAGAAAAAATAAATCAGTAATCATATATTTTCAACAAAAACATCCAAACCCAAATAATTTAAGTGCAGTTTTCTAGCAAGCTTTTAAAGAAATTATCTGCAATACTCCTCAAATTATTGTACCAACTAAAATGAGAGAACATTTCTCAATTTTGTGTAGAAGATCACAGTTAACTTAATACAAAATTCACAAAAAAATAAAACCAACCAAGAATAAGAATTACAGATAAATTTCCCCTATGACACAGCTAAAATAATTTTCAATAAAATGCTTGCAAATTAAATTCAAATACACACCAAAATTATTATCAACCATGATCAAGTAAACTTTATTCCAAAGTTAGAGGAATGTGTATTTTGATAGAGATGATCCACCATATAAGCACACTCAAAAACCAAAAAAAAAAAAAAAAGATTGCCTTATTAGATGCAGGAAAGGCCTATGACAAATTCCAGCTTCTCTTCATAACATATATATATGGAGAAATTTGGGATATAAGCAACATTCTCAACATAAAATGGAAATGCATAGACAATTTCAGAGCCAACATCAATTTAAATAAAGAGAAACTAATGCTAAAATCATGAACAAGTGGGTGTTGTCCATTCTCTTTTTACACATTTAATACAGTACGTGAAGTCTTAAACAACTTAAAGACTTCCAAGATATATAAAGAACAAGTCAAAGTATTTTTATTTGCAAATGACATAATAGTTTATGTAAGTGGCCCTGTAAATTTGAAGAGAAAACTTCTATGACTGAAAAACAATTTCAGTAAACTAAGAAGGTACAAAATTAACGTTTGAAAATTCTATATACAATGATAGACTTTTAAAAAGTTATTAGGAAAACACACATTTTGCAATTAACCAAAAACTAAAATATCTTAGGGTAAAACTAAATGAACAAGGAAGGTAATGAACTGTATTATAAAAAATTTAAGACATCAAAGAATAAAATTAAATATATATATATATTAGAAGACAGAACTCTGTGAATGGGTAGGATTGATATACTAAAACTGTCCATTCTATCAACAGAAATCTACAGATCCATTGCAATACCTAAAAATCTTCAACAGAATTTTTAACAAAACTTGAAAGAAATTTTCAGCCTTGTATAGTATCACAAAAAAGTAGGATAACTCAAACACTCCTGAATGATATAAGAACCCCTGAAAGTATCATCATCCCCTGATCTCAAATTGTTCTTCTGTAATGTCTTACATAATCAGCACAGAATTGAAGGAAAAAAGACACATTGTTCAATGAAATAGATTTGAAGACTCATAAATAATTTTCCATAGGTATGAACACCTGTTGTTTTTTTAATAAGGAAACCAGAAATACACATCCAAAAAAAGACAGCATCTTTAACAATCACTGTTACTCAAATTAAATGACTGAATATAGAATAATGGAAGTAGATTCATATGTATTTCCTTCCACAAAAGTCAATTCCAAATAGGTCAATGACCCCAAAATAAGCTTATACTCTACCAGATACACTGAATCTGGTAAAAGAAAGAGGAAAGCAACCTTGAACTCTTCTATATAGAAATATACTTTCTAATGCAAGCACCCTTACTTCAGGTACCAAGAGGAAAAATTAGTAAACGAGAACTTGTGACAACTGAAAGGCTTCTGTACAGCAAAGGACACCTCCATTTGGGCAAGATAGCCAACTACATATCGGTAAAATTGCTTATATGCTGTACATATGATAAAGGGCTAATATCAAAAATTATAAATACCTTTAAAAACTGGACACCAAAATATTATACCATTTTCAAAAAATGGTGTAAAAATATAAACAGAGAGATCTCAAAATAGAAATTCAAAATGATTGAAAAACACTTAAACAATTGTTAAACATTATTTCTTATTTGGGAAATGCAAATCAATCATCATGATATCCAAGATCAATGAAACAAATAACAGCTCTTGCTGGTGAGGACGTTCAGGAAGATAGACAGTTGTTCATAATAGGTGGAGGTACAAGCTTAGGCAGAAATTTTTAAAATCAATGTGTTGGCTCATCAGAAACATAGGAATTAATCTATATGAGGATCCAGTTATACCTGTACTGATCATATACCCAAAAGACTCTTCATCTTACTACAAAGACACCATTTCAACCATGTTCAATGCAGATTTATAAAGAATAGCCAGAAATTGGAAACAACCTACATACACCGCAACTGATGAATAAATGAAGAAATGTGGTGTGCTTACACAATGAAATATTGCTTAACAATTTAAAAAGTAAAATTTACAGATAAATGGATGTAACTTTAAAAAGAGAGAGAGAGAGAGAGAGAGAGAGAGAGAGAGAGAGAGAGAGAGAGAGAGAGAGAGAGAGAAGGCTTTCTCAGTGAAAAGAACACTAACCCAAGGAGATAAGCATGGTGTGCATTGGATTTATGTAATGTTCCTGTTAGGTCATTGATACTCAAATTATACAAATTATATGACCACAGAGGTTAGGTGGACAGTAATGTCCTATTTTAAAAAATTATATTCTATTTTTTGATATTTATTTTACTTTATTGTTATTTCTTAGTGTAGGGTAGAAGGGGGCAGTGGGTGAGCACCCTGGCCCTGAGACTAGAGCCAAGGAAACACACCCTTCCCCTAACCAATACATAACTTGATCTAACCAATTCATTACTTGTTCTAACTTAAGAATTCAGACTCTACCATCCCCGATCTGAAAATCAGCCCCCTGGAAAACTACACCCCTAGTAAGCCCAGTATAAACCCTGTTCTTTTTCCATTTGGGACTGTGTTTTTCCACCCTGGCAGAGACAACCACTCTCCTAGATTCCCAATTCCCCCAAATTTCTTGAGTAAGGTTTGTTGTAACATTTTTCTCCAGAGAACACAGCAGAGCTGTAACAACTCTTGGCCAAAGAGGGTGGTTTGGGGCCAGAACAAAGCAGAACTGTAACATTTGGCTGGGA
This sequence comes from Phyllotis vaccarum, assembly GCA_033318265.1. Classification (NCBI taxonomy): domain Eukaryota; kingdom Metazoa; phylum Chordata; class Mammalia; order Rodentia; family Cricetidae; genus Phyllotis; species Phyllotis vaccarum. The sequence goes on along the minus strand of JARWLC010000005.1, from coordinate 26,859,863 downwards.
AAACTTATCCTTGCTAAAGCAGAATTGTTACACTTGGGGGGAGATGAGCAGAACTGTAACATTTCTGCAGAACAGAGAAGAGGTGTTACCACCTCACTGAGGAGATCCTGCGGTTCTGTAGCAAAGTTGTTACACTTGCGTTAGAGACACTTTTTCAGGATCAAAGACTGACATTTTTCTGGGAAAACTATCCTCCACCAGATTAGAGCTGAAACACTTTTGTGGGAATATATTTTCCTTCAGAGCTGTAGGATACCTTGGCCTCCTAATGCGAAGACCATTCTGTACAGAGCTATAAAACTAATAGGTAGTTCTTGGCTTTGAATATGAGAGTATCTTTTCCTTCACAGCCATAACACTTACATTGAGATATCTGTTCGTTTTAGACTAGAGACAGAAAGGATGTGGTTCTGGGTGAAAATAGAGGTAGAGAAACACTGTGAGGAGTAGGAGGAGGGAAAAACATTGATTACAATTTATTGTTTGAATAAAAAACATTTCAGCTAAAGAAATAGAATATTTTCAGTAAAAGAGAAATAAATAGAATAAAGATAAATTCTTTCTTATATTCATTTTTTTCTTTATTCTTAAGTTAAACTTAGAAAATGTCTTTTCTTTCATCTTGTTCAAAAAATTGGAGGCAAATTGGATTTGGTCTTCAAAGTCTGCATGATTTTTCACTGAAGTAAACAAGCCTAATTTTAGTACTATATATTGTGGTAATTATATTGCTCCATATGTAGCTATATTATAAAGTGTCTAGAAAGAGTGGATTTTGTTTAGCATCTATGAGTACTTCATTTTATATTTAATTTCCAAACAACACACAAACATACTTCAAACTTACGGCTGGTAACAGTATATCACCATCTGTGTGTTTGTATTTTAGGATGAGAACACTATGAAAATGTTGTAAAAATATACAACGGAAAAGAAAACTGAAGCCAGTTTTAAGCAGACTTCTTAGCTTGAAATACTTAGTGTGCCAAACATTATAATCTTTTCTCTTCCAAATATCACTGTTAAGTAAATATAATCAATATTACCTTTCTCAGAAAAACAACCACAGTAAAAACAGGTCAAATATCGAACAATTACTTATTGAGTAAAATACTTTAAAAAAAAAAAAGATACACTTATCTGAATATCATTTTTATTTTGTTTTAACTTTTTTAATTACAACATTCACCTGTATCTAACAATTTATAGCATGTTTACAAGTGGGAGTCCACATAGTGTTATATTTGTTATTCACAGATTCCCTCAGTGTCCTCACTTACAGTTAAAGAAAAATGATGTACGTCTTTTTCCATATACACTTTATCACAGAGTACATACATAGAGTTAGAATAATCATAGAATTTGACTGAAACTATAATGTTTTGTTTGTTTTTAGTTGTTGTTTTGATTTTGAGACAGTGTTTCTCTGTTAAGCCCTGGCTGTCCTCAACCTTGGTCATTATAAGAAAAAACTGGTCTCAAGATTACTAAAATTGACAGTCCTCTACCTTCCTAGGTGCTGGGAAGAAAGGCACATTGCCATCACTTGGCTGTACCACCCATGTCCTGTTATTATGACCTTTTTTTAGAGAGTACATACAAAAATATTCAAAATGATAATTAGAAGAATAGGGATAAGTTCTGATAAGATTAGAGAGATATATTTCACAATACTCTAGGATTATTGTTTGTCTGTGGTCTGACTGTGAAACATGATTGTTAGAGATTTGAAGAAAGTTCTTCACAACACATTCTTTTAGTATATAGGAGCTGCCCGATCACTATTCAGGCCTCTCCAACAAACTTGACATATAGACCCAAAACGATCAGCCAGTTTCTAAATACCTTTACAATAGTCCAAAGGGCAAGGCTGGTAACAATAGCACAAAAAATATACAGCTAACAGAACAGCATCACCTATTCTAATTAAATTCTTAGTACATGAAATCCAGTCAATATTGCCCACAGTGTAAAGAGCTAGGAAAACCATAATTAGGACACAAATCCATTATAACCAATTTACAACTGACACAGATGGTAGACTTACAGTCAGGAGTATTAAAATAGTCATTATGAACTCCATATGTTCAGAAAATTAGGAGCAGGATATTTAAGAGGACACAAATCAAACTTCTAGTGAGGAAAAGTCACAATTGTAAATACAAGTGTGAGATACGGCCAGCGGAGAGGGTACGGTAAAATAAAGTGAAGTTGAAGGTATAGCAATAAGAGTTGTCCAAATAAGTCCACCGGAAGAAAAGGGAAGAAATATCTCAGCCCAGTATATTTATCAAAGGAATATAAAAAGGGATGAGAAAATATTTTCAAAATTTACAGTTTGCCCAACTTTAATCACACAGTACAAAAAACCTTAATTGGCTTCAAACATAAAAATAAAATCAAACTAGATATAATGAAACGAAAAAGGCTTCATACACAACAAAGACAAAAAAGAACAAGATAACTCATTGAGAATGATGTGAATAAAAAGAGAATAGAACAAAAATTGACAGTGGAAAATAGCATCTTAAAACTCATGGTATGAGGAGCACACAGATACATATTTGCTTTTAAGTAAGTTAGAAAAGAAGAAAACGAGAAGGGAATTTAAAAATACCTGAAACTGCAGAAAAATATTCTGTATGCCAGAATTACAAAGCTTCTAAACTAATACATACATCAAAGTGTATAACTTTAAAATATCATGATAGAATTTCAGTCTGACGTACCGTCGGTCTCTGTGCTGAGACAAGAGAAGAAGCAAAACGCATCTGGAACAGGGATTGGAGAATGAAGCTAAGAATAAAAAAAAGAAATAGAAAGTATAAGAAAATCAATAAACACAAAACTCAATGTTAACATCATCAAGTAAGTAAAGTTAAAAGTATCACAAACTTAGAAAATAAAAGAAACGGCAGCTATCGCAAATAAAATAAATGTACTAATGACCATTCTGATAGCTTCCATCAAAAAAGACATAATTGAAAGGTATAAAAATGCCTAAATAATCTTATAGCAGTAATAAATTTGACTGTGTTCTTATAGTCCTTTACATATTGACAAGTCTATAACCAAATGCCTTCCTACTGAGCTCAAAAAACAAATATAGAAATAAAGTATTAATTCTATATAATCATTCTTAGACAATGCTGGTAAAATTATGAAATTCTTAAGAATTTTTATATGATTTGACCATTCTACATTCAGCCATCCCATTCCATTTCTTTTTATCCAGCAGTAATAAAAATAATATTCAAAGATGTGTGCAATTATGTTCAGTTTTATACGCAATGACCCATATCTGGAAAAAACCTAAATCTTTATCAACAGAGAATGCATAATCATTTTCTTTCTGCTATACAGTAGAGTAATATTTAGTAATAAAATAGGTTACTGTTTTATCAAGAAAGTTTGATGAATTTGAAGTAATCGTGCAAAGCAAGTTGGCAGATGGATGCAAGGAAACCAGAAGGTTCAGAAGTGTAGAAGTACAGAAAGAAGGATTAGAAAAGGGTGAAACCACATGGGAATTAACAAATCCGTTTATCTGTCTCAAAAGCTTGGATAAATTCACAGCTGCATTCTCATCTCTTTGTTAAAATATGTGATTTACTTAGGGAACTTTCGTATGTCAACTACAAGAAAAAAATTAAAATAATGCAGCTTTTTAAACAAGCAGCTTTAGAAATGGAAAGATGGTTTTGTGGTTAAGAGTACTTTTTGATTTCCCAGAGGACTGGGGTTTGGTTCCCAGCATCTACCTGACTGTTCATAAGCACAAATACAGAATATACATACACACAAGCAAAATAGTCTAACACAAAACAATTAAATCATTGTGAAAACGGTTTAAAAGTCAATTATATAGAGATTTTCTAAGCATCTTTACTCTTTATAACAGATATTCCAATTGACTTCATAGTGTTATCCCAGTTATATTATTCATGTAAATGTGTGAACTTGATTACTGAATATTATGAGATTAGATTATAGTGATTATTTAAAGTTAGGTTGTTAAAAGTTATAAATGTGTAAGTTTATATTGAAGGGCATAAATTTGTAAAAATGTCTACTTTTGTCTCTTCTAGTAAAAACAAAGCATAGTTGCATCCACCCATCCTAATGGCAAGAATTATAGGCAGACTGTGCAATTAGGTAGGCTATAAGGACTTAACACTGAGATAATTGTTTATGTTGTGGTGTTTTGAATAATAATTTCTTCCTTAGGCTCATAGAGCTGAAGGCTTAGTTACCAGTGAGTGGACTCTTTGAAAAAATTAGAAAGATTAGGAGGTGTGGCATTGTTCAAAGGCACTGAGGTTTCAAAAGCCCAAGCTCCACTCCTTTCTCTGCCTGTGGATCAGGATATAGCTTTCTGTTGGGATCTACACCCCTGTCCCAGCAGCACAACGCATTGCTCTCCAGAATGATGGTAATAAAATAAATGTCTGAAACTGTAAGCAAGCCCTAAGTAAATGCTCTTTTAAATAAGAGTTGTTATGGTTATGGGATTTCTTCAAAACAACAGAATAGTGATTAAGACACGCATGCCTTTCAGAATTAAATGTGCACAGCAAACATACATGGTCAAAGGACAAAGACGGAGTCCACCTCCTCCTACAAAATGGTCCTTGGTATAAGGGTGTATGGATGAGAAATTGCAGAGACAGATAGAATTAGACCAGTAACAGAAGACTTAGAGTCAGAAAAGCATTGAATGAGTCAACAGCTGCTCTGATTTTATTTTCCTTGGGCTTTTTATACCAAGCCGGGGGTGGGGGGCAAGGACAGACATGTATAAACCTTTTTTAATTCTCAAAAGATAAGACACACTAGAGCATGTTTTAAAATACTTGTACTGTCTTTTACTCACCTTTAATAAATACAACAGACTATTTATGCTGTTACTTTTGAAGAAAGATAGATAAAATGGCACAAATCTTGATCTATACCCCATCTTTGAAATAAAATGACATCCTTATTCCTATGTAGAGGTGGAATAAAGTTAGATGAAAAAAAGACAAGTTTAACCATAAAAATTTCACCAGGCAAATCATCAGAAAAATGAAAGAAGATCACCACCAGATTACTAATGAAACTAAGAGTGTTGAAGTCATCAAATACAATAACACACGAATGAATGTTGGAGTACATGAGAGGAACTTTAAAAATGTGATTTTTTTTTTTTCTATGTGTCTTACCAGCCCTGGAAAAAGAAAAATGTATAGTCATTTTAGCTGGGTCATGGATCTCTTGAACGCTAACTCTAACAAGGAAAACATTAAAGAAGTTTATTGGCTCTTGCTCCTGAGAATTGCTTGGTTTATGTTACTGTATGTAGTGGGAATCAAGTGCTTCACCTTAACCTGGAGGTGTAGCCTTTTGGCCAATGTATATATGGTATCACCTACGATACTCAAGACTGCAGCTCTGAGGCATGGCTAGGCACAGTTTTAAGAAAGCTGTGCACATTCTCAGCTCTCTCTGCTTTCCCATTGCTTGGAGAGAAGATTGTTCTGTTTTGCTGAGAAGATTGTTCCAGCCTTCCCACATATTATTTCTATTGTAAATTGCTATTAAGCCCTTTAATAAACATTAACCTATTAGTCAATCTACTGTAATTAATACCTGGCTACAACTAGATGAATTAAATTATGTTTCATAGAAAAGTATTATTTAGATGGATCTATCATTGGTTATAAAATATATTTTTAAATATTTTAGGTGAACTTTTATAAATAGCTAACTCATATCTTTTTCTAAAGCCACAATGAAAAATGTCAGTTAAGCAAATAATAAGACAAGTGGACCCAAACATTTGTCATATATGCTGTTTTCCGAAATCAATTTTCTTCTATATTTGCACAATTATATTTGGTTACTTTTCTACTGCTGTAAGTTAGACGTTATTGTTCAGTGTCTACATCAATATGTTTTAAGAAAAATACGGTTAATTGAATTTAAACCATCACAGAAAACAGAATAAAAATATGCATACATCTTAGAAATACTAACCTGTTTATTAGTCGTAATTAATAATGGTACATTTTTACAAATACAGTTAATTCTCTTTACCAAGTTCTCACAGCTTCTATCATATTGATAAATACATACTATATTATCAATAAAACACTACAGGTTTTATTTTTTTGTTTGTTTGTTTATTTGCTTTATCCTGTGGCTTTTGCTATTATATCTAAGAGAACGTGTCAATCCTAATGTTAGGAAACTTTGGCTATTTATATTATATTAAGAGTTGTAGAATTATAAATAAAGACATATAAATGCTATATACGTGTGTTTTTGGTTCTATAGGTAGTATTAATTAAAGCTATGACAAACTTTCCAAGTATGGTGATATACATTTCCAATTATTGTTTGTTAAAAAGATTGCCTTTCTTCTCACCAAATAGACTTAGAATTATCAAAAAGAAGCTATCATTAAAATGCTGTATCTCTAGATTGCATTCTGTGAGGTGTATGTATCTATGAAGTCACTGAATCACTACCACATTGTATAGAAGACAACATTGTGCATGAGTTTTAAAATAACTACTGTGACCTCTTCTTTATACATATTATTTTACACAGTTTGATTATTTAGAATAATTTAAAATTACATATGAGTGGTTCTTAAAAATTTCTACAAGATATCACAATTTTTATAGGGCTTGTTTGATTCTCTAGATTTATTTTAGTACAATTGTTCTTTCAGCAATATTATTCTTCCAATCCATGAAAAAGAAAAGCATGCATTTCCATTTTCTTATATTTTTAAACTAATTTAGCAATATTAAATAACTGTCTGTAAAAGTCTTTCACTTTTGAAGTAAAATCCCACATATTCTTCTTTATGGTGCTGCTGGAAATTTATTGAGGAGAATTTTCTTACTGATGCTGCACATTGTTGGTGTATAAGAATGCAATTTTTTAACACTAACTTTGCATGCACCTACACTATTGACATTTTCAATTATGGTCCATTTTATTTGGTCTATTTTAGCTCTTCTTTGTTGAGTAAAATGATTAAATTCAAATATCATTTGTTGTTTACTTTCTGTTATTAAAAATGAGTTTTTAAATATAATATTCATTGTATTCTTTAGGCAAAGTTTTTTTTTTTTCTATTTAACACCATAACTCTTATAATAAGGCTGGGAGAGCAATTCAGTATGAGGAATAGCGTCCCAAAAGCCATCAAAAGAGTCAAAGACAGCCCCTACTCCCAGTTACATGAGTCCCAGTAAGTTGATATATTATAATAAACCTTAAAAACTGAATATCATGAAAGAAATTGGAATTTGTACTATGAAAAGAAATGTTGCATTTTCCTTAATCAATTGAGATAGTCACATGACTCTACTCCTTTACTTGTTTTATATAGTTTCTACTATGGTTGAAATAATTTCAGTGTCTTTCGGAATTTTTTTCATTGAAATTAATATTTATTGTAAAGTATTAAAAGAAAAGAAACTTAATCATATTATAGTTTTTTTTTTTATGTAGAAAAAAAATCAGGTTTAAAATTACAAGGGATAATCTTCTGTGATTTAGTAGCCATATGGTTTGAAGAGAAGGAGACCAGGTACACAGAGAGATCTGTGGTCTTCATCTACTTTAGAATATAACATCAGGAAAGTAAATACATTATAATCCAAAATAATATATGAGTAAGTCTCTGGGATATTGCTCATGTACAGTAGAGACTTCTGTCACTTGTATTGGTTTAATAAAACTCTTATCGGTCAGTAGGCCGACAGGAAGTAGAGGGGATCAACTATACTAGAAGAATTCTGGGAAGAGGAAATGAAGCAAATGAGACTGAAAAAAAATACCAAGCCATGTGGCAAAACATAGATAAAGATTATGGATTAACTTAAAGTGTAAGAACTCGCTAGTAATAAGCCCATCTACTGTAATATTTAGTCTCCAAGTCAGTTATTTGGGAAGCCGTTGCCAGATATTTGAGAGTTTCTAGTAAGACAGAATATAAGTTTTTAAAATAAATTTTAAAAAGCTAAAAAAGTGTGAGAAAAACAAAATAAGGTCACCATGCATATAACCTTCAAATATGCATATTCCAAAGCATAAGACAAAATGCCTCTTATGTATATGCCTCATTATACTAAGAAAAATACTCTAATAATAGGTAACATCATGTTGATCAAAATTTCTTATGTTGAACAATCATCATTGTTGGGAACAAAAGCTAAAAAGATCTTAGTCTACAGATCTTCAAGATCAACTAATATTTTCCTCTCAATAGAAAGGGCATATATTTTTCCATTCAGGAATCTATGAATTGGAGATTACTAGTAGCCTGATGAACATGTTTATTTGTTGGGCCAAGCAAAAATAGTTCTCATACCCAGGACCAGAGGTGACTAGTAGTCTAAATAGCCCTGATACTACCTGTATATCCAGGGGCTCCCCCTAGATCCTACACTCAGCACCACAAGTAGCTAACAGTCCAAATGATCTCTATGCTATCTCTATGATCACAGTCGTAACAGATCCATTTGTAGGCCTTTAAGCTAATATGGGTAGCCTATTTCCAAAACCCACCTTCTTTAAGAAATGGCATATACTTTGAGATAACTTGCCTACTTATGCACTGGATTTTTTCTTATAAGAAATGGCACATACTTTGAGATAATTATGCCTACTTGTGTACTGGATATTTTTTTTTCTAAATTGTATTGTGTTTAAATGTATTGGCAATAAACCACCTAGCATAAGACTTGAATTTTGATACTGTCTATGCTAAATCTATTCTCAACTCATCACAGATCATTTGCTGCATGTTGAGACCCCTACCTGGACTTCTTTCAAACAATATGTTGATGATAATGCATGATCTGTTCACCATAAAGCTGAATGCTGTTTGCTAGTATTTTTGGTGACTTTAATGGAGATTTTTAGACTATAGTTTCATTATCATGTAAATGTTTGCCTGACTTTCCAGTCTGAAGAAAACTGACCTTATGTTACAAGGTGTTTCCTTCTCTTCTGTGATTTGGAATATAAGAAAAGGATTGGTATTACTTCTTTCAGTAATTGTTAAGAGTTCAGCAATGAAGTCAAGGATAGGACCCATGTATTGGAGACAATCCTGCTGTAGATGGAGAAAATATTAACATGTCTGTCAGTTAAAATTCACTGAGCTAAATTTGAATATGTTCTTTTTATACCATCCATACTTTAGAAAAATACTTATGTATACTCACAAAATATACATGAAAAGAAAAAAAAAGAATTGTTATTTAAAATACATTAATATAAAACTTTGTAGAAAAATAGATATATAATTAGAGTTACAGAGAATATAATTCATGTATTAAGTAATTTTCAAAAAGTGCATTTACAGGACTGATTTCTGACACTGAAGAGCAATAGAATACTAAGTTAAAATAATTCAACTTTTAGAAAAATAGTTGTTGTGTCTTTAAAAGGTGGAATTGCAAAAGGTTATACCACTATTATTTTGTAATAACTTGTGTAGTTCTGGCAAACATATTTTTTTCTAGGCTTTAGTTACTGCCTTCTCTTCACCTCCTGAACTCACCTGAACATTTTTTGAAGAGAAAGTCAAATGATTACACTGTCAGCTCCCATTCATCTGGACTGTCTTGGCTTTTTGAAGGCTGTGACCCATTTCTCTCTTGCTGTTTCCATTTTTGTCTCTTTCATACTTTGATTATAGCCAGGTATGATGATACATCCTATAATCCCAAGACTCCTGAGACAGAGGCAGGCATATTTCAATGAGTTGAGAAGCCATCCCAGTCTGTGTAATAAGTTCAAGTCAGCCAGAAATAAATATTAAAAGAATCCCAAAATAAAACCAAACAAAACATTATCCAATGTATAGTGAATTGAAGAATGTGTTCCTTCAAATTCACCTTAGTTGTATTTCATCATGCTACTTGGAATTTTACATTTATAACTTTCATTGAGTAAGGGGTAGTTCCAAGTCATTATTTCTTCAAATATTCTGTTTGCTACTTTTATTTTCTTTTCAATTTCGATTCCCAATTTCATTAATTGGTTCAACTGATGTCCTACTCTGCTTTCAGAACATAAAATTCTTTTCAATTATTTCTTTCTTCTAAGATGAGCAAGTATGAATTCACCTGAAGGTTGCCTCTATCTTCTCACTGCTGCAGTGAATTTTTCATTATAATTATAGACTCCAGCTCTAATATTACTTTACTTTTATTTGTTTAAATCTTCAATATCTTCATAGGTATTTCCATTTTGTTCATATGCAATTTCCTGGATATCTATACCTCTTCATAAAATTCTTTGAGGACATAGGCAGTTAATTTAAAAGTAAATAGATGTCATTATTTCTTCAGGGAACATTTCAATTGAATGTATTTTGGGGAAGTAAGCTTTAATGAAAGATACTTTTCTGTTCCTTTATATGCTTTTTCATGTATCTTTAATACTGTTGTTGAACATTTAACATCTGATATTAATAATGTAGTAAGTCTAGAAATAAGATTCTGTCTCTTTGTCGGGATTTATTTTATGCTGTTATTCTTGTTTATACTATATTACTTTCCATCATCATCTTATAATCATCATCAGTATTAGTTCTATTATGAAGCCATCTCTCCAATAAAGAGCTCCTATAGTATAAACTTAATACTGTGATATTTTCATAGGTCATGTACCATTACTTGGTCAATTTATTATGTAGTATTTTGAAAGTCTGTGTCTCATATTGTTTTTCTTATCTCCTAAATGATCAAAATGAAGGAGAAAAAAAATGGAATCTTCACTTTAAATCTCCTATAATTCATTTGAGGTAAAATACATTTAAAAAAAGACTTTATGTGGGGATATTTTCATCCATATTGAAAACATTTGGAGATAAAAGAGGGATCTACCCACAGTCGGTCTAGGAGGATCACACAGTGGTAACTCACACCTTTAATCCCAGCACAGTGAGTATCCCAAGAGGGGTGACCTATGTCCTTAATCCAATCTGAGTTTGAGGTCATCTTAGTTTACAGGAGTTCCAGGCTCCCAGGCAGGCAGTGGTGGTGTAGTAATTGATATTTTTTACTGTCACCCCCTAAAAGATCACATATATAGTTAATAAGTCATTTATTTATTTGGAAAGAATATACTTAGTTTGATACAAATCAATATTTTCTTTTAAAACAATTTGTTTTATCTTAAATTATACATACATGTGTCTATTGATATGTGGTAATAAATTTATGTAACTGCTTAAATTTTTGGAGTTAAGATGCTATGCTTTATCCTCTGAAACTGGAGTTATAGAGTTTTGAGCTGCTCCGAGTGAGTTCTGGAAGCTAATCATGGGTTGTTCAAAAGAATATTGTGTGTTCTTAACACTGAGCCATCTGTCCATCTCCAAATCAACAGGTTTTTATGCATACTTTGATATTCAATTATCTCAAAGTATGCCAATTTCTACTTTATAAAGAAATTTTAGAAAATGTTTGTAAAAAATCATAGTGGAGTTGTTTAGTTTTCTAGACACATACACACACAAAGTAAGAAAACAGAAAAATAAAAATAAAAATACAAAGAATTCTCCTAAGTCTATTAAAGTAAATAAAAAAGAATAAAATAACATCTTGGATAGAGTGTTCTGCTTCTGTGTTTCTCTTAGCATTATATTCCACTATTATAGATAATACAAATAAAATCTATACCTGAAAATACTTCATTATGAACAGTAAATACAGGAATTAGTAACCTAGTGGAATTCTAAATGTCAGAATGTGTATGTGCCTTGAAATGTTTCTTCATTGGTTGTTTTGAAGTTCATATGTTAAGGACCAACAATTTGCAGATAGTCCCCTGTAGAAAAAATAACCGCATTCTTTTTCTGCAGTCCATACTGAAATGGTAGCTGTCTTAAATCAGGGTCAGCAGTTTAACCGAACCCAGCCGAGGCACCTTTGCATCTGGGAGCCTTGTCCTTTGTCTTTCTGCATCTGCTCAGTGTCATTTCTCTTCCTATTCCTCTTCTCTCTTCCGATCTTACGCATTTTTGTTACCTATGTTTTAGCAACATTTAGGGCTAGAGCAAATGTTGAAAACCCTTAGCTTTGTTGTTGTTCTTTGGTTTGGCTTTGAACAGTGGTATTTCTATAGTTTTTATCTATCACATCTGAACTATTAAGCTTCTATACCATTCCTTAGTTCCTTAGATAGGAAAGCAAATTTGCTAGGAATCATTTTTACGAAGTTGAATTTTTAAAATTACTTGATTTAAAGCTTAATCTTTTTACCTCATATGCACAGAAAACCTCTCTACCTGTCATGATTACCAGTTTTCAGCAAGTGTTTATAACATGTGTCTCTACAGTTTAGCAAGGGCAGAAACATACTGTATTGTTATTAAGCTGATTTCAGATATTAAAAGGCATAAAGAAAATTTTATTTATGATTTTATTCTAAGAATCTTATATACTGCTGATCCTTATGCTGTTTTTACATGTAAATTATTAATCATATAAATCTACAATTCATTTTAAAAATTAAAATGCATCCTATGGATTGCAAATATTTCTAGATTGTGACTATTTTATCATTTATGCAATATTTACAGTTTATAATCACAGTCAAACATGGGATGCTATTCTTTTAATGAACCACCTAATGATGCCTAGGAAAAACTATAAATAAAAAAAATTTCAGGAGAAAGATGGCTAACAAAGTTCAAATGTATCTGTTTAGATTACTATGGATATAAAAGTAATAAATGTATAAAATGAGACAAAGCATGTTTTGGAGCATAGTACAGAAAACAAATAAACAAATAAACAAACAGAAACAAGGATAAGAATTTCCAATGAGCAAATTGTTAAAATATACTGGAATTTTAGGCACATTTACTTTTTGTACAGTATCTCTTCTGAATGGTTCTAATTGTCTTATAATATGTTATCATTCATTAAATATCGATATTTATGCAGTAGATTTCCACCAAGTTCTCTCTAAAAGAAGACCTTGTGTATCAATTGTCTGAGTATTTACTGCATATATTTTTCTAGCCTAAATTCTGCCAGAGTAGGAAATGTTAACATCTGATAGCAGCTAACTTGGGGCTCTTGCTTTCACCCTCAATATGGGCTTCTTCTCTAAATCTAGAACATTCAAGGCACTGTGAGTTATCCTGCTTTGAATTATTCTAGTAGAGGGGATTTTATATTGAAATGTACTTTTGGAGAAAAAGTATCTCTCTTTCCCATTTCTACCTTTTCATAAGTGCCAAACTTAGAATTGATTTAAAGTTCTGGTCTCCAGACCAGCTTTGGGCTGTTAATTATAATGCCAGGAAACCTCACAAAGCTCTTGCTGAAGTTTGTTTGCATATGGAACACACCCTATGAATATTCATGACAATAAATGTGTCTTTTATGCTCTCTATGCACTGCCAGTAATTTGTTCTCTCTTGGTATTTTGAGAGAATGTTCTGTTCTTTGTTAATTGTATTTCTCTGTTGTAGACAGCTCATTCCCTTAGACAATTTGAGTTCATTTCTTTGCTATGTTTTTACGTTTGTTGGTGATTTAAGGAATTTAACTTGGTGACTTTAGCAGTCCTGTATTTTATAATATCTATACAGATTTACTTGAAAACATAATCGTAGTTATAGGAAAATTCTGCCAAGCACACAAATAAATACATATTAATTTATTTCTTTTATTAAAATATACTTCTCCCTACCAATTTTTACCTCCCCTGTTGCTGTCCCTCTCCATGTACTCTTGTATAATTTAATAGCATTTTAGATATTATAAGACAGGATATATGGATACCATCAACTAGAAGGATGAGGAAGCCATTGACTTCTACAGCTAAATATTTGAAAGACAGACATGAAAATAATATATTTAATCATATTGCATTCATCTATTATGGTGGAAAAAGGAGTACATAGGAAACTGAATTTTTGTGTAAAACATATCCAATTATTTTGAGATACCTTGAAACAATGTCATGTTATTATATTACTTTTTTCTTAATTAGACAATGGTAAGATAGCATTCTTTTAAAATAACAATTTACAATGAATATTATTGCATCTTCTATGAATATGAAAGATAAATTAATAACATGCTAGGAACATTTTGTGTGTATATATTTAAATAGGTTTGCAACTAATTGTACTAATTATTCGTTTCCATATTCTTTCATTTAACTTTTCTTATCTATAGTTTTTAAAAGCAAATCAAACTTGTAACATTGCCATATAATTAACAAGGTCAAATACATAATTAACATTTGTGTAGTATGTATCACTATGTAATGAAGCTGTGTTAACACCACTTAAAATAATATAGACTAGATGGACTTGAAGTTGACAGATGGGAGCACAGAATTTAAAAGCTTACAATTTGCAAATGAAGGTTTTGCAAAATGCCAATCTAATATTCAGCTCAATAATATAGTAGAAAACATCACAATTAAGTACATATATAAGAAATCAATTACTTTAATTCCCAACTTTCAAGCTTTACTGTAAAAGCAGCACAATGTTTATAAGAAAGTATAGCTTGGCTTCTATCATTTGTTAATTTGGTACTAATTTGCAATTCTGTGCTTTCCAAACCTTCCACTCATATAGGTAATTTTTTATAAACTCACACACATATTAATTACCTAAATTAAAAATTGATTTTTGTAAGGACAACTATCCAGAAAATAGCTAATACATTTTTAATATTAAATTTGAATACATGGATCACTGAACAGATTAAATTTATAGGCAATCTGAAACATTATAGTTCAGAAAATTCAAAGGGGGTATTAATGTGTTGCCTAATAACTTTATAAAATAAAGTTTTTAGCCTAAATATTTGAAATATACCCAAAGGGTATTTATTCTAGTTTCTACATCCCTTAGCCTAGTAAATAATAGTTATTTTCTGAGCTATATTTTCATATTGATTTTTTTAAATATCACTGGAACTTAGGATCAAGCTCTGCTACCAAAACTTTCACTTTCTTTGAGTATTCCATCCACGTTCTGTCGCAAATGTCTTAAATATATATTTATAATATTTAAAACCTCCATTAGTTAAAAGACTGTGGCCCTTTGTGGGGCCACTATTTTCTGTTAATCTACCAGAGAATATCTTCAGCTCTTTTCTCTTATGCAAATATGTTTAACTCTTTGGCTGGGCTTTTGGTTGCCCTCAGAAGAAACCACAACTTAATTCATTTGTTCTCTACATACTTTCTTTTCATGTATATTCTAGCATCAGGACCCACATCTACTGATTCCCTTTTCATGTCTACCTAGCTGTTTTTAAGACCATTTCCAATGAAAAGGGTCCCCTACTTTTTTTTTTTTTTGAGTCCCGACATATAATAAAATTTCATCAGATACTGAGAACTAGAGAATTCAGTCAATGAGTAGAGATGTTTTAGAGGAAAAACCAGGCTTCACAACCCTAGCAACTTTGAATTCATGACTGGTGACAACATTGCATTGCATTAGAAAGATAAGTCATAATTCAAAGAGAAACTGTCAAAATGGACTTGTTGAGAATGAGGAAGTGGTGGGTCTAAAGACTCAGAGATATTTAGATTAATGACATTATCTTCAGATTAAAATAGCAAAAGTATTGCCTCCAAAACAAGATACAAACATTTATAGATAATTATCTTGATTTGGGGGATGGCTATTTGTTGCTTGGGATTAGTCTTCATTGTGAAATCATTGCATAGATATTATCCTTGACTTTATGGACTTCAAATATCTCAAGAACAAAGGTTAGGAAAAGTATCTTTTTCCTGTACCTTCAACCATGAAGGTAGATGAACTATGGAGGAGAGTCTGAGTCACTGAGATAGCTGGACCTAAGTAAAAGAGACAAATTTTAAACACAGATACAGAAATGCCATGATCTCATACTGCTTGTAGTTACTTTGTGGATCCAGTTATGAGTCAATGCTTTTTTTTTTTTTAATAAAAAGTAGGTTCTGAGTCCCTACCATTAATCTTCAAATTTTTCTAATCTCTACCTGTTTTATCTAAGGCACTACATGGAAACTATAGTGACAGTAATAGGACTATCATGCATTGGAATCTTCACTCTGCCATAGGCTTGTATTTATACCATTATGTTGCAACCATGCTGTCAATGATGGATTGAGTTCTCAAGATTTTAAGTGACTTTGTACTTTTCCACTAGAACAAGGAAAAGACTTTCAAAAGCCCAAGCTCTGAAATTCTACACTGCAGTATGAATACAAAGACTGTATAGAACCTTTAATTTATTGCTAGAATCAAGGTTGTTGAACAGTTATTTGAATAAGTTAGGTTAGTATAAGGAAAATGACCATGTTGCTTCTCCTAGGCACTTTAAGCTTATGATTCATATATTAAGATAGGAATAATACAGGAGAATGCTGAACAGCATTGCATTTAATATTAATTAATATTTATTGTATTCTCACCATTAAATGGTGTGTATCTCTGTGTTTGCATGTGTATAATATGAATAGTAACTGGATGTCTAGAATAAAAAAAACAAAACTTGTCTTTATGGTAAATTATCATAAAATAATTAAGTATATTTTATAAATATTAAAAGCAATATTTCTAATATTAATAAAACTGTGGTGCAAGTCAAATTCAAAGCATATTATTTAAGGTATTTTTAAGGTAATAACCAGAAAAAAGGTGAACTTGCTGTGAAATTGTGTCTCTTATGAATATCATATGCTAAACCTTAAACTACCACCAAAATGACCATTCAAAGATAAACTTAGCAAGGATGATATTAACAGACACGTCAAAGTCAACAGGAAGAAGTGCATGAGACCTAAGCTTACATAAAGAACTATAGGCAACTGAGGAATTCTGAGAGCAGAAGAAATAGTCTTTCTCAGGGGAAAAAAAAACACGCCATATTGTGGTGGGATTTGGGTCTGATAAGGTCCAAAGAGCTTACCCAGATCCGCGGGCCCCTGAAGGGGGCGTGGAAACCACATTGATAAGGGGCTGCTGGAACTTGAGGGCTTCTTCCTGGTTCCTGGTTGTTGGAGAGACAGGATCGAAATCCATCACTCGTCCACCGTTCCAGACTCTAGTCACTGTTCAGGCGCTACTATAAACTGTTACCTGTACCATGAGTGTTGGTTTATATTTTAATAAATATCTATCCTGTATTGGTGCTGTCTAAGTAAACTCCGCCTACACCAAATGCCATGTAGAAAGCCCTGAAAACTCACAAACTAACAGTATTGTGATTGAACTGGTTTATTTATATAATTAGGAATAAACACTCACACACACACACACAAACATGTAACAACAATTAATGACAGAATAGTCTATGAATTTGAAAAAGAGTGTATAGGATTATTTTAGGGAGGACAGGAAAGTGGAGAAATGATATAATCAGATTATAATCTCCCAAATTAAAATATTAAGAATCGTAAAACAGACTATTTCTAGTTCATTTTTATCTTTATATTTACAAAAAAATCTGAATTCACATCATAAGTGTGTAGTTTTGGATTGTGTGTGTGTGTGTGTGTGTGTGTGTGTGTGTGTGTGTGTGTGTGTGTATACGTATTTCAGAAAGATCTTTTAGGTACATTTTCCCTAGGTATGTGCAGTATATTCAGAGGATAATTGGCATTTGAATTTGAGGACACATTCTGTTTTTTATTCAATAACTTTATTAGGTTCAGCTTATAATTCTGTCTAGAGAAACAAAATAATCACAGGAAACATAGAGAACTTTAATTTCTGCAATTTTGGAGATAATGAACTAGAAAAAGGAATGTAGAAATCCATTTCCAGATATTTACTTTCTCTTTCACAGTTTGGCAGCTCTGTTATTTAGAGGCAAGAAGGGAGAAACAATGACCTTAAAGTACACAGGATGCTGTGGAACTTGTGATTTCAGGGGATGAATAAGTCTAAAATTCTCTCTCCTTGAAATTTGTTTCCAGAATGTTAACTGCAATGCGAGTTATATATAGCAGTAAATTCATGCTTAATTTGTGCAAAAATCATGGTGTGATGAATACAATTAAGCGCCTCAGAGGGAATAATTATATTACTGCATAAAGCTGGTGGTTCTCAAATTGCTTGGTGTCTGGACTTTAAATTGGCCTGATTTCCTGTTGTGAAAGTCACCCATAGCAGCAACACAAACACAGCAGCAAAGGTGCAGGTTCAAAGTCACAGAGAAAGCATGCTTTTCTTGATCAATGGCCATATGTTCTCCTTTCAAAGAAAAGGAATTCACAATGTCCCTACCACGATGATTGAACTGATAGATTAAAATACATTCAATGATGCGCTCTGATATGTCTCTTATTCAGAAGAGAGTTTTTTGAATAGGGGGAACATAGCTGCTTATAGTTTTAGCTTTCTACCTACTGATGCAATTGTCTCTTTTTTTAGACTTTAGCTTAATAATATTTTTATTTTGTGATGTATCAATTACTAATGTCTTTAAATAAATGTAACAATTGCAATATTATCAATATAATCATGTAGGTTAAATTCTGAATATACTGGTTGTAAGGAAATATATTAAAATTTTCTTTGTTAGTTATAAAGTAGTTGCTAGCCTGTATCTAGCTGAAGAGACATTATTTGATTTTAAATAATATTTTTCTTAATGATTGGTTAGAGGAAATATTTCCACCATGCTAATGATTTACAATTGATTTACATGAGGTGATTCATATCTAGGCCTTACAATAGCAATGTTGTCTCATCTGTGATAAGCAATTATTAGAAGATAACAGCATAGAACGCAACCATTTAATGATGACTTAAGAGGGAAGTTGTCATCAGTAATTGTAATATTAAATAATAGTGTCAGCAATAATATGAAAAAATAAGAGAAGATTCTACAATCAGTGAAACAGAGCAGACAATCCAAAAGCGGGGCAGTAAAGAAATTTATAACTTAAAGACACCAATTACCATGGGCTCACGACACCTATTACCAATGCTATTCATTATTCTGGACTACACATTGCAAAAAGATATTTATGAAAAAGCCACATAGGTTTTCTGTGTCATTACTAATCGCTCTAACCTTAAAGTCAGTATGCAACTAGTTATAATTTAGAACCTACCCACCCTGAGGACACTGAAGTCTAGAGATGCCTTTGGACTTACCTCTCTCCTGTTCAATTAGCAGACAAATCTCTCAAGGCTCCCGTAGTGCTGATACCTTCATTGATGCTGTCATTTTTTCCAGTAGGAGGTTGCTGGATCTCTGGATATTTCTTGTCTTCACCATTGTTTAAACAATTCTTTCTTTCTTTCTTTTTTTTTTTTTTTAACTTCAAGTACGTAAGTGCTTTTTATTTATTTGGTGTTATTCCTAGTTTCTCTTCAATATACAACAAGAATTTTCTCTGAATCCCAAATTCATGTAACTTTGGACAGTGAGATACTACATCAGCAATCAAAGAACATTATTTAAAATAAAATAAATAATTAAAAGTTAAAAGCATAGTTGTAGGTCCTATGTTTACAGTGCATCTTGGAGAATTGGTTTAGATAAAAAATAAGGAAATATGAAACTTGAAAACATGGAGTAAATTCTATCAAAAAAAGAGCAAGACACTGAATTTATAAATGCTGCAGGACAGTTGATTTAATTATTCTTATTAGGGTCCCCTCAGCAATGCTGAAAATCCTAGAGAGTTTTCTAGTAGAATTGCTTTGACATACACAAGCTATTTGTGGATCATTTCATATGTGAACCAACATCTTCTTTCTTCTTTTTAAAATGTATTTAAGTTCAAACTCATTTTCATCTACTGTGTAACACAAATGCAAGGCTCCTATAATCAAAACATTCCTTACTTACTTTGGAGATAGGGCAGAGGAGTTGGAAAAGGAAGAATGATAAAATATAAAGCATAGCAATTCTCTATTCACATATTACTTTTTCTTTTTGCTAGTGTTGACTCATTTCTCTTTGCCTTCTAAAACTACTGAAGTGGGAAAAGACCTCGCTTTGGACTTTCTGCTGCATTTTCTAAGCAAATGAGCTGGCTTCTCTAGGGTTTAGAAATAACATTCAGTTGTGCTTTTTCTTGATTCTTTTCCTTATTATCATGGACATTCAAGTGTATGGACAACAAATGAACTTCAGATATAATGATACAAGTCTACAAAACCAGTGGACTCCAGAGGCATCTGGAATTTGAAGACAATCAAAAAGGAACTAAATACACGAGAGGAAAATCATCAATGTTCAACATAAGTTTTTTTTTTTTTCACAAGTAGAAAATTAACCAAGATAGTCAATATGAATCAGAATGTAAAATCATCTTTATCATTTGAAATGCCCATAATATTACTTTTATTTATTTGAAACTGAAGCTTAAAAATATAATTGATTAAGACAACATGAGCAAACAAACAAATAAATCAATATTTTTATTCAGCAGAAATTCTCAAAGTAGTGAGAATTTGACCAATCTACAACAAAACAGGATGGCCAAACAGCTCTTGTCTGGATCACTAATGAAGTGAAATATTATATATTTTTAGTTATGTCAAAAATAGAAAAATTGAGCATATGTTCATGAGGCACATAGTATTACAATCATTAAATTTTATACAAAATAAAAGTATTTGATTTATATAAATATATTTTTCAAAGAGTTATGTTTTCATATATTCTTTATCTTTATATAGAATTTCTTTAAAGATCATTAAATTTTGTATACTTATATTTTTATAATGTAAATAATAACTCATATTTAATCCATCTAATCTCTGCTTATTTCTTATTTTCCTGTGGATAAATGTCTCATTTATGAAGATTACTTACATTAGAGTAAAGAATTAAGATTACAGATTCAGAGGTCTGGCATCATTACTGTTTAAGAGGCAAAGCTTCCTGCCAACTTTTTTTTCACATATGCATGGAAAGTTTTGACAGTCTCGTGATCTTAAAAGCTCATTACTTTTCTCAAGGAAATAAGAAAAATATCTTCTATTAAAACACTGTATTAGTTACCTTTGTATTGTTGAGATAAAGCACCATCACAAAGGCAACTAATTAGAAATAAAGGTTTATTTACGTTTATAGTTACAGACAAGTAAAAGTCCACAATAGCAAAGTGAAGACATAGAGCCGAGTATTCAAGCTGAGAAGAGCTTATAATATGAACGCCAAGAGGAGGCAGAGAGAATGTATTGCAAATGTCCTAAGGTTCTGAAAACTCAAATTCTGTCCTTGGTGAAGTACTTGCTTCTTTAAGGCCACATCTCTGAAATCAAGTATTTAAATGCCCAAGGTGATGAGGAACATCACATTCAAATGACCACAAACAACAGTCAGACTTCATAACTGGAAAGGAAAAATAAAATAAGCACCCAACTTTAATTTTATAAATTAGTAGTAATACTATAGAAATACCATTTGTAGTATAGTATATACAAAACTTAGGTAAGGATAGCATTCCACTCTATAAAACTCCATTTGTCCTTGATTTTCTGGATTGCATTACAACATCCAGATGCTGAGCTGAGAAAATTTTCTTTCCAGCAGTAGCATCTGGCTCCTTGGCAGCCTCTCTCTGCCCTTGTGTTGGCTGCTTCACAGTTGTCTTCAGGCTGTGAAGTGGTTAGGATGCTGATGTGATATCTTACTCACTTGGATGCCATCCCTTTTAGCTTTCTAATGTTATCCCCATGTGAAATGTTTCTCACATTTACACTTTCTTGTAAATAAAAATTATCAGAAAAACAATTAATATGTAATTTAAACCTTCAATGGGAAAACAATAAAATAAGTTTTACCTACATTAAGATGTGCTTTCTTGATGATGAATAAATTTAATTCACATTCCATATTATTATTAAAACTTCTTAATTGCTTTATTTTTGGCCTTCATTTCAAAATACATCTAATTGTAACCACATATAGCTTTGATTTATTTAAACATAATAAAATGATAGCTACAATGATGATAATATAAAAATAATTTATAATACATTAAGTATATTACCTATAATTTATAAAACATTTCCATAAGCTGGGACTATATTTAATTTCATTTACTTTACATAAGATTTTATTACATTGATCATATTCTTAACTACAACAGGAGAAACAAATTTAAAGATCTGTAGTATTCAGTCAGGAGAATGTTCAAAATAAAAGACAGCAATTATCAAACAAAACCTTTTAAACTTGGCCCAAAAGATGGAATGAATTTTTCCATACACCAATTCCACAGAATAAGTTTGACACTGCCCTTGGTTCCTGAACACCTTCCCACATGCTCCAGCCTTTAGTCTTAAGGAAGAATCTCTTACAGTGAACTGCTGCTCTCCTACTTAACCCCACATTGAGACTCCACTAAATGGTGGAACATCTATATTGTTTGAATTCCTCTAAAAGCCATTTGAATACTCCTAAGCACCATCTTTATTTATGGGATTACTAGATTTCAGGTTATGTCTTCAAATACTTCCTTTAAAGTTTTAGGATGAATTATTGTTAGAAATAAGACCACTAGATATTCTTGAAGCCTTGACCAAATGCTAAGCATTCTTCTGTAGTCTCCCCACCCACAGTTCATTACATACTCGAATAAAGGTTCAGGGTGAAGATTATTATGATCATTATTTTTAAATGAGCAAATATAGCTGCTATTGTATTAATGTCCTCATGATGACTTATCCTTTACTGTGACCCTTAGAAACCCTCATTGAAATGAACACTTGGAACTTGAGGGGCTGTACATGGTAACTAGCTCATAAGCATTCAAACTCCACTAGTAGGGGAATCCATTAATCCATTATCATTTTTAGTCATTCTAAAACATTAATAAGCTTTTAAATCATTGGACGTTTATAAAGAATGAAAATATAAATATACTGTTTACATTCCCAAGTCTGCAGTTAGGTGGTAGAAAAGGAGAGGATTCCATTTCTACCTGGTTTATATTGTAAATGACATGTATTTGTTAGCACAAATATAACTATTCTTTCTACATTTTAAGTTTTAGTTAAAAAAATTAGATACCAAAACACCAAATAATACAATTTAAAAACAGTAAAAATTTCAACTTATGCTTTAGAAGAGACCTAATTCATGTCCTTATTAGCAGAAACTATTGTTTTCATGAGATGTCCAAGAAAAAAAAAAAAAAACAAAAAAAAACAGAAAACTTCTTGTAACATACTTAACATGTCTGAATATCAGGAATTGTGTTGTTGGAAGTATTAATATTATTAATCACATTCCAGATAAAAGGTAGTTTTTAGGGCATTTTATATTTCTTTAAAATAAGCTAAATTAATAATCTATTTTTGAATTTTAAAGCAATTGAATCTTTTGTTTCTGAGAAAAACTATGCAGAATAATTGCCTCAGATAACTTCATAATTTTGAATAACTTTCACAGCTCCTCTTCATAAGTTGTCATAAACTGCAAAGAAGTACACACCAATGACAACTGGCAAAATGTATTTATAGCATTTAACACCATGCTAATATCTTCAATTTACACAAGGCTCACCGGAATTTTAAAGAGAAATAGGCCTGAGTCAATAAAAAATTTGTTCAAGAACAAAAGCAAGTAATTTATTTATTATACCACATGGTCCATTGATTCATAAATGTGCGAAAAATACTGATATGTGATACGTGCATATCAAAAATTTATAAATATATACTTTATATTGTTATGGTACTGTACTAGGACTAGTAAAACTACATAGTAAAATTGCTTAAAGAATGTGTGTGTGTGTGTGTGTGTGTGTGTGTGTGTGTGTGTGTGTGTGTGTGTACCTGAAATGATCATGGTATTTGGAATTATGATACTGCAAACCTGAAAAGGATTGAGAACAGATTTATAAAAATATCTTTGAAATTGTTAAGTAAAAGTATGTGTGTGTTGTGTTTACATGAGCACATACACCTGTGCACAAAATTACTCACTTTTTGGGTTGAGAAAATTATATGGCAGCAAATACTCGTCCATACATAGACACAGAGGATATATAAATATTTTAAGGAAATTACAATAATTTTGACATCATTAAGATCTACATGCTTTATTCAAGCTAACCTACAGTTTATTGCCATAATGTCTTTTATGTCAAAATATTATAAGTTAGGGGATACTATTAATGTTTAATAACAGTGATTGGCTTATTTGCTTATGTGATATTTTCCAATGATCCATTTACAAGTTTGTCCTTACATGATTTTACCCAATAACTTTTTAATTATTTAAAACATTTGATATACTTTGAAAAGGTAAAACATAAGTAAATCTTATAATAAAAACCATGTACGAGAAAATCCAAGGAGACAAAAGAGGATTATTTTTAAGGGTGAATGTTACACCTGTGGTGTCAAAAGACTCCCTCCCTGTGTCTGTTTAACTGCAACTTACAGAGCAGATACTTGCTTGGAAATAGTTCATTTCTGAATTTCAGCTGCACTTTCTTTGATAGAAGAGCATAGGAATCATATTAGAACTGCTTTCTCACATACCCCATGTAGAAAAAAGCATGAAAAGTGACAAAAATAGTTTTCACGAAGTCAGAGTCTGATATATATATAAATAGATCTGGGTAAGATAATCTTTTTAATTATATCTATCAAAGCCCAAATACCCAAAATATTTGTGAACTTATAAAATTTCTTTGAATTACTCACTTTTCTTCTTCTAATTGGTAAATTCTTTTTAATCAATTAAATATTTAGTGCAAATTTTGATCTCTTAGAATAAAGAACAGGTATCAGGACATACATATATTCTAGACGATCTGCAGTTTCTATGGGCAGTGTAGTCATCATGCAAAATGCATATATTAGAATAATGGTTTTCTATCATCATAAATATGCTACAATTATAGAAATCTCTGAAATTGTGTGTGTGTGTGTGGGGGGGTGTCCCTACTAAATTTTAAATGCCTCAGCCTGACTGTGTTCATGATAAAAACTATTTTCATGCTACTGTAGAAAAAATACCTTCTAAGCCTAAATTACTATTTCTAAATAAGACAGAAAAAATTAAACTAACCCATGAGGTACACGCTAGATCTTATATTCAACAAACTTTACCATTTAGGTGTACATGAAGAAAGCCGATTAAGGTGGTATTAGAAACAGATGGTGAAAGTTACCTGCTGACCAAACAGGATCAGCAGGGTGGAATCAGGGTGGGTCAGCTCATCTGGAATGGATGCTTAAAATTGTCATTACACACATCAATTGTTTCTTGTATCACTGTATGTCATGCAGTGCCCAGGGGCCGTATGGCGTTCCTTGAAACATTGAACATGGAATTGCTGAAACATAATTTTGTTCTCACATTCCAAAGTGAATTGTTAAATCCCCACAATACAAAATTAATGTTGCCAGCATTATATTATTTTAATTAAGCACTCTTCCCTTCTTTAGAGATACACAAACATTGGTTGATATATTTCCAATTTACTTGCTAATTTATAAAAGTAAAATGATACTGTATTATTGTTGTAAAGTTAATCAAGATTTTAATGGGACAGTTATGGTACTATCAAAAAAATTATTATTTTTTCTTACTGTAATGTATATGTTCAGTGAACTTATTATGAAGTGTGACACTGATTTTACTAATTACAAAGTCATTACTGTATTTCTAATGGTATGAAATTTGAGCTTCCAAAGTTGCAAATTTAACCATGCCAATCTGATTCTCAGGGAAAATTAGTAAGCAAATACATACATATATATATATATATATACTCATAAAATACATTACAGTATCAATTTATATTATATATATCATCTTCTCAGTCTGTAGAGTGAATTAAATTAAACATTAAAAATATAATTATTTCAAATACCTTACAAAACAAGCTACAAAGAATAAAATTCCAATTTTAATGTAAATGCCTGTATAAAAAAATGTTCTGCTTAATAATATAAGAAGCTTGTAACAGGTAATACACAAAAACTATGTGAATATTTTATCAAAAAAAGTATATAGCTTGCAAGTTTCTGTTACAATAAACTAAGTTAACAAGCTTCGTATTATAATTTTTTCATATTACTTTCAACATACTACAGGTATTTCAAGCCTATTAGTGAAGATTTAATAGGCAAAAATAAATATAATTTAATTAAAGTAGAAAAAATACTGGAAATAGTTCTTCTTTACTGAACAAAAAAAGTCAGTTATTTAGTTGTTTCATAATTTATAAATTATTTTTATTCTTTCCTCACTGTTATATTTTGGGGATGATTTAAAAATATTTGGCTATGTATGTATTAACAAACTAATCTTTGAAATATAACCCATAAATAATTTTTAAATAATAACTCTTATTTTAACTATCATAACCTATTATGAATATCATTATTCTAACATTTTTAAATTTCTAAATATGTTCTTAAATAAAAGTAAAATTATTTAGTCAACCCATTATTTAAACAGGCCAATTCATTTCTAGTAAAGAAAATATATATTTGAAGCATTAAAATCTCAGAGTATGCTAAATATTTTATTAAGAATACATTATTAAACTTGCTAAACATACTTACATGGAGAAATGTGGAGATATTAGGGTGTGCTTTGTATTTTTATTTCCTTAAAGTTTCTTTTTAGATGTAATCCTGTGAAAATCCTAATTCTTTATAGTAGAACCATTTTCTAAGTGTAAAGCAGATGACATGTCTCTGAGTTTATCCCATGCAGCTCTTTTCTGACCATGGTTCTAATTTTCCCTGCTGTGGTCTCTGAGTCACTGTAAACAAAATCCATGAAGGACTATATCAACTTATCACTTAGTCTTGGCTTGACAAAAAAAAATATTTTTTTAAATGTAAGTATAAATCATGATACCATTACATGGCAATACTCTCATGGTATATCTGAATCTCTAGTAGTTAAGTCCCACAAACAACTCAGAAATAATTCTACAAAAATGATATCTGAGTAAATTGCCTACCATTTATAGTTCTAAATTTTCCTGTACGTATTTGCCCCTCTTGGTCAAGGCTTATTTCTGGGCTCATTAGAGAAGATAAAATATATATTTATAAATCCCTTTTCTTTTAAATTAGTTTTTTTAAATTTATGTTTGAATAGTCATTCATTTTTAATATGATATTATTTGTACAAATATAATTAAGGCAATATTAACACTGACTGAAGTTACTCATTTTGGCTTTACAGGGCGTACCAGTCTTTTGTTTGTTTTCCAATTCACTTTTGGTTTTAGTTTATTTATGAATCTAATATTTTAATGTTAAGAGTAAAAACTACTTATTTAACCCTTATAAAAAGTAGCCATAAAGTAATTTAGATTACATATCAGGCACAAAACTACAATCATGATAAACATTAAAGCCAAATCAAATACCTTGGGGTAACTCTAACGAAACAAGTGAAAGACCTGTATGACAAGAATTTAAGTTTTGAAGAAAGAAATGGAAGAAGATATCAGAAAATGGAAAGATCCCCCATGCTCTAGGATAGGCAGGATTAACATAGTAAAGATGACATCTACCAAAAGCATTCTCTAGATTCAATGCAATGTCCATCAAAATTCCAGCACAATTCTTTATGGACTCTAAAAGACCAATATTCAACTTCACAACTTCATATGGAAAATCATAAAACTCAAGAGAGCTAAAAAAAAATCCTGTACAATAAAAGAACTCCCAGAGGTATCACCATCTCTGACTTCAAGCTTTATTATAGAGCTATAATAGTAAAAAATAGTTTGGTATTGGTATAAATACAGACATATGGATCAATGGAATTGAATTGAAGACCCTGCCATAAATCCACACATCCATGAACTTCTGATTGTTGACAAAGAAGTCACAAGCATACGAAGGAACAAGGAAGAATCTTTAACAAATGGATATCAACTGGATATAATAACTGGATATCAACATGTAGAAGAATGCAAATAGATCCATTTCCATCACATTGCATAGAACTCAAATCCAAACCATTCAGAGACCTCAATATATGTCCAGTTATACTTAACCTGATTCAAAAAGTAAAAAAGAACAAGTAAAAATATTCTTGAATGGATTGGCACAGGAGACCACTTCCTGATTAAAACACCAGTAGCATAGACACTAAAATCTTCAATTAATAAATGGGAACTCATAAAATGGAAAAGCTTCTTTAGGCAAAAAATCATGGTCCATAAGACAAAAAACCAGCATACGGAATGGGAAAATGTCTTCACCAACCTTTCATCTGACAGAGGGTTTGTCTTCAACATATATAAGCAACTTAAAAAATTAGATATCAAAACACCGAATAATACAATTTTAAAACAGGGTAAAAATTTGAACAGAGAATTCGCAATAGAAGAATCTCATATGGCCAAGATAGACTTAAAGAATTTTTCAGAATCCTTTGCTACCAGGGAAATGCAAATAAAAATGACTCTAAAATATTATCTTATACCTGTCAGAATGGCTAGTATCAAGAATGCTAAATGACAGCCTGTGTTGAAAAGGATGTGAAATAAAGGAAAACACTCCTCAATTGCTAGTGGAAGTGCAAACTTGTGCAACCTCTTTGGAAATCAGTATGGCAGTTTCTCAGAAAACTGGCAATCAATCTATCTCAAGATTCAGTGGTACCACTCTTATACATATACCCAAAGGATGCTCAATCATACCACAAGGACATTTGATCAACTGTTTATAGCAGCAATATTCATAATATCTAGTACCTAAAAACAACCTAGATGCCCCTTAACCAAAGAATGAAAAAAAATGTAGTACATTTATACGATGGAGTTTTACTCATGGTAACAATGACCTCATAAAATTTTGAGCCAAATGAATGGAACAAGAATAAGTTATCCTGAGTAAGGTAATACAGATCCAGAATGATGCAGCATGTACTCAATCACAAGTGGATATTAGTAAAGCAAACAATTACCAGGCTATAGTATACAGCCACAGAGAACCGAGATAATGAGGAGGACCCTAAAAAGGATTCATGAATCTTACTGGGAAGGAGAAATAGATGAGATTTCCAGTATAAACTAAGTGTGGTGTGAAGGTAGAGGTAAATGGGGGATGGGAACTTAAATAATTCAGGATGGTCAAGTTGGAAGAGGGAAAGTAATAAAAGAGATACTTTGACAGAGGAGGGCATTATGGGGTTACAAAGAAACCTGATACAAGGGAAACTGTCAGGAAAACACAAGAATTACCTCAACTAAGACTCCTAGTAATAGTATAGAAGGTACCTAAACTGATGTTCTTCTATAATCAAATTGGTGACTATCCTAATTCTCATCATAGAACTTTCATCTAGTAACTCATGGAAGCAGATGCAGAAATCCACATCCAATCACTGGGCCAAAAACTGAAAGTCCAGTTGAAGAGAGGAATTAGAGATTATATGAGCAAGTGGAGTGGGTCAAAGTTATGACATGGAAACTCACAGAAACAGCTGACCCACATTTAAGGGAACTCATAGACTCCAGACCCATACATTGCTAGCGAGACAGAATGGTACCAGTCTGGGCCCTCTGCTTGTGAGTGACGTGTGTAGCTTAGACTGTGAGGCCCCAAGAAGTGGAACATGGGCTTGTTCCTCCTGGCTAGTGAACTAGCATTTTGGAACCCATTGGAGGGGTTGCCTCCCTCGGCCTTGATGCAGGAGGAAAGAGCATGGTCCTGCCTTAACTTGATGTGCCATGATTTCTTGGCTCCCGTGGCAGGTTTTACTCTTTCTGAATGAAGAGTGAGAGGTAGTGGATGGGGAGGGGGGGAGGAGGCAGAGGGAAGGAACGGAAGAGAGGAGGGAATGGTAACTGTGGTTAGTACATAAGATGAATCCTAAAAATTAATCAAAAACCTCAGCATTTAACTTGGGATACAAACAAAACCTGGAAAGCACTTCTAAATAAAAAATAGTATCAAAACTTAAGTAGAGATTTATCAGTGAAAATAAAAAAACATTTCATTATGTACTAACAAAACAAAGACCAAGGGGATATAATACAGGTGAAAATATCAGATTAATTAATTGTGAACTATTAAAAAATATGGTTCAATTGTTTAAGTTCACAAAATATGGAACTTCATCTCTGGAATTTTAGTTTAATTTACATTTAACAGACCAGCAAGATGGGTACAGATAAGTGTACTTATTTCCTAGAGTAATGTCAGCACTTTCATCGAATAAACATACATGGTCCACATGGAAGAAGAGGATGAACACCTCTTCCCAGAGATTGTCCTCTAACATCCATACAGGCATGAGAAAAAAAAATAAACATCAGTTATGGTTGATATAATATTAATATATAGAGCACAAAGACTTAATATTAAATTTTGTATTATTTTAAGTATTCTTTGTCATTATTACAGTTAGTTTTATTGTTAACAAGCCACACACTAAAGTCATTTGAATGCAGAATTTTACCTGAACAACTGTTCTGACTGCTTTACTTGATTGATAAACAGGAAGATGTTTATGCGATGGCTCTTCTGGCCTCTCCTCTTACTGTCCATTTGATTCTCAGATAAACAGGTTTCAGGAGCCAGGCTGGAACTACTTACTAACTGCCACATCCGTTTGACTGATTCACCAGTTCTCTGACCTTGCCTGTCTGAGACACAGCAATTGTAGAAATACTCCAAATCTTAGAGTATTATTCATTCCCATGTACTAAAGATCTAAGAGCTTCTCAGAGTCTCAAGTGTCAACTAATTGTTACTTTTCAAAGCTAACTTATTGAATTTATATATGTTCATTCTCTTGGTTCTGTTGTTCTAGTGAATGCTGAATAAAAATCTGTTATAATACATGAGATAATTTTATCATGTGGCAAAATGAAATATATGCATTCATTCTATGGTACATTATTAAATATGCATGACTTTCTAATAATTTGAAGAAATACTATCAAAGTGGCTGTAATGTAATTAAAATTATCATGATTTTTTTTAATATATTAGTTATGATTGACTGAAGTTTGAATTGTTGCTTTTTTGGACCCTAATAGTGATGTGGGAATGTCTTTCTGTATGCTGTGAATATCAATCTTTAAATAAAGGAGCTGTTTTGGCCCATGACAGGCACCATAGAAAAGTAGGAGGGGAAATCACAGCATAGGTAGGAGAAGCAGGGCAGAGTGGACAGGCTTAGCCAGCCGCCAAAGAAGAAGCATGTAAGGAACACAGGTGAGCCACGGGCCACATGGCAGACAGATTAATGGAAATGGGTTGAGTTAAGATGTAAGAGCTAGCTAACAATGTGCCTGAGCCATAGGCCAAACAGCATGAACTTGATATAAGTGTCTCAGTCATTTTGGGGGGCCTGATCAGATGCAGGTGGCTAAGGAGCCTGGGGCTGCTGATCTGTGGGTCTGGAGCTCTGGCAGCCCAGGGCCAAGAAACCTCATTGAAACATGCTAGTTCCTCTTTGGGAAAGAGGGTAAGAAGACATATAAACAATAGCTTAGTTTCCAGGAGCAAGTTTCAATAAGCAAGCTTAGTTTATTTAGAAATGGGCAAGCCTTATATGCCATCTACCCAATCAGGGAGAAGGGTTGTGCTCTGCTGGCATGTGCTGCTGAGGCATGGTCATATCTTGCTGGTCCAGGTTATTTTACATCGGGACTCTGCCTTTATTGCCAAGGTTCCCAGGCAGATCCCAGGCTGGCTTATGAGGAAGTAGCTACTCAAGGAGCCCTTCTTACTATGAGGAAGTACTATGAGCACATGCTTTAAGGGGCTTGTTACAACAAACTTAAACTAGCTGTGGCTGGACTGACCCCCAGCCCTTATAAACCTCTAGGGCCTATACATTCCACAATGAATGCACATTTATCCATTATTTTTAAAGTTAAAATTATAATTCATACATTGCAAAAGTGTTAAAGTTCTGCTAAAGATTAATTGAAATAAAATCATCAGTCATGAATAATATATATCATATATTGTTTAATGAAAAAATTAGGACATATTTAAAACAACAAAGTTTAATAATATGACATTTTCATAAAAATAAATTAAGCTGTACCTAGATGAAATAACAAATTAAATCATCATGTTAATAAACCAAAGTGACAGTTGTGGTTTTTCAGACTTTTCATCTGATTATAGAAAAGGTATTTTATGAATATGTATAAAACATTTTTAAAATTCTGCCACTAGTGTTCTCTATGGAAACAAAATTAATAGGATACATATGTAATTAAAAGAATCACTAGTACAATTTGTGATTTACGTAAAATTTCCTAGAGAGATATGTATAAAAGGTCCCTTTACCTCAAATAAGGCATTTAAGGCAGATCAAAGAAACAATTTCAACTAAAGCCAGCTTAGCATATCATCAATCCTGTAAAAAGACAACAATGTGTCTATTTATAGGAGTGTGGGACACAAGATAATTTTATATCTTACTGCAGTTGAAGAGTTTAGCATCACTGGTCCAAATATTACATTGATGGGAATCCATCAGTTTTCATTATGAACCAATGGCAGTCAGAAGTAGTTGATAATAAGGATGGCCAATTTGGAGAAGATCAAAATTAAGAGTAGATCTGTGGGATTCTAAGACTAGGTTATGAGAAGGCAGTTTATGACAAAAAAAAAAAAAAAAGATACGTTTAGAACATGTGTGAGAAATGAGATAATGATTTAAAAGTGTCAAAATCTTGCCACAATACACTTTTATGAGGAATGATGTAGATAAGTGATAGTAGGTATATCAGTGCTATCACAGTAACACACATTATTTGTAAACTTAGAAATTATGAGGAAAACTCTCAGAGTGATGGCTGGCTGGAGCTCTGGGAAGCTCACTGAATCAGGTATTGCCACTGGAGAACTATTGGGAAGGATATCTGGTCTCTCCTGGGGTGGGCAGCTTGCGACTCTCATGAGCAGTGTGGAGCCACGAGGGGTGGGATCAGACTGCGTTCCTGTTCATGGGCTGGCACCTTGGAGCCCATTCCCTATAAAGGAACACCCAGCTCAGCATTG
Source organism: Phyllotis vaccarum (assembly GCA_033318265.1). Lineage (NCBI taxonomy): Eukaryota > Metazoa > Chordata > Mammalia > Rodentia > Cricetidae > Phyllotis > Phyllotis vaccarum. The sequence goes on along the minus strand of JARWLC010000005.1, from coordinate 26,826,889 downwards.
ACTTTGGGATGAGTGGATCCAATGTGTCTGGAGTGAATATGCTGTGCTGGGCTGACCCACCTTGGGACTTCCAGTCCTTTTAGGGGAGGGAATGGGTGGCTGGGGAGGGACAAGGCTGAAGGCTGACTGGGGAAAAGTGGGAGGAGGGAAGGGAGGGGAGTGGGAGCAGGGGGATACAGGGATAAAAGACATTTTTTTTTATAAATAATTAATAAAATGAAGAAAAAGAGATAAACCTCAAAAGAGGAGAGAGAGACAGAGACAGAGAGAGACAGAGAGAGAGGGGAAGGGAAGAAGAAGAAAAAGAAGTTGAGAAAGAATTCAGACACTGGTAATGAGACAAGTCAATGCCTCCATGGAGGTGAAAGACAGTTCAGACTAAGTGAACACTTGGGATGTAATGAGCCACTTGTCCGCTTTGGATTTCTCAGCATGTAAATATGGACGGATTATGTGCCCATCTTGCAAAGTCAAAGAAGACCACCACGTCAAAAGCCAGATTCCTAATCATATAATCATTTTCAGTCATTTCTATTTCATTGCTTTATAAAACAAAGATCACTGAGCCAGAAATCAATGAGGTGTCCATGTATTTAATTTGGTTTCTATGAATTGTGATTAAATCTGATGACAAACTTATTTTATTCTAAGATAACTTTTTATCTTTTATCTATTCCTGAGGAGGACTTACTCAAAGTTCCGACACCCACAATTACTCTATTAGAGACTGTCCTAAGTTTAATTTTTTTTCTGGTTTTTTTTTTTTCATTCTACCAGGCAATGTTGGCACTGTGCTATTTTCCCAAAGATGTTATTTTAATGGACATTACACTGGTGAATTTGGCAACAATAACACACACAGCAGAGCTGGGAGGAAACGTGGCTGTTTCTATTGCAACTTTTGGCAGAGATACAGACCTTAGATTTAGTATCCCCGAAAGCCTCGTCTGAATTGATTTTATTATTTTTTACAACACAGAAAAACGCTTTTTGTGTCCATAGGCCAAACTTTAACTCATGATAAAAATTATCCCAAAGGCCTTTCTTCTTTAGATTGTTCTGGTCCTTAATGCTACTGCAAACACTTTAATAAAATCATAAAAAAAAAGAAAACTCAGTCACTACAAATGTTTGCCTTTCCTTGCTTCTACTCCAGTCTGTACTTTAGGGATGTTTTTGGTGCCAAATCTAGTGTCTTTGGAGTGAGTCCCCAAAGATTTCTAAGCTTTCTAGTCTATGTCTTTGAATAAATGAGATTGTTAGAGTTGGCAAGACTTGTTCCTCATCTTTGAAGCCTCGGGGAATGAGAGCACTAGGCTTTTCCTGGTGTCAGCTTTTGAAGTACTTCTTTTTGTCTTTGGGTTTTGTTTAAATATTTAAGTCCTAGAATCAGAAGTTGTAAGTCTGAATTCTTTAGTTTTTCTATAACTTCATAAGAATCATTAATATTTCTTAAATATCTATTGTTTACAGACACGTGGAAAAATATTTCCAACTTTTCATTGGATGCATAATCTAGTAAGTGTTGAAATGGTTTCAAAACTGTAAAGAACATTGTTAAATATTATCTGAATTAAATATTATCTGAATTAAAAAGTGACTTACAGTGCAATAATAATTTTATCAAAGAATAGTTATACCGTAATATATTTTTATTAATTGAACCGACAACTAATTTTCTTTCACATATTTTATATCATGTTTTAGATAAAGAGAAAGGAAATGTTTTTATTAATGGAATCTCATTCAATTCATCATTTATAAGGGTTTCATTGATAAGGTTGTATAACCTTAATAGAAACACATCATATCAATATTTCTAAATAATGAAGTTATACTCAAAAAGTTATATTGTTATCTAAAATGTATTCTCAATATTTAAAAAACCAGAAAGCTTAGTGAAAGTTATGTTTCTTATATTTGTGCATTTGAAGGCATAAATATTTAAAATAATAGAGCACATTTTTAAGATTAATTTCTGTTTAAGTAAAAGAGCTAAATATGCAAACAAAAATTTAATGTATGTATTCCTTCATTCATTGCACCTATTCTGTGACAATTACAAACTCAAGTGACATGCCTGCTCCCAAAATGTTTCAACATTGTGTGGCTCTATGTATATTGTTTTTTATATAGTACTAAGTTTAGTTAATTCATCTTGGTTTTGTTTTGTTTTGTTGTTTTGAGACAGAATTTCTTTGTAAAACAGTCTTAGCTCTACTAGAAAGAACTTTGTATATAAGGTTGGCCTCAAAGTCACATATCTCCCTGCCTCTGCCTCCTGAGTGCTGGCATGAAAAGTATGCACCACAATCACGTGACTCAATCTGAATTTTTACAAAACTAGAGGATAAATCAGTACCTCAGTCCTGGAGATATTTTTTAGCTGGTGACTAAAGAGCTGGAAAAAAAAAAAACCCTAAGGTTAATTTATTTACTCTCAGCATACTATGTCATCAGCCGTAGACAACTCATAGACATGAATCTTCATAAAGCAGTCCTTTTCAGAATGTCAAATTTTGGGTTGCCTGAAATTAGTGTTTTTGAATGACATCTAAGGTCATGATTAGGACAATTTAAAGAAAAATTAACATGATTTGTGATATATTTATGAACATTAAAGTTTAATAAAAAATTTTTTCTTCCAAAATAATCCTCTGATAAGTATTGCTGATAATTGCTATAAAAATGTTCATTTGTAATTTTGAAATCTGCTTTAGGCAAAAATGAAAATATAAAAATAACATCATGTTAAATGCAAAGCTATAGTGAAAAATAGAAAGGCTGCTTTGGAGAAGTCACCCATTAGGATCACAGTGAGTTGAATTCTGCCAGGTCGATCTTCTAGTTTTTATCAGGCACTGAAAAGAAGACAATGCCAAAACATTATATGACAACAAAAGGAATCTTAATGACAAGTGTGCTGAAACACCTCTATAATGCTTAGGTGCATATTTTATATAAGAGGAGAGCTGTTTGAAACAATACATTTATTCTGTGCTATATTAAGTAGCTGGGATTTTTTGCTGAGTTTAATAGGAAATTTACAGCAAGATTAACAAAAAATGATATTATTAGAATTGCATTTCAGAAAGAAAACTGGCAGAAACAGCTTCAACTGTGTGCCAAGCATGGTGAAGCTGTCAAAGGTCCTGCCAGAGCTGGTCGTTTTGACTAACTGAAGTTTTTCAAATTCCATACTGGAGTGCACATGAGAAAGACTAAAATTTATATTGTGCTACACCACTAAAATTCAGAGTAATTGGTTACAATAACTATCACCATTCCAATAAGCAACAGAAATTTGGAGTTGAAAGTTGTCAATTATGAGTAGGAAATGAGAAACATATTTAAGAAGTGTTTTTTTTTTCATTTGTCAAAAGACTACAAATAATAAAGGCTTTATAAATAATATGGATTTGTAAAATTAGGAAAAATAACTTTTGTTAATAAATAGGAAAAAAATGGAAAAGGCAACAAAATATCCCAATAATAATGTTCGAGTTGAGAATTTAGTCTTTCCAAACAGGAATATTACCTGAGCCTCAAGACTACTATCAATGGATAATACAGAGGAGACTCACAAATACCTATGGATTTGTTTTTTAGGACAGAAATTAATAGATTGTTATTTGCTTGAGAGACAGACTGGCAGAAACTGATAGTTGTTAATCAGAATTGCTGTACAACTACAGTGTGTTTACTTATAGCAATGTACTAATATGTCAAATGGCAGGGCAGTTTGTGGAGCCTCTTGCAGTAGGATTAGACTATGTTCCTGCTGCATAAACTGACATCTCAGAGCCCATTCCCTACAGAGGAACATCTTAAATAAAGGAATTTTATGTGAAGAAAATATTGGTTACTACTAGACGCGGACCAGTAGGTGTAAATATTTTTTCTTTGTTTTTCTTTGTTTGTCTGGACATAGATAATCAATCAGATCACCCCAAGACCTAAAACAACTGGAAAAAGAGGATGAAAATGCCAGAGACTCCATAAGATTATTGTGAGGGCTAGAGATATCACTGTGGTACTTCAACAAATCTTAAGTGAAATGCTACCAGCTATAATATCAAAATGCCTGCACAGCTAGCTATGCAATATATGTGTAGTTAGAGCTATGAAGACTTATTGTAATAAATTTTATTTGTAATATATTAAAATTAAATATGATATTAATATTTATTGTAGGGTATTTCAACACTCACATACACAAGTTAAACTAGATAGGATGATCCAGATGCATGCTGATCCAATCTCCAAGAAGGCAGGAACAAAACAGGGCTCTCAAGTTCCCAGCAGTCCCCTTTAAACAGAACTGGCCACACCCTGTTCAGGCTCCCAGGACTCTAACATGCCTCCCTACCTTATCAGTTAACACCTGAATCCCACCACATTTTTTTTTTGTCTAACTAAGAAGGTTTTAAACTAAGACTATATACAATAGGAATTATTATAGGGTAATGTCTGGGGGAGGAAATGGTCAAGCATAAGCATAGTCAAACTATAACTAAAACCTAACACATATAAGATATATCATATATTTTTAAGAATATTGGTAGATGGTGGGGTGTGGAAATTACTTTAAAACTGTTTATCTGGGATAGTGAAAAATTAACACCTGAACTTTTTTTGCTAAAGGTTGATAGGATAGTAAAGTTAACTATTTATATTTTAACTTTACTAAGTCCTGAGAAGGAAATATATTATTTGAAAGTCAGAAGCATATGTGAGTAGTAGCTTCTGAAGTTTGAGAGAGGACAGCTAGCAAAATTTAGTTATTTGGAAAATCATTCTTTTCTTTTTTTTTTTTTTTCCGCACCGTTGGAGCATCTATTATGTTGACTATAGGCTTATGATATTTGATAGATTATTTTTTTAGAAGTAAGGCATTTTTGAAGGGACTGTCTCATTTTGTCTAGGTAGGTTTTGTTAGTCTCATTTGTAATTTTGTTTATTTAAATTGGACATTGTGTATGTGTGTTGTCAGCAGTCCAGGTAAGGGCAGTTTTTACCCAACTGGCCAGTTTTTGTCAAAAGGACAAGCTCCAAAGGAGTGTCTTTGATGCTCGGCACCATCTAGGAAAAGGAACAGTGATGCCATGAGTTATCACGTCTCTTATGGCCAAATTTTAAATAACAAAATGTTAAATTTCATATTTTGGGGGTTTATGAAATGGTTGAAGACTCTTGTCTATCTATGGTATTTTAGCCTGTATTTGAGATGACTGTGACATGCCAAACTTAAGTAATGTTGACTGTAGTTTTTATAATCTTAAGGATTGAAGCTTGTATTGTAAAATTAGGTTATCTATAAAGGGGTGTATTGTTATAATAAGGTTTCTTGACCCTGGGTGGCCAGAGGACCAGATCCACACACCTGCCACCCCAGAGCCTTTAGCCACCCGTAGCTGATCAAGACCCCAGAAATGATTCAGACACTTATATTAAGTTCATGTTGTTTTGACCTATGGCTCAGTCACATTGCTAGCTAGCTCTTACATCTTAACCCATTCTCATTAATCTGTCTGCCACGTGGCCCATGCCTCACCTGTGTTCTTTGCAGGTTTCTGGCAACTGTCTCGGTCTGATCTGACTCCACCCTTCCTTTCCTACCTATTCTGATTCCCCATCTACTTCTTCTATGGTGCATGTCATGGGCCAAAACATCTCCTTTACTTAAACACTGATATTCACAGCATACAGAAAGATATTCCCATATCAGTGTATAATCTCTGGACAATGACTTTTAGTACAAATATCAACATTAGCCAGAGGTATACATATTGTGTAAAATGGTAACAGTATTTTAGACATATACATAAATTATCTAAACAGACATATGCACATATTATAACTAGCTAGCACAAGTATATATTATGTCTAGTATAGTTAAATGGAGGTAGTTATTGTATAGTGGAAATAACAATAATGTGCAAATATTTTAAAAAGGTAGAAGAATATGTAAAATATAGTAGTTATAGATTTAATTTTATATAACAGTTATAGATTTAATTTCATATCAATGTATAAGTTGTTTCAGACATATAAAACAATTTTATATTTAAATCTGTATCAATATGTAAATTATCTTAATCAAAAATATAAAATGATTTTACATTTGTATCAATATATAAATATCTATATTAGTATAAATTGTCTTTGGCTTATTTTATATATTTGGCTAATAAATGTTTATAGGTAGGTAGAATAATTTATTTTATCTATTTTTAAAGAGATTTTTGAGTCTATATTATTGTTTCGTCCTCAATCTATTTTTAACTTATAACTATTTTTTTCAGAATAATAATTATCTATAACCATCAGAGGACAAAACTTATTAGGAGAGAGGTATATTTTTTTATAGGGTTGCTTCCTGCTGACTTGAGGGCGATCACATCTCTTTGGGATCCTGTAAAACCTAAAACAATGGTTAGATCCTAATAGACTGACTATACACATCTATAACTATTCTCAGAGTAATTGGTAAATCCATCTGGAATTCTTATTAGAGGTGTGACATGAGGGATAATCATAGAGAGCTATCTTGCAACCATTTTGAATGGTCTATTTTCTAAAAGCAATCATTGAGTGGTGTACACCTGGTGCTTTATTTTTCTATCTTTGTTTTTGTCTGTCTGTCTGTCTCTTTCTTTTTGTCTCCACCCAGGGATGCCAGATATTGTAATAAATTTTATTTGTAATATATTAAATATGAGATTAATATTTATTGGATGGTATTTTAACACTCACAGACACAAGTTAAACCTTAGAATGATTCCTGAAGAAAGGACGATCCAGGAGATGAATGCTGATCCAATCTCCAAAACCGCAAGAACATAACCATAACGGGGCACTCAAGATTCCAGCAGCCTTTTGTAAACAGGGCTGGCCACACCCTGTTCAGAATCCCAAGACACTAGAGACATGCCTTTCTCCCTTATCAGCTGACACCTACATCCCACCACAAAGACTGGAAATTAATCAAGATAGTTGGTTTCTTCAGTGAACAATACATAAAAGAAATGCCTCAGGATTTTTTGCTTCTAACTATTCTCTGACATGTGCAGAAGAATTCTAGTTGTTATAAGGAATTCTGCATGACTGTGTATATCTACAAATTGCTCTCCCTAAAGTAGGTATTAATCACTAGCAATTGATAATAGAAAAGATTAATGTTTTAAAGGGGTTATTATTAAACACTCACTGATACAAAGATTGAATTGTAGGGCAATTTCTGGAAAGTTGGAATGGACCATTCAGTGGTGGCAATGGATGAGATCCTCCCTCCAAGAGCTCAGTCAAACAAACAGAAAGGGGAGACAGTGTGCACCTGGTCTTAGACTGGCCTGGCCATGTCCCATATATGGATTTTTATAACCTAAAGGCCACATCTCCAGGTTAAGGTTAATAACTCAGGAGTTCCACTACATCTCCCCCTTTTGTCTAAATAAGACAGTTCTAAATCTAAATATTAAACTATAAACAATAGAAACAATTATAAAGTAAAGTCCAGGAGAGAAAAAATCAAATAACAAAAACAAGGTCATACTACAACTAACAAACAACAAGCATGAAGTATATATTAAATGTCCAGAATGGTGGTAAGTGGCAATGTATAGGGATTACTTCAAAGCTGTTTATCTTAGATAATATGAACCTAGTACATAAGTGTTCTTAGCTAAGATATGAGATGGTCATAACCTTGACTATCTAGTCTTCAACTCTATCAAAGATCTGAGAAGAAAAAGATATTACCTGAAAAAGCTGGAAGCATGAATAATTAACTTCCAAAATTTAGTAGAAGACAGCCACAGTCATCCGTCTGGACAATCACCCACAGCTTTTCTGCAAAGTTGGAGCATCCACTTTTTTGGCTACAGGCCTAGGCTATCTGAAAAATCTTTTCAGAAGCAGGGTATTTTGGGAAATGTCTCATTCTATCTTGGCAGGTTTCAACAATCCCTATCTTTTGTCCTGCTCATCCGGATTGAACAGCATGCTTACTGTCAGCAGCTGTGACAATGGCAGTTCTTTGCCCAACAGGCCATTATTTGCCCAGAAAGACAAACTTCATGCAGAGTGTCCTTGATGCCCAATACCATCTTGAGAAAGAAAAGGTGCTGCCAGAAAAATAAATTGTCTCTTATAGCAGAATTTGGAATAACAAAATATTAAATGCCATCTTCCTTCTGGACACTTTGGAGATTACTGGTAGAAGAACTTGTTGTATAAGTGGAACACTTAAACATTATTAATATCAAATGGAGAAATTATGTTTTAGGAGAGAATTGAATGCAAAGAAGATTTAAAATATCAAGAAAGATTAAGTACATAAAGAATAGGATTAGAAATAAAATTATAATAACAATAGTCCATAAATATCTTGGCTGTCTTCTGTCCCATACAAAGAGACAGAATTGCTTAATTTTTTTCTTTACTAGCATGCTTGGGTTTAGAGAAGGAGAAAGCCACTAACTCCATCTCCAAATCCAGCTTGATTTGTAATTACATTGGGACAACTTTTTGTTAAAGTGATATGAATCTAAAGCAGTGAGAACTGAGACTTTACCCTATATCACATTTGTACCAATGGGCTTTTTATTCCTTTTCTTGTAATTCTTTCAGAATTCATCTCCTCTCTGACTTAGATGCCTAGGTAACCAGTGTCTTTTTAACTGTTTGAAGATGATTATGTCTATTTTTCAGTAAAGACAAAACTAAAGCCCTGCCCCAACCTTGTTAAGTGAGTTTTTCTTACCATGTACCCAATTGTCTTATCAGTGGATAATCCATTACTTCTCCTCTTTAAATGGCATCTCCTTTTCAAATTGGATATTTATTAATTTTGTTGTGCCCAATGTTTTTCTTCTCCTGCAGAAACAAAAGCAAAATCCCATCCCTAACTAAGCACATATTCCAGCTTCCATTCTGAGGTCAGTACATTTTTGAAGTAGTCAGGTTGGCTTATCTTAGAAGTTTTTCCTATTATTAAATCTCCTCTGCAGCTGTTATTCCTTTCTCATCAGCATTAAGAACTTTCAAGGTTATTAAGGCATTAAGCAATGCCTCTCTGGGTTTTGTGCTTCTCTGTTCTGTTTATGAAGCATCTCTTTTAAGGTATGATGAGATCTTTCTACAACGGTTTGTCCTGTAGGATTGTGTGGTATATCTGTAATGGATTTTATAATATAATATCCAAAATTCTGCTTTGTCCTTTGGGAAATATATGTTGGAGCATTGTCATTCTTAATTTGTATAGGTATCACAATAATGACATGACTTCTAAAAGGTGTGAAATGACAGAATTAGCCCTTTCAGAGCTCTGGGTAGTTGGTCTTTAAAGTCCTGAGTAAGTGCCAATGGTATGGTGTACATTTTTCATTTTTCTAAATTCTGAAAAATGAAACACATCCATCTGCCAAATCTCATTTTATTTTGTGTACCTTTAGGATTGCTTCCTGCAGGTAATGGTGGTTGGTTATATAAGGATCAAGTAGGACACTTCTTTACAATTTCCTGGACTTAGTGCTAACTAAATCAAAAATTCTTTCTTAATCCTTTGCTATTAACATGGTATTTCTTATGAAATTTTGATGTCTCCAACACATTTTCTATTATTAACTGATCAATCTCATTACTACCTTGGTGTAAAGGACCTGGCAGACCCTGGCAGACCCATGTGGGATCACATATGTATTATGTATATAGGATAAATTCTATTTAAAATAATATTTTATAGTTGAATAAATAATGAGGTTAATTCTGTATTATCAAGAATAAAGCCAAAAGATTAATATGTAAAATAACTTTTACTGCATAGTAAGTGTCACTTATTATGTTAAGAGGTTCTTTAAAGTACATTAATACTATAATGATAGCATACAATTCTGATTTCTAGACACAGTTATAAGGGCTTTGAGCCACTTTATTTAAATTTTCTGATTTATAACCTGCTTTCCCCGATTTGTTTGCATTAGTATAAAATGTAAGGATTCCAGAAATTGGTTTATCCCATACAACACAAGAAACAATCCAGAGGTATATAATTCTCTTGCTTTGCGGATATCGGTTATTAATCTCCCCCCTCAAAAGAAAGTACTGCAGGCTTTTTGTCATGGGTTTACTGTCTGTCCATAATCAACGGATTTCTTCATTAGTTAAAGATATGGCAATTTCTACTGGGTTCTTTCCTTTAAACTGATGAATTCTTAATTTTCCTTTAAAAATCAAGTCAAAAATGTTTTCCACATGTTTTTAATTTTTTTGCTCAGCCTATGTGGCAGAAATATCTATTCTAATATAATTTTTCATTTGCATTAGCACTCCTGTAGGAGAATGCTTAGAAGGTGAAATAACCAGAATGCAATCAAGATCTGTATTCACATGATTCACATGTGAGTTTCATAATTTCTTTACCATTAAAGCCAATTCTTGCTCAGTTTCATCAGAAAATTTTCTTGGACTATTTAAGTCCTTAAAACAATCTATGATTTTGAACAAATTAACTAATTTATAATTTTTTATGCCAATAATGGACCATATTTGAGAAATATCTCCTGGCCATCTTAGGAAATCATTAATATTCCACAACCAATCTCCCTTGAGTTGTATTTTTGGGTCCCTAATTTTTGTAGACATATTTTATATACTTAAAAATTAATAGAATCTTTTCTTTGTATTTTTAGGAGCAATTTATAATCCCTCAGTCAGGTGTTTTTCTTTTTTTTTTTTTTTTAACTTCTTCAAACATTCTTTCTTATGTATCTATATTTGAGTCTGTCAACAAGGTATTATTCATGTAATGGTAAATGTAAGATTGTGGGAGGTTTTTGCTGATCATTTTTAATGACTCTTGTACAAAATATAGATAAAAAATAGGGCTATTTAACCTTTCTTGTAGAAGAACTCTCTAGTGATACCTCTTTACAGGTCAAGAATTATTATAAGTGGGTACTATAAAGGCAAATTTTTCTTTGTCCTATTCTTGTCGATATATGGTAAATAAAAAGATTTTTAAGTAAATAACTATATTAGGCTACTTCTTAGGTAACAGAGAAGGTGAGGGATTTCCAGATTAGAGATTGCCCATTGCCTAAATTGTCTTTTTTACTGCACTTACGTCTGTCACCATTCTTCATTTCCCAGATTTCTTTTAGACAACAAATACACGAGAGTTCCAAGGACTGGTTGATTCTTTAATATGCTGAGCATTTAACTGCTCCTGCAACAGCTGTTCTAAGGCCTTAAATTCTCTTTGGTTAGAGGTCATTGCTGATTGCATATAGGCTTATCTGTCAACCATTTTACAGGTAGTACTGTGATTATTTTTAGAGGGTCAGCAGCTGTTGTGCTTTGTACAGTCTGAATGGTTGAAGACTGTAGGGTTTTTTTTAATAATATATTAAAGCATTATTCCCAGAAACATAATTGGGTCTGTGGTTCATATCTGAGCAGAGAGGAATTTCAATATGAGTATTCTACTGTTGTAGAGGATTACAACCCCATTGATTTACTGCTATATTAACCATATATGACTTCAGCTTTCCTCTCTTACCCTCTGGTTGCATTAAAAATCATTTTATGCTCTGTTTTATCTGACATATGACTCCAGTTTCTATAAATTGAATATCTACATCCTTTAGAGGCCATTTTTGATGCATTGATTGTGGAGTTATGATTAAAACATCATTGCCCATGTTCACTAAGCCTTAGATAAAAATATTATCTATTCATATTTTTAGTTTTGGCCTTTGTTTATTTATGGGAGTCTGCCCGAATATTTGTTTTGTGGGGTTTTTTTCTTGCAAATTTTGATTCCTTCCTTAAATTTGTTTTATTCTCCAATACTGTCTAGTTTTATGTGTTAAACACTGCATTTTATAGTTGTCTTAGGGAAACTTTTTCTAGATTGCAATTGAATATGTTTGAGCCATCTTTGATTTTGAGACCTGTGCTTTGTGGGTTTCCTGAGAGAGGCCCCAAGAGGCACTTCCTGATGGTAAGTGGTTGTCTAGTTTGTCCCTTGTAGATCTACGCTCATTGATTCAGTGTCAGCCTCTGCTAAATCTTTTGTATAACCCAGAAGGTAAGGACCTTATGTTTGAGTCATTCCTAGGAGAGAAATTATTTATAGGCATTCCCTGAATACAATTCCTGTTTATATGTCCTGGCTTACCACAATAAAACATTTGATACCTTGATTTCTTATGCTAACATTAGAAATAGTTCAATGTACCCAAGTATCTTCATCATAGTTGATTATATATTCAGTTCATTTTCTAGGGGTGCTGATCTCATCTTTAGTGCTATAAGCACCCTTTTACCAAATTAGTATAATCAAGAGCCAAAGAGAGAAGTAGTTGCTGTATAATGCCTGGACCTGTTACTGTTCTATGTATTGCTTTGGTTAATCTCTACAGAAAGTCAGTATAAATTTCTTTTAAATCTTTTCTGACTTTAGTATACAGCTCCATTTTTTGTCCTGGTCCTAGAATCTTTTCCCAAGCATTCAAACCAGCAGTAAAACATAGCAGTAATGTATTTTCATCAAATGTATGTTCATCCTTTATGTTGTAAATTGGCCCTCACCAAGAATTTGATCTTGGAAAATATTAAAACCTTCAATCTTTTCTTGTTTTTCAATGGCCTTAGCATCTTCTCTCAACCAATTTCTCCATTGTAAATGTTTGCTATAGTCTATAGTCTAATAGTGCTGCTGTTAGCTGCATCAAACCATTTAGTGTGATTCTATATTTTGTGGACCACAAATTTAGTATTTGTTTTACATGTGCAGAATGAATTCAACAAAACAAAATAGCTTCTTTGATGTCCTTTATATCTCTTGTATGTATAGGTTTCCAATGATATTCTGCAAACCCTGGAGATTCGTCACATGTCTGCTTTTTATCGATGCTAACTGAATAGATCATAAGAGGGGAGAAAGAAATAACCTTTAGGTTTACAACTTTAGGTAAATTATCTCTATAAGACATCAATGATGTTTGTCCTGAATTGTTCTGGGTTTATTGCTCCTTAATTACAATTACAGAAAAGGCATCCTCTCACTGTTGAAATTTAGAAACCTCCAATTTCTCTAGTGTCTGAATTTCTTGAATAGCCAATTGTTCTAAGTATTCCATGAAATTAATAACTTTCCTATTCTTATCATTAACATAGAGTTCTACAGATCTACACTTCTCCTGTACATATCTAATATTTGTGTCCAAGGAGAAATATCTCTCTGAAAGTTTGTCACTACCAATTGTTGCAAAATTTACTTTTCATGCCAATTTATCTTTAGCAGATTCCATGTTAGCATTTCAGAAAGCAACTAATCATTCTTAGACTTCAAGTCTTCCATCAGTCTAATTAACATTTTATATTTAGTATAGGTACTAGACCATTTTTTGAGATATAAAATGTAAAATCAAGCCAAGAGGTAACTGAACTGTGAGCATGAAGCGCTCAAAGATATGATTATGCAAAATGTTCTCCATTAAAGCAGCAAAAAAAAAAAAAATCTAAATTCTTGGGAAGTTGTACCTGCCATTTCTATGGAAGAACTTGCCTTCTAAGGGAGAATTATTAACTCAGATTGGATGTAATGGTGATGTTTGGCCAACAGATGTCACAATGTCACAGACATCATTTTAATGAGTTCTCGGGTTTGGCCTGCTATAAATACAGTCTAACAAAAGGCAAACTCTCACAAAATCAGAACAGATTACTACAAATACACACTGAACAACACACTGGGAGAAGCTGCTTGCCCTTGCTGCACAAGGAGTCTTTGAGGCTCACATCAGCCACAGCTGCCAACCTTGGCAGTATTGTGCATGCAAAGAGACAAGCTGCAGAGTTACTGGTAGCCTGTTTTGCCCCCCCCCCAAAAAATCCCCAGCTGTGGATTGCATTTTAATAGACTCTAATACCAAAGCTGCTCAGGACCATGTGAGTGGCCCTTGGCCTCTGCAAGACTGCTGGCAAGGTTTCCCTGCTAACTCCCTTCCACAGGGTCAAGCCATCAAGCTATGTTAGCTCCAGGAAAATTAGGTATTAATCACTAGCAACTGCTTATATAAAAAGATTAATATTTATTAAGGGATTTATGAAATACTTATCAATACAAAGATTGAACCATAGGACAATTCCTCAAAGTTCCACACAGTGGTGGCAATGAGTCTGATACTCACTCCAAGAGTTCAAGGGATTAAACAGGAGGGGAATACAGTGTCCCGCGCCCACTTCTCGCCCGCAAGAAAAGGCACGGCACACGTAGGATCCTTCTGCAGCAATGTTTTAATGCTCCTTGAGGGAGAGCATTAGCCCACATAAAATGGAGACCCTGAGGTAGGGAAAGCCCAGCCCTTATATAGGCCAAAGACCTCCGCCTTGGACGTGTCACCTCTCTATAGGCTGCAGCTCATCATCCCACATGACGTCACGGGAGAGGCGGAGAGACCAGTCTCGGAAAATTAGCAAAGGCATGCGCCCTTGCCTTGATTACTGACTCAGGCCCTTGCCTTGATTACTGACTCAGGCCCTTGCCTTGATTACTGACTCAGGCCCTTGTCTTGATTACTGACTCAGGAGGGTTGGCCAGCACCGGATATTGGCACCATCTTGAGGGGCTGGGGCCAGCGGCTCCCAACATCTCCCCCTTTTTTTTTTCTAAGCAATGAGGGAATCCTGTAAGAGGGTGGAGGCAGTGGTTATCCCCCAGAAAACATTATGGACTTGCATGGGCGTCATCTCTAATCCCTCGACAGATCGAGATTCCCCCAGCCTGTCCTCTGCCTTTTGCTGGGAAGGGAGTTAAGGCAGGCACCCTTATGCAGGACAACATACCTCCCAGGACATAGCTATGTCCTGTGCGATGCCCTTGGCTCAACACCCCTCTCAGGAAAGGGGCCGAACACTCCACCCAGTGCAATGGACAGGACTGTCCTAGGCATGCAGGAGCTGTTCGAGCCAAAATATCCCTATTGCTTTAGCATAGTTAGCCACACATCTACCGAGGCTTCTGAGTCTAGAGCCATTAAGGCTTGAGCCAAAACTGTTTTGTCTCTCGGACTTTGGATTCTGAGCCTGCAAACCATCCAGAGAAGAATGACTAGTCCTCCGCAAAAGGCTAGGCCAAACATACCCACCCCCACCCATTCCTTGGAGTAGGGGAAGGCTGAGGAAATCCACGGAGAAAACTCTTCAGTCAGCGACAGGTCTAGCCGAGTGGAATTGACCTAGACGATCGCCACCTGCAGGTCACGAAGGGTCTGCTCAAATTCAGACGACCAATTCTGTAACAAAAATTGAGAAAGGCTTCTCGAAAGATTAATACCTGAACATGTATAAATTGCTGGGCTTGCCACATTTAAAGCAAATTCTCTTGGCAGGGTCCGCTAGAGGGTACCTCTGGGACTGCAAAATGGCTGCAGCTAGACCGGCGTTTGTCAGGGGACCGCTAAGCTCTCGGCATACCCTCAACTAGTCTTGTAGTCCTTTATTTTTTCTGGGAGCTATGGCCATACGGCATTCCTTGGTAGCTTGTTCAAATACCAGCTGCTCTATCAGAGGGGCAGCCGCCTCTGGGTCACCAAAGATTCGACCTGCTGCCTCTGTCATGCGAGCCACAAAATCAGAAAAGGGCTCCTGTGCACCTTGAATAATCTTAGTCAATTGACCGCTCCCTTCTCCTTTTCTGGATAAAGCTTTCCATGCCCTAATGGCTGTATTAGCAATCTGCTGATAAGCTCCCCAGGGGTAATTAGTCTGATCAGCTGCGTGTGGTCCTTGCCCTATCAGCATCTCAAATATCCAGAGCTGTTGTTTGGGGGGAAATTCATCAGGATAATATCTCTCTGCCTCATATTTAGCCGCCTCTTCCTCTAGGTCATCTTCCTCATCAGGGCTCAACTCATCATCTCCCGAATATTCCGATGTATCAGAGCCACTCAAGGAGCCACACTTTAAATTTAAATTTTCAAGTTCCCATACAGGGTACAATGTGGGGGGACCAGGCTTTAGTTTCTGGTTCCCCAACTCCCCCATATTCTTTACTTTACCGGGGGGTCCTTTTTCCTTATTGAGTAGTTTCTGGTTTCCCAACTCCCCCATATTACCGGGGGGTCCTTTTTCCTTATTGAGTAGTTTCTGGTTTCCCAACTCCCCCATATTACCGGGGGGTCCTTTTTCCTTATTGAGTATTGTTACTTTACGGCGCGCGCCTAACCTCACATGGCGCTCGGTTTCTGATATGCTGTCCTGAACTTCTTCCATCACGTCTCGCCCTTTAGCTATCAGATCTTTACAGGCTTTATCTTCTACAAAGTTCTTTAGGGTACGCTGTGCCATCTTAATATCACGCTGCTTAAGCAGGGAGTCTAGTGCTGTTACGATAGACTGGGAGGATCCCATGGACCGGTGGAAGCAAAAGGCAACCACGAAGAAAATCAACAGCATTGCCAAGACAAGCATCAAGGCCTCAAAAATACCAAAGTCCAGTTCAGACATACCTCTCCGAGCAACCTACCTGCAGTTCTGAATCCACCTCGTCTCCGAGGGGTCTCCGACGGTGCTAATGGTGTTCAGTTCCCGGGTTTCGGCCCCAGTTGTCCCGCGCCCACTTCTCGCCCGCAAGAAAAGGCACGGCACACGTAGGATCCTTCTGCAGCAATGTTTTAATGCTCCTTGAGGGAGAGCATTAGCCCACATAAAATGGAGACCCTGAGGTAGGGAAAGCCCAGCCCTTATATAGGCCAAAGACCTCCGCCTTGGACGTGTCACCTCTCTATAGGCTGCAGCTCATCATCCCACATGACGTCACGGGAGAGGCGGAGAGACCAGTCTCGGAAAATTAGCAAAGGCATGCGCCCTTGCCTTGATTACTGACTCAGGCCCTTGCCTTGATTACTGACTCAGGCCCTTGCCTTGATTACTGACTCAGGCCCTTGTCTTGATTACTGACTCAGGAGGGTTGGCCAGCACCGGATATTGGCACCATCTTGAGGGGCTGGGGCCAGCGGCTCCCAACAATACAGCATGTACCAGACTGGCCTGGCCATGCCCCATACATAGGTCCTGAAGACCTAATGGCCACACTGAGAGGTCAAGGCAAATATTGCCTGATTCCCCACTGTACTTCCTTTGTATTTTTGTGGGATTGGGAACTCTATAATAGCCTTATTAATGTAATTAACTGTATAAAGATCTTGATATGAAAAAGTCAGGAGAACAGAAACAAAATTTTATGAAAACATAGCAGACACATTTTAAGTTAAAACACCATGATGTTTTTATTTATTCACAGTGTTAAAATTTGACTGGTAATTATGATTTTGCTATAGTAAATATAAATAGGTATCAAAATACCAAAAAAACCTGATGTAAGAATATTTCATAAATCTTAAGAGAGCTCTAAAATCAGTATTTTTAAAAATATCTGCAGTTAATAATGAATAAACCTGGAAAAATGTCAAATAAATTAAAGAACAACAAAAATAAATCATAAATTATATCTTTAAATATATAGGTATATTATAACAACCCATACATAATTATATATTTAACGTAAATTCTATATTTGAGAGGTAAACTTACCTGCAGAGAGTAGAATCGGGAGAGGATCAATATGCTAAAAAGTAATCACTGGGTCCAAACACTGAACTGAGAGATCTTAAAAGAGTTTTAGCAACTTGAAGAAAACTAACAATTAGTCCAGCATTCATTCAGTAAGAAGAAAAACTATAATTGACATTAAACATATTTGGACAAGTAACTCTACCATAGAAACCTCAAGTTAGCTTAGTCTAACTGGATAAGTGTATGTAATGCTAAGCAGAAATATTAGTCACACAATTGAATTTACCCATTTAAATTTTACAAAAGCAAATTTAAAAATATTTTATAGTGCTGGAGATGTACCTTGTGAGTACAGTGCTAGCTTTGCATATGTGATAATGCTGATTAAAGTTTTAAGACTTCAAAAATAACTTTGACTAATTTTTCATAAATAAAAAATTAAAAAGTAAATAAATGTAACAGGTATTCTGAACAAAAGTGACAATAGAAACACTGAGGTAAAAATGAAATGAAACAAAATATTTGATTTGTTAATGGAAAGAGAAAAACTAAATGCATATTTAATATCCAGAGTTATTCTTCAAATGTGACTGAAATAAAAAACATTAGTTGATAACTTAATACCAGAAGCTGTCTTTCAGAGAAATTTGAGAAGAAATTATTATCTTTAGTAAGGATGTAAAGAATGCTGAGCTGAAATTTAAGAGATGCTCATTGACTGAGAATAGTAAAGGTTTCAAATAATACATTTAGGTCTATAAAAAGGATTTTTAAAAATAATTTTAGAACATTTGAAAGTATAATGACTATTTCTTTAAAAATGATATGTATGCTATGCATTTTTAATACATCCATGTGTCAATTATGACAAAAATAATATGAAGAAAATGAGCACAACAAATAAAGATAATGCAGTTATGGTATTTTTCCTCTTTTTTTTTTTATTTTACATATTAACTACAGATCTGCGTCTTTCCCCTTCTCTATCTCTTTTGCCGCCAAGCTCACCCTTCCTCATCCATCCACTCCTCAGAGAAGGCAAAATATTCCATGGAGCGTCAATAAAGTTTGCTATATCGAGATGAGGCAGACCAAGTCACTTCCCTCTGCATCAAGGCTGAGTCCTGCTTTCAGGGGCCTTCAGTGAGGGCCACACAACTTTTACCCTAGTTCTGTCCCTTGTAGGTTTCCTGTTCCCAAGCTGTCAATCAGGAGTCAGTGAGCTCCCACTTAACATAGAGGGGAACTGAATCTCAAAGTAGACTCTGACAAGGGGACATACTACATTTTTTTAGCCAAATTTAAAAAAAAAAAGTTAAAACCAATGAAGAATTTTAAAGGACAGAGAAACAGAAATAGTCTAAGAAAATTTAAAATAAACAGCACAATCCAGACAGGCAAATGAACAAAGCTAATGGCGGATCTTCTTTCCTCCAATTTCCCAGTCTCTGGAGCAGACAGCATGCTGAGGCCTTCCTATTCTCCTCTCCAATGGTTCACAAAGATCTTTCTTTCCTATCACCCCTCCACTGACTCATTGCTTTATCCCAGCCTCCAAGTCCAGCAATCTCTGATCACTCACAGGCCACTACAGCCAGGAAAGCAGAGAAACTCAATGCAGATATTCCCATCAACCTCTGTTCCCCGTCGTTCAGTCCTCCAGTCTCTTTCCCAAATCTTTAGTAAACTTCTGCTATGACTTCACGCTCCTCTCAATCCCTTGGAACCAAGAAATTCTTGTTTGAATAGACTGCTTCTTTCTTCCTGTGGACCATATAGGTAGGATCTTCTTCCTAACCCATCTTTATTTCTATATGTCAGCCCCCAATACCTAGAAACATATTTTCCCTAAAATCTCCACTTCTCAGGATCCCAAAAGAACTTACTTCTAGTGAGTACATAGCCATCACACATGGCTGAGAACCAGAGACATGCCATTTTAAAAACAAATTTAAGCAATACCTATTTGCAAATCCAGCCAAACAGAAGATTCTAGAAGGAAAACACTAACCACAGCTAAGAAAACTTGAAGAATAAATAAGCTTAGACCAGCTTTCAAAGGAATGGACACACACACACACACACACACACACACACACACACACATACACTTCCCAATATCACAACCAACAACAATATAACTGGAATTATCAAACACTGCTCATTAATATCTCTCAAAATCAATGATACCATAGACCCAAAAATAAGATACAGACTAACAAAATGGAAGCTAAACAAGATCCATCTGTCTGCTGTATTCAAGTATTATACTTCAATACCAATTGTAGAGATTACTTCATAGTAAATAAATAAATAAGAGATTCCAAACAAATGGACCCCAAAAGTTAGATGGTGTAGTCATTTCAAAAACTAACAAAAACACATTTCAAGCCAAAACTAATAAGAAGACTTAGTGTAGGGCACTATATACTCAACAAAGAAAAAGTCCATCAAAAGAACATTTAAATTTCTAATGCCTATGTAGAAGCACAAGAGTAAACAAGTCCATAAAAGAAATGTTACAAAGCAAAAATCACATATTGACTTTTGCACATTCATAGTGGAAGAATTCAGTACTCCATTCTCATCAATAGACAGATCATACAGACAAATATCTAAACATAGAAATACTAGAGCAAACTGACATTGTACATGAAATAAAGCTAACATATATTTATATAACATTTAACCCAAACAAGAAAAAAATATATACATTTTTCTCAGCACCTCATAGAACTATTTTCAAAATTGACCACATATTTGGACAAAAGCATGCCTCAACGTATACAAGAAAATTAAAATACCATTTTGCATCCTATCAGACAACCACAAATTAAAGGTGAGTAGCAACAATAGAAACAACAGAAAGCTTACAAACTCATAGAAACTGAAGAAATCTCCACAGATTGAAAACTTGCCAAATAAAGAAATTAAGACAGAAATTAAAGACTTTTTAGAACTGAATAAAAACAAATAACATACCAAAACCTACAAGAAACAATGAAAGCATTTCTAAAAAGTAAATTCATAACACTAAATGCCTACAGTTTTTAAAAAAGGAGATATATGCATAAATTAATAGCAGAATGAATGCTCTGAAACAAAAATAATGAAGTAGCACACAAAAAATACACTGTAAAAAATCAAACTCATAAGTAAAATAAATAAAACAAACGAACAAAAAATACAAAGACTCAAAGAGACCAAAAAATGTGTTTGAGAAACTAAATAAAGACTGATCAGATCTTAGCCAATTTGCAGAACGTATTGGGAGTATATCCCACTTCACAAAATTAAAAATTAAAATGGAAAATAAAAATAGACACCAAGAAATCCAGAGAATCATTAAAAACCTGTGCTCTACCAAATTTAGATATCTATAAGTTGGTAATTTTCTTTTTACCAAAGTAACCATGATCAAAAAAGCAATTTAAACAGACTTTTAGCCCCAAGAGAAATATAATCAATACTTAAAAGTCAACCTCCCCCCCCAAAAAAAAATCCAGGTCCACATTATTTTACTGAAAAACTCTACTAGACTTTATGAAGAATGAGTTTATGCCAATACTTCAGGAATTATTTCACAAAACAAAAATAAAAGAAACAATGTCCAAATTGTTTTATAGGGCCACAATTATTCTGATAACCAAACCACATAAAGCTCTTAAAAGAAAAAAATATTATTGACAAATTTCCCTTAGGAATAGAGATGCTAACATTTTCAATAATACACATGTAAACTTAATCAAGTATCACATCAAATATATCAAGTAGGTTTCATCCCAGGAATGCAGAGATGGTTTTAATAAACACAATTATATAAATGCAACTGACCGTATCAACATGCTAAAAGACAAACACACATGATCATCTCATTAGATATAGAAAAGGACTTTGATAATTTGATACATTCCTGGAAAGATTAGAAAACAAGGGGCATGACTTGATATAACTAGAGCAGTTTACAGAAAGTCCATAACCAACATCAGTTTAAATGGGGAGAAATGTAAAGCAATTCCATTAAAATCAGAAACAAGACAAAGTTTGGCCACTTTGTCCATACCTATTCAATATGTTAGTTTATATAAGTCAACTAAAAACTTACAGTAAGGAACACTATATCTGATAAACACTTTCAGCAAAGCAGTCATATATAAAATTAACTCACAAAATGGAGCCCTCTCATATACAAATGGAAGAAAAAAACACACATTTAGAAAGAAATAAGACCAACATTTTTCATGATGGCCTTAAGTAAATTACCTTGGTTAACTCTAATCAAGCAAGTGAAAGACTTTCATGTTACAAAGTCTAAGACACTGAAAAAAGAAGTTGGGAGCTGAGGAAATGGCTCAGAGGTTAAGATCGTTGGCTCTTCTTTCAAAGGTACTGAGTTCAATTCCTAGCAACTACACAGTTGCTCAAAACCATCTATAATGAGATCTGGTTTCAACTTCTAGCATGCAGACATACATGAAGGTGGAATACTGTGTACATAACAAATAAATAAATTAATTAATTAATTAATTAATTAATTAATTAATTAATTAATAGAAAAAAGACATTGAAGGTACTGAAGATGGAAGGATTTCCTATGTTTGTGGAGCAATAGAATTAATGTAGTCAAAATGTCCATCCTAACAAAAGCCATCTATAAAAATCAAGGGAATCACAATCAAATTTTAATATAATTCTTCAATGATATTGAAAATGAAATTTTCACCTTCTCAAAAAACATACACATACTCACAAAACAAACAAGACACAAAATCAGGCAAGCAAAAGGAGGAAGGCTAAAATACTACTGGATTTAAAAAAAAGAAGAAAGAATTGCAAGATATGTCAGTATCTCTGATTTCAAGTTGTACTACAAAGATACTGTTTAAAAAACAGTATGAGATTGCTATAAAACAGACACACCAATCAATGGAATAGAATTGAAGACACACACAAATACACTTACCTATGAAAATCTCATTTCTTTTTCATAAAGTAGTGAGAAGGCATAGTAGAAAATATTGTCTTCAGCAGATGGTACTGAAGAGTTGGATGCCTGCAAAAAGAAGAATTAAATAAATTCATATTTTTCACCCTAGACAAAACTCAACTACAAATGGATCAAATATCTTAAGATAAAAGCAGATACACAGAACCTAATGGAAGAAAAATCAAGAAATAGCCTCAAACTCATTTGCACTAGAAAAGATGATCTGAACAGAAAACTAATTACACAAGCATTGAGATCAGCAATTAACAAATGGGACCTCATGAAACTGAAAATTTTCTGTAAAGCAAAAAAAATCATAATTTTGAAAAAACACCAACCTGTAGAATCAAAAATATTTTTACCAACTACACATCCAATAGAGGGTTAATATTCAAAACAAATAAGGAACTAAAAAAAAAATCCTAGATATCAAGAAACCAAATAATGGAATTTAAAAATGGGATACAAATCTAAACAGAGATTTCTCAAAAGAGGAAACTAACATGGCTAAGAAACACTTAAAAAATGTTTAACATTGTTACGCATCTGGGAAACGCAATCAACACTGTTCTGTGATTTTATCTTGTACCTGTCAGAATGTCTAAGGTAAATAAAATAAGTGACAGCGTATTCTCCAGATAATGTGTAAAAAAGAGGAAACACTCACGAACTGCTTGTCAGAGTGTATATTTGTAAAGCCCCTATAGGAATCAGTGTGGCAGTTTCTTAGAAAGATGGGAATCAATCTACATCAATATCCAACTATACCACTCTTGGGCTCACACCCAAAGAAGGTATCACCCAAAAACAAAGACACTTGCTTAACAAAGTCCATTGTTAGACTATTCATAACCAAAATTAGAAAGAACATAGATGTCCCCGAAGAAACAAAGAAATATGATACATTTATACAGGCATTATGAAAGAAGGAAAGAAATTATGAAATTCACAGATTAATGGATAAAGCAAGAAAAGTTCATTTTAGTGAGGATTCCTGAAACAAGAAAAACAAATAAGATTACGTATCTGCTTACATGTGGATATTAGCTATTAAGCCAATGAAA
The DNA here is from genome assembly GCA_033318265.1 of Phyllotis vaccarum. Taxonomy (NCBI): domain Eukaryota; kingdom Metazoa; phylum Chordata; class Mammalia; order Rodentia; family Cricetidae; genus Phyllotis; species Phyllotis vaccarum. The sequence goes on along the minus strand of JARWLC010000005.1, from coordinate 26,803,255 downwards.
ATCAACATAGAGCCACAGAACATTGGAGTAGAGTAAGAGATGGGTTAGGGTTGAGCAGATGGACATTGTTAGAAAAGAAAAAGACAACAGATAGTGATGGGTGTATCCTGATCATACATTGAGGGACCAAGAGGAGAGGGGTATCAGAAACAGTGCAAAGTAGGTAAAGTTAAGGACCATTTCAGTAGTGTGGAAATAAATACAGTAGAAGTTATCTGAAGTGTGTGTGTGTGTGTGTGTGTGTGTGTGTGTGTGTGTGTGTGTGTGTGTGTGTGTGTGTGTGTTATATACCTGAATCACCAAATAATGGGGGAGACAGACCCAACAGGCCATCTCTTGTCATTAAATTAAGGTTCTAGTACGAGCACTGGGTTATATCTAATTGAGTTGTTGGCCAAAGGGGTTCCTTGGAAATACCCAAACAACACAGTCTGTTGTCAAGATTATAGGGTGCTCTCCACAAACTGCTGTCAAGGCCCTATTGTTGAAGACAACATGTACACAATTAATTAGACTTGAAAGTGTCATACTGGTGCCCACATAGAACATTCACACATATGTTCTAGTTTTTGGTACAGGAACATACTCTGCAGGTTCCCAAAAGAGAAATATTGACATCAACCCAGCCATAAATTTTTGTATCTACAATGTAGTTCTCCCTACAAAATACACTAGAGCAATGGTAACACAAAGTTTGTGGCAGTAATCAACCAATATTTGCTTTGCTTCAAGGCCTAGATCTAGTAGATGGAATCTAAAACTGACAATGCTTGGGTGTATAAACCTGAGACTAGATAGCCCTGGCACCTAGATTATATCACATATTACTATTACTTTTAAAAAGTAGCAGTTAAATTTCTCCTAATGATATTCTTCTATATTTGTAGATCAGTGCCTTTTCAACCATCACCAGAGAAGCTTCTTCCTGCAGTATATGGGGATAGAGACTCACAGCCAGACATTATGCAAAAAGTAAGAGAAATCGGAAAAGTGACGGCTCCATCAAATCATTCCCCTCAGAGTTCAGGGAATCTCACATAAGAGGAGGCAGAAAGAGTAATAGAAAATGAAAACTATCTGTTTTTATGACTGAAGATACACAGAGTATGGGAAAATACCCATTGCAGTTATTAGGGAAGAAATGTAGTAGTGCATGAGAGAAATTACAAAAAATAACCAGGAGAATAATGCCCTCTAAATAACATAATCAACACTCAAATAAGCTGATAGAGTGTGAGGAAGCATGCACAGGACCTGCACATGTCTGAATGAGTGCATAGACACGATGGCTTCCAATTTAGGGATTTTGTGGTATTCCTGAGTATATGGATGAGTGGGTCTCTGATTGTTGTCTTGGGCTTGTTTTGTGTGTTTGGCTTGTCCAGTTTTATGTGTTAGTTTTGTTTTCTCTTATTGTATTTTATATTAATATTCTATTGTATTATATATTTCACTTGAAGCTTGTTTGTTTACTAACAAGAGAAAGAAGGGAGCATGGATCCAGATGGGAAGAGATAAAAATAGAAACTGAATGGAGTCAAGGGAGAGTAAGCCATAAGCAGGAACTATTATATATATATATATATATATACATATATATATATATATACTTTTAGTAAAGAAAAAATAATATAATTTTATTGATTAAAAAAATAAAATGTAAAGAAAGCAGAATCTAGTTTGTATATTGAGTTTCTATTCTGCAATCTTGCTAGTGTGCTGCCTCTGTTTGGTTCCTTCTTGGATTCCTCAGATTCTCTATGTAATCTCTTCTCCAAAAATTGCTTTTTATTCTTTGTGCAATATATACATCATCATCATTATTTTCATTATCACCATAAAGACAGCAACTATGATTATTATTTTGATGATGATTGCTTTGTTTGTCTAGTTTGGACATTGGTACAATGCTCAGTAGAAGGGTGGCTTGAACGTCATTTCTGATCTTAGTAAAAATTCAAGGCAGGGACTACCCAATACTCTCTATAATCATTGCTTTCTCTTTCACAAAACTTAAGCTCAAAAAAAAAAAAAAAATAGGGGGGAGGGGGAGGTGACAATGAGAGATCAAAGAAGCGATCTACCCAACAACCTATCAGTGAACAGTGAAACAATATGCTTATTGCAGTTTACATTTATCGCATCTGTGTATCAGGAGCAAACACCTGATGTATCATCATTCAAAACCCACTGCAGCATGGACTCAGGAAAGATGCATCCCTGCAATTTCCAGCCTGCACAAACCGTGAGCAGCTAGCTATATTAGTCAGTGTCTTCTCCCAACAATTGCTTACTTCTTTTATAACCACGGGAAAGGAGACTTGTTAATAGTGATTCTGACCCTCCTGAAACTGTGAGCTCCCCTCTGTAGTAATTAGGTTTCTTGGTCCCACAAGCCATGGATCTCAGACTCACAGATCTGCCACCCCAGACCTCTTAGCTGCCTGTCGCTGTTTAGGCCCCCAGCAATGATTTAGACACTTATATTAAGTTTATGCTGTTTGGCCTATGGCTCAGGCACATTACTGGCTAACTCTTACATCTTAACCCATTTTTTTAAATCTGTCTTCCACGTGGCCATTGGGTGCCAGATGTAGGTGGAGTTTTTCTTAAAATGCACTAATCTAAGATTAATATTTCTTAAAATATAAATCAACACTCACGATACAGGTAACAGCTTATATTGGTGCCTAAACAGGGACTGGAGTATTTGAGTGATGGACCATGGTTGCCAAACCAGTCTCTCCAACAGTCAGGAATCAGGAAACAGGTCTTCCCAGGGTCTTAGCAGCCCCTTATGGATGGGGTTGGCCACCCCCCTTCAGGAGCCCAGGACCCTAGATAAGCATCTTTGGATCTTATCAACTGACACCTGAATCTCACCACACTCCTCTCCTATCCAGGATTGATTTTTAAAATTCAAGGCAGTGGCTATACAATTGTAGACTATTCTAGGTTATGTTAAATGGAAGTGGTGTAAGTGATCATCCAGATCTCGCCTTGGTCACAGCGGAAGAGTTTTAGTCTTTAATAATTGGATATGATGCCCACTATGGACCTTTTATATACAGATTTTGTGATGTGGAAATAGTTACCTCCCTACTTTGTTATTGTTACAATTTCGAAGTTGTTGAATTCTGTCAAATTTTGTGACTCACTTGAGTTTGTCATGTGTTTCTTCCTTTAATTTATTATATTAATTCTGCATGGCATTTTATTACTTTTCTCTTATTTAAATACACTTTCTCTCCAGAAAAATTACTATTTGTAGATGATATATAATCTTTTTAATATGCTCCATATATACAGACTTAGATAATATATATTTTGAGAATTTAGCATCAAGTTTCCTAACTTCCTTCTATACCCACTCTTTAGCTCCTTTCTTCCTTCTTTCCTTCCTCCTTTTTTATTTCCCTTTTTTTATTGTGCCACTCATTGGTCTTTGGTATCAGGTAAATACTAGCTGTAGATAATAGGTTGCAAATGTTCTCCCAAATTTATTTCCTTACGGGGTAAACATCTAAAAAGATTGCTGTTACCTTTTTAGAGAATATTTAGTGGAGAGACCCTTGAGATGGTTCAGTGTGTAAGGTACTTGCTGCCAAGATCAACCTTCATATGCATGCAGTAGCATGTAAATGCCCACATGCATGTGTTCATACATATATTAGTTTTGTTTATCATTTCAAAGAACAAACTTTTAGTTTCAGTGATTATTTTCTGTTCTTTGTTTCTTTTAAGTCTTTTTTTTTTTTAAATTTCATGTGTGATGCAGTATTTATAACATTTACTACTCCCTCCAACTTTTCTAATGTTACCTCCCTCTGCCATTGTCTCTCAAGTTCATACTCTCTTTTTCTGTAGTAGTTCTATATAGAAACAACTGGTTTACTTCTAAGGACATGTTTAGCTGAAAAAGAGAAAATGCTGATTAAATAAGTGTATGCAAAGAACGGGGTAACCTGACTGCAGACACCAAGACCGTTCCAGGTCAGAGTACAACGTATCCTCCCTTAGAAGCCTCAGTCAAAGAGAAGTGTTATCTAAGAGGAGAGACATCTAAACACAGTAACACGAAAGACATGGTAGTGTCTCTGCAACCCTGTCATTAATTGCAGCACTGGTGTGGGGATCAATAATTATCTCAGTCACTCTTCTCTTAATGGCCTCAGGATTTTGAACAATAGAATGATTGAAATACTGTGCCTCGATAGTACCCACATTGGTTTACTTTTCTATTTCTAGTTTCATTATCCTGATTTTTGAGTCACTGAAAACATTTTCAATAATTGGCAGTAGATGTCAACTGCTTATGGAAAGGTTAGCTAGAATGATTTGTGTTATAATGCTATACTTTTCCCTAAATTTTGGTGATAGCCTAGATGTGCGAGCTTTGAATTTGGACCCTTGTGTCAAATAGAATAGAAAACTGTATTCTCACAGCAAACTTATTCTCAAGATATAGTTCTTTAAAGTCAGGCTTTATTAGAATATGCCAATTCAGTTTGCCATTTCCCTTTCATTATTCTTTCTCACATCCTCTCTTAATATTTTTCTGAAGTCTTTTTCTAAAAATTATGTCATTAAAACAAATTATCCAGGATGATATTTTCAGAAATCTTACACAATACATATCTATAGTAGGATCAGCAGATAAGAAAACAGTATGATTTATTTTAATTTTATAAATATTTGCCTACATATATGTATGTTTACCATGTGGGTGCTTGGTGCCACAAAAGCCAGAAAGGATCACTGTATCCCCTGGAACTGGAATTATGTCTGTAACTTTCCAGTGACTACTCAGAACTAAACCCAGGCTCTCTTCAAAGTAGAAAATGTTCTTTATCACCAAGACGTGACTCTAGTCCCAGAACTGTTTATTATGAAAGAAACTGGGTGGTGTTTTTGGTTCAAATAAAACTGAACTTCAAAACTGATCCTCACAGGCTGGTATAGTTAAAGGTAAGGTAGCTGTAATTATAATTGTAGCTGTAATTAACATTTTAAATCCACATGTTTGATTACACATTGAAAACCCAATCAACCACAAATTAATCAATCAATTTGATCTTCAGGCAGAAAATGAAATACTCTATACAATGATTTGAGAAGACACATAAATATTCTTTGAGGAGAAACTTGAAAAACTTATTCTCTTTGTCATAAAGAAATAAAGCACAATTATCTGATCATTGAAAAGAAAAGAAAATAAGAGCTAGCTTAAGGGAGAGAAGATTAAGCTTTGATTAAATAATAAGTAGACAGATTAAAGCCTATAAATATGAATAAGTAGATGTGGCTTAGGACTGTTTATGTAAAGAAAGATACTGTGAATTTGTTTAGTCTTTGGATTAAATTTTACCAAGGGCACCTAAGCAGCTAAATTCAATCCGTGGTGGTGACAATTATACAACTGATTTAGAATTGTGATTTACTTTGTAGAATTCTTCCCAGAAAACTTGTGATTTACTTTGTAGAATTCTTCCCAGAAAACTTGTAGCATATAAAGGGTGATGATTATCTATGCTCATATTGTTGTCTCCAAATCCTTGACAAGGGGTAACTTAAGAAGGAATGTATTTTGCTTAGTAGTATGAATGGATACCACTTAGAATGGCAGTAAAGGAATGTTGGTGGCAGGGCCACCACCACTGTCAGTGGAAGTTTCAGACTGCTACCTACTTTCAGAGATCAGCATTCAAGAAGCAGAAAAACTAGGTCAGAAATAGACTAAGGCTGCAACTCCCAAAGCCTTTTCCACAGTGACCAGATTCTTCCAGCCAGGAAACATCCTCAAAAGATTATACACCATCTCAAAATAGCGCCTTAATCTGATGACCAATTGATGCTATATATTAATCTAGAAGGGCACTTAGAATCCAAATTATGTTGTGCTTCAGACTTCCATAAGCTGCTGACAATCTCATAATGAAAAATGTATTCTCCAACTTTAAAAATGACATAGTCTTACAGTTTCAATTGTATTGGAAAGTTCAAAGTTTGTATTTCTTTTTCTTTGGATAAACCATGTAATTTCCTTTTTGTGATTTGAACTTAAAAATAACAATGTCAGCTGACATACACAACTGGACAGCAAAATCATATACAAATGTTTCATATTTTCTTTATTTTGACTCTATATGGAATAATTGTAACAAAGCACATCATCTAGTTCTCATTGATGGTAATGAAGTGTGTTCTATATACTGACAAGTCTTTTAGGTAGAGGAGAAAATACACTGTTGTTTAGATATGTCTAAGTGTACTCATGCTCTGTAAAAGGGAAAACAAAAAAATGTAAAATGTATGTTCTTCTGTGTTACTCTTTAATTCACTTTTATAAGTGTTTTATTCTTTATTTTTGATTATGTATCTATTTGTGAGATTGTATTTTAATACTCAATTACAACATTTTTAAAAGCACTTTAATTCTGTCTGTTTCCTTATTCCAAACCCTCTTAGACAGCCCTCAGTTCTCTTCTTTGATTTAACGACCTCTTTTTCTATTAATTGTTACTGTATGCATAAATATATTTGTTTATTTCTAAATATACTCTGTTGAGTTCACATAATGTTGTTGTATATATGTTCTCAGAGCTGGCTATTTAGCACTGGCTAACCAACTGGCATGTCCCTCCCTGAAAAGTATTTCTTATATTCACTCTTGTAATTCAATAGTTATTTTCATGAAAATAGAAAAAAATTAAATTTGTACAATATTATCCCTTGTAGAATGTAATATAGTATACATAAATTTTTCTATGTAATGAATATTTGAAGGAATTAATTAAATGGTGTTTTTTTTTACTTGAAAGAGTTATCCAGTAGATTGAGTTCTTATTTGCTTTCATATCAGTTTTTTTTATTATAATCTATACATTTGGACATCATTATACAGTTATGACACAACAAAATTTTAAAACTGTATTTACCAACATAACGACATCATACAATTTGGATAACTAATAAGTAGAAAAGCTACTGTTATTTTGGAATTCACAGCTGACAGACACCACATGACTAAACATCATATTTCAGAGTATGTCTTATATTTCTTTTCACTGCTCAATTTTAGGAAACTTCTCAGGATGTATCAGTACATTAAACCTTGTTTAAGCTATTTTGTATCCTGTCTTAATGGTAACTTGCTATTTTTTTTAATCAAATTTTGTTCTGATCACAAAGTATTAAAGCCATTGTTTTACTGCAGATTGTTTTCATTAAGAAGAAATTCCTATTATCTTTGATAGTTCGTTTAACTGTATATCTTTTCATAGAATTTGTGTTGATGTTGCAGGAAAAATGTCCGATAAATTCAATAAAGTGACTAAGAGTGAACAGTAGGTTTTTATTAGATAGTGTAAGAGGTTGAAAGCAATATAATGTAGATCACCAAAATGTGGAGTGGCCAGAGTCCATAAACAATCAGGAAATTAAGAGATGGGGCCAATGTTGACACTTCAGTTCTTAATTATCTTAATTAGAGACCATCAGAACAGCAAAATAATGTTTATTGCGCCTGGCAACATGAAAGATTTCATTGTGCTTATTGCTTATTTTGGCAGCCATTTTACACTGTTGACTCCCATACTGTGTAGTTAACAAAATCTCATAAGCCATTTTTATGAACTGTGTTTAAGACAAGCACTGCTCTTCATCCCCTCACAAAATTTCCACTTTGAACTCATCAAGAATTTCACTCTCTGTGTACAGTATTTACCATAATTTTCTAGTATGTGACACGTCCATTGTTCCAAAAGTGATAGTAGCCCACAGTCACTATAATTATAAATAACATTTATTCATTAAATAGCAGCATCCACGGAAAAGGACATTTATAATATCATTATAAAATTATAGGCTAAATATATTACTAGTATGTTACATATTTAAAGTAATAATGCTAATGTCTATGCAAATTGGAACACTAGCATGAAAATTTCTTGAAGCCAGAGAGATAATTCAGTCAATAAAATGCTTTCATGCAAGCATTAAAAATTGAGTTTTCATCTTCAGAATTATGTACAAACATTGGTGGGGTATGAATCCAGGTTTATAATCCAAAAGCTGGAAAGGAAGAGACCAGAAGTTCATCGGAATTCATTGGCCATAAAGGCTGTCAAACTGGTCAGTTCCACGATAAGTGAGAAACCCTGTCGAAAGATAATTTGGATGACTTATCCTCTATTATTGTTTTTATTAATTGTGATTTTCTGTATGGTTTCTATCTGTTGCAAAGAGAAGCTTTATGATGAAAGGTAAAATCTATACTTATCTGTGAATACAGGTACTCAGTATTCAGGTAGGAATTATGGACATTTAGTCAAATGGTGATGTGGGTTCTATCCAAGGTTTATGACCCCACCAGCTTGAGAGGGAATAGTTTTCCTTTTATTAATTAGATCTTAAATACAACTAGAAAGCTGTTTGTTATCCTATGAAGTACATCTCACAAATGCTACCTTATGGTTATCCTATCCTTGCTAGTTATTGTAGTTACCCCACCACTCTCCCCTCTATTGTTTCCTGCAGTATAACCCCTTGTAAATTTGATAGCATTTTGTAGTTACTGCAGGTAATATATTCCCATCTGAAAATTTAAAGTTAGGATCCACAGGTGAGAGAGAACACACAGTGGAATTTTTTTCTTCTTCTCTTGGGTTACTTAACTCAATATAACCCTTTAAGTTCTATTCATTAATCTAAAAATTTCAAGTTTTCATGTTTTTACAGCTGAACAGTACTCAGTGGCATTATGTACCGTATTTTCATCCTCCACCCACTAGCTGGAGGATGTTTAAGAAATGTAAACACTTAAGTAAACAATTTAGTCTTTGGGAAAAGAAGCAGTAGCTCTTTAATAAATAGGTATCTACCAGGCCATTGACCCTACTGAGCAAGTGAAAGAAATTGATTACCATATGAGTGACCAGAACTTGATACCCAGCGTCCACTTGGTTGAGAGAACATTGTCAGTTTGTCCTCTGACCTCCCCAAGCACAAAGTAGCTTGTGCACCCCACCACACAAATACATGTTAAATATTTTTTAAATACGCACCTATGTTGGCCTTCCCATTAATTCTTATTTAAAATGTCACCCATAGGATTCACAAAACACTATATGCTTGGGGAGGTCAGAGGACACGCTGCTTTGCAAAAGATGGGCAAAAAGATTGCAAAAGCAAGAATTGGGAGAATCATTGAAAAACTATGTTGGATAATCTGAGATCAAGACGTTACACTAAACAAGGTATAAAGAAAAGGTGTTTCATCATTTTGGTTTTTTTATTGAAAATTTCAGCAAATCCTATCTTATGTATGATAAAAGTCTATCAGATATTGAAGGGATAAAAATATGTAGAGTGTTTAACAATATAGGGAAGAACATTAAAATTGAAAGACTCATACTCAACAGATTTTGTGAAATACTTAGAGCTATAAACAACAATACAGCAAAGTAACAAATATAAAAAATTAAAAAGAAAAGAGGGGCACAGATAAAGAAATACACAAATACCATCAATTATTTTTCAAAGAAAGAAATATAGTTCAATGAGTACAGCTACTTTTCAACCGTTTGGTGTTACTGTAAAAATTCCATATGCAAACTAAATATGAAATGTAAACTGAAAAACTAAATATATAATTTAATGTTTAAAAATATCTTAGGTTTATTATAAACTTAAATATAAACTTTAAAACTTAAATTTCTTGATGAATGTCTAGATAAACACTTAAAAGATAATAAGATTGTTAATAAAATTTATATACTCTGAGTGAATAAGAATAAGAACTTAATTGGCCATGCCATGATTTTAGGTACAATTATTTAAAGTAAGATCATAAGCTTATAAAAAAGGTGACTATTACTAATCCCTCTTTGGGTTAGTTATCCTTCTTTCCATACACCATGTATCTTTTTGATGTTGGTCAGGATGTCTTAGAAAAATCTAAATAAATACAGGGTATTTGGAATGCTCTTAGCTCATCATCAGAACTTGGTGGTAAGACTATTGTTTTAGACACTGTGTGTTTTACTACAAAACATGGAGAAAACAAGCCTGTACTGAGGTGGAATCTTACTTTCTTGGGAGCTTCCATAATAGTAAAAGGTGCCATGTAGATTGTTAACTGAAACAGCTTTGTGCCGCCGATAACCCTGCTATATCATCAGTGTCACAAATTATGTCTTTTAATGCAATGATCTCACAAAAGGGATATTTTATCTTTTGTCTCTAAGAATCATGCAAATGTACAGGGGATGAGACAGAAAGATAAAGCGACAAAAAGTTGGAGAAATGCTGAAAACCTCTGCCTTCAGGACACTATAAGATTACTATGCTCACTATATCATAGTAGAGATGTGGGTGCTTGCATAAAATTTGTACAAGGTCAAGCTTCTCAGAATTTCAGGAAGAAGAAAATATGAAGTTGTAAATAGTATATGGTTGGGGATCTATGAGTAGTTGAATAGAGAGTTCAGAGATGTGATCAAATTATATGACATATTTTATAAAATTTATAAAAATAAATTAAAATATACAATAAAAATATAAATAAAATATACTTATATAAAATATAAATATCTGACATTATTTTATAGTATTAGATCAATATAATTTCATGAATTATATTTTCATAATTCTCCTATAATCTATATATAAAAATATTTTTATAAAAATGAAAAATAATATGGCTAAATAAAAATAGTGATATTTTAGCCCTAAAAGAATGAATGTTCTGTTACTATATTTTGTTTAAGATGCTAAATTCTTGATAATCAATTATAAGCACCTTACTGTTAAAATTTTATCTGAAATTCAGTTTCAAATAGATTATAAAATAATTTGTGTCCACTATGGAAATACACTGAATAAATAGCTATTGCTGAGATATCAAAGTTCATATTTATTTATATCTATAGCTCTTCAGTGAAAATTACTATTTTACTTAAATAAATTATATTTTTGAAGCTGTTTTAGGTTCACAATAATAACTTTTAAATATAATTTTACAACTGAAAAGAGCCAATAACAGTTACTTGCTTGGTTGATTACATGATAAATATTGTTTCCTACTATGTAACACTCACCAATAAATGCCAATAATAATTGCAACAAAATCTTTTGCTTTTAAAGCGGTGTAAAAGGCAGAAATAATCATGTAATCATCTTGTAATTATATGGTACTTACTATGCAATTACATAGTAAACACATTGTAAATTCAAAATAATTACATGGTTATTTGCATTATGCATAATATCTAATCCAATTTTGACACATAAAATAATGGTAGCATCCAAAGGGCTGACCAAATTTCTTCCACCTATACTACAGGATCAGTAATAATGGAACTGATTTAAGGAAGTCATTGTATAAATGCTTTTAGTATATTATTGTAAACTATCCATTCATATTTATGACATATGTAGAATTGCAAATTGATGCAGAATAGGATTAGAAATTGCACTATAAATTATCAATTACAATTACTACTTTCAAATATCTTGATATCCATAACATTAAGTGATAATTTATTAAGAACAATGTAATGGATATCAATATATAACTATAATGAAACTAACATATTGTATGTAATAGATAGATATGTATATATCTATATATATTTCTTATACTTAACAAAGATTAATTATACATGTTTTATAATCATTATAATAAATAAATTAAATAGTATCTGTTTTCTCCTACTCTACATACCCCGTTCATGGGTTTCTTCTTCCAGCTCCTCAGTTGAATTATATTTAACCTCAAAACAGAAAAACTAGTGAAATTTCACCTTTTGCTCAACCTCATGTGAACATTGTCTTTTTGGCCTAAATGTCCAAGAGGCCCTGATTGATTTTCTAACAAGTCCCCAATCATAGAATAAATATTGTCCTGAGGACAATACAAAATGAAGCAAAACCTTGTTCTGAAGGGGTCCATTTTACCTCGAAGTCTGTTGGTCACCAGGTCCAGTGGGGAAAAGAGTCAAAAGGGAAGACAGAAAGCCCATGAACACAGATGGAGACAGTCCTCTGGGATGATATATTATATATTTAATAACACCAGTCTGGACTATCAGAGAGAGGAAACAGACCACAGCCAAATCTCACCCAGTCAACTTCTCAAGGTAAAAGCTATCTTCTAGTTTTCTCAGCCTTGCTCCTTAGCGCTTCTACAGAATAATACTCTTTTCCTATGCCTGCCTTAAATACCTTCTTCACCCAGCTGTTTCACTTCTGATTCAACTCTGCATTATATTCTAGAGTTAAGATTAAAGGTGTTAGATACTATTATTTGGTAGTTAGCCTTGAACTCACAAATACCCAGAAAGATCTCTGTCTCTGGAGCTATGGGATTAAAGGCGTAGGTCACCACTCCCAGTCTTTTCCTGTGCTGGGATTAAAGCGGTGAGTTACCACTCTCTCTCTCTGATCCTCCAGGCTTGACTGTGAGTGGATCTGTCTTCTGATATTCCAGACTGGTTTTTATTAAATATATAATATGTCAGCATAGTCCTCCAGGAGACAGATTGCAGTGAATCAGCTCAACTTTATGCTAGAGTATAAGGAATATGTGAATACAAGATTGTGGAGCCTAAGGACAAACCATAATTAACACTAAATAGGAAGCTCATATCACAAGGCTTAGTATGTTGCTGTAGGGTCCCATCGCATAGCTTTTAGAGTAAGTCTTCTTAGCAGGGATCTGTGCCCAGGGTCAAGCTAAAGATGAATTTGGGCATCTGGTTTTAGAGACAACTTTTAGATAAGGTCATTTGTCCAGGCTGAGGGATATTCTTCAGATAAGGGGAGACAGAGGCAGGAAGTTCTATTTGAAAGGAAAGGGAGAGCTTCATGACCTCAGCTTATTGAGATAAGCTGCTAGGCCATGGGGAAGCTGTGCCTCTGACCAGCCATCAGTGTCCTCCAACACTGGGCACCCTAATGAATCCTGCCACCAGAGTAAATTTTCTACATAGCTGAAGCCAGAAAGAATGGAGAACTATCTTAATCTCCTGCACAGAGAAGAGAGTATTACTCCTGAAGAGATGTGGGCAATCAATCCTCTAGTGTCTTGCAAAATTGTACAGAGGTCAGGCACTTCTGAAACATTTAATAAGAACAAAAGGCTACTTGTGATATATAAAAACTTCCATATCTGTAAGAGGAAAAGGGAATTTCAGAAACTCTAGGAATCTTGGTAAAGATCTGTGAAGAAGTATATGTGTTGCACTAAAAATAATAGCAAAATGTGTCATGTCAGGTACATATTCAAAAATCAATAAGTAGAATGGGTAGAATCTGGAAGAGAGATATTTAAAACAAACTCTGAGGTGCACAACTGGCTGAGCACTAAGACCAAGTATCCAAATAGAAAGAGACAAGGGTCAGAATTGAGTACATTCCCTTGAGTTGCACACAGACAAAAACAAAGGACAACAGCTTCACTGCAACAAGAGAGTTGAAAATAAACTCTCCAAGCAGACACTAAGCTTCTCTGATCTTGAAGAAATTATTAAGCCTGATTTAAGAAGTTAAATAAAATAAATCACACACTATAAGGAATGACCATACAGAAAATACATGAAGTCTATAGTATATAAGTGGAAGGGATTTATAACTTTAATTTTGACAGTAGCTTCCAACTGAAGGATAGAAAGAAGGAAGGAAGGAAGGAAGGAAGGAAGGAAGGAAGGAAGGAAGGAAGGAAGGAAGGAAGGAGATCAAAGGGAGGGAGAGAGGGAAAGGAGGAGGAAAGAAAAAGAGGAAGAAGAAAAGGAAGACACACATAGTAATGGAAGAAAAAACAAAGAAATCAACCAAGAAATTTATACCTGTAAAACCTTTATTTACTTATTGTTAATTAAATCTTTCAAAATAAAAGCAAGACTTGAAGCCAAGCAATCATAAATTTTAATCAAGCTTCCCATGTGATGCAGTGGGCAGAGAAAGCTGTGCTGAGCAGAAATCCCTTTCTGCCTCATGAAGTGGAAATGCTCAAGGATGGAGGAAATTGGCAAGGCAGCATTCTGAAGTTCCAGATGAAACGGCAAGTCTATATCTAGATTCAGTAGTAGCTCTCAAAGGCAGTTCCCAAGAGCATGAGGCCAATCTCACCCCACGGACTTGCATGCAAAAAGAGTTGCAGCTGAAAAGTTCTAAGCACAAGAAGGTTCTTCCACATCAGTCCAAGGAATCATGTTGGGATTGGAGCAATCTTTGACTCCGATGGGTTGAGTGTGTTTATTACACAAAGAAACCTAAAGTTCTGTTCATACCACCTTGTTAATGAGATCTCTACTGTAAAGAAGCAGTGGTCTCTAATTTGCCTTTGAAATTTTTGAAAATGTAGTTTATGTTGATAATAGAAAGTATCAATAGAATAAAATTTGATAGACAAAAAAGAGTAGTTGATTATGCTTCCTGCATAATCAGGAATTTACATGGGTGACCAGTCTATGCCAGCTCACCTTGCTGACACATTATGACAGAGGGTGGAATGGAAGATGTAACCAGGACAACTACCATAGAGTTTGTGTTATGTGTAAAGACATGAGATGGGGCCAAGACACACATGACAAGGACCAGCATGACTATGCTATAGTATAGAGGGTACTTATTAAGTTCCAGATGTCAATTCTATGCAAATCCTTGCTACTAATCATTTTAGTAAACACCTTTGAAGCCTACGAGAGAGCTGGAAAATTTATATTGGGCACACTTTTTTTGTAAGGAAACAATAGGGTGTATAGTTCCTGTTGAAATGAGGTGACTTACGTGTCTACTATATTTTGTGGAAACTGACATGCTGCTTCTCTTCTGAGTTTGTTTTTTTGTGCTATTTGTTCAAAGCTAAGCATTTTATAAAAAGAATTTAAATATTTAGATTTTATTAACATTTAAATGTTAGATATAAAAAAAAGGTTTCTATTATATAGTACCACTTAGTAGGTCTCCCCTTTTTTTCTTTATTACCAATACTTATATAGATAAACTTTTATTTCCTAAATTTTGATACCTGACTTCTTGGAAAATAGCTAAAGTGTTTCTTTCTTTGGTGGCTTGCATTAATGGCTTTTCTTATTAAATACTGGTCTGCCTGAAGCTCAATCTCATGTAAATATATGATATAAAAATGTCACAAAGCAATATGATTTTTGATTTTATAACTTGTTAATGCTTAAAAGTACTTGTAATAAATATAAAGGCAAATAATACCAATTTTAAAGTTACTGAGATACATCATGTATAATATGATAATTTAAAACAAAAATAAACATTAAAAATATTTTCAGTAGGACTATATTACTAATATTTCAGAAACACTTTTCAAAATTATTACAAGAATATCCAAAGAATTGCCAGCAATGACAATATTCTACCAAAAGAGTATGTTTTTTAGTACTTTAGATTCCTATAAAAAATGGCTAATAGATTGGATGAGATAACAAATGAATACACTGTGACATTTCTGTGAATGAAAAAAACTGTCGGATTCTTTTTTAAATATGAGTTTTCAGTAGTTTGCTTTCCAAAGAATCTTTTATTTCAAGTATTTTGAGCCCCATGTTTAGAACAACTGAAAAAAAAAAACTTTTCACAAAAAATCTAAGATTGATACATGATGAATGGATAGATAGTTGACAGATGACAGATTATTGATAGCTATGTAAAATTAGCTAGCTAGATGATATCTAGATATATGATAGCTAGATAGATGATTGATAGATAGATAGATAGATAGATAGATAGATAGATAGATAGATAGATAGATAGATATTACAAGGACATACATTGGATAAAATTTTATCTATTCTAATGGGTGTCTTTCTTAGGAAAGAAAAGTTTGTACTAGTAAGTTCTTCATTATTATGAAGAAATGGTTGAAAGTAGGTACTTAGGAAGAAAACACAATATCACATGTACACCAAGGACTTGAGATTCATGCTATCCCTCTGCATACTGTTTTAGTCTCTTGAGCGTTCATATGAGCTTTGTTCAAGTTGATTTGGAGGTCCTTATTTTCATGTATGGGATTTCTGGGTGTATAAATGAGGGGGTCTTGGATTCTGGAGTACTCTCTTGGGCTCTTATCCTATCCAGTTTTGATATGATAATTTTGGCTTTATCTTATTATAATTTATTTTGGAATTTTTCATTTTTATCTATTGGAAAGGTTTTTTTTTTTTCTCCTAATATTAGACAGAAGGAGAATGAGTAGATCCAGACAGGAAGGGAGGTCAGGAGTGTGTAAGGATTCCTGACACATAGAAGCCACATGATAAACTCAACATGGCACTGGCAGAGCATGCCGCTCATGGAGGGCACATCCCTAGGTGTGGCTATGTAAAAATGTGCCTACCAGTTCTCTTATAAAGAGACCCCATGTGAAAGCCATTCTCTTTCTCTTTTGCTTCTCTCTCCCATACTTGCTCAGCAACTCCTCTAAATAAACTCTAGTGTGGCATCTGGTGGTGTGTATCTGATCTCATGTGCAAAACCAACAAGGAAGACCTCGGAGGAATAGAGGAAGAAGAAAACATAATCAGGATGTGTTATGTGAGTAAAGAAAATACTTCAAATATAAAAATACAGTTTCATCAATATAAATATTGTTTGTTGTTGAATATTAGGGGAAATAGGAGTAGATAAGTGTGATATAGTTTCAAATGAAATTAATTGCTGTTTATATGACATCATTATTTTGTTGACTTCAGATTTTTTTTAATTAATTGTACTTGAAGCTTCAGTCCTGCCAGAAAATCTAAAATACACAGTAGCCACTTTCGAAATAATAGACTCTCAGGCTAAATATTATAGTCACTGGTGGTCCAGTAGCTCAAGCATCTTACTATCTAGCACTTACACTTAAATTAACCCATAGTTCTTATCTGTGTTTAGCCATGTGGCTTGGTACCTTTGCTCAGTGCGGCATTTTCATCCTCTTTCCTCTGTGTCTGGCTGGTGTCTGCGTCTCTGACTTTTCTTTTCCCAGAATTCTCCAACTCTGGTCACCCCACCTCTACCTTCTGTCTAGTCACTGGCCAATCAGAGTTTTATTAAATCATACAAGTGAAATTTTTTTACAGTGTACAAGAATTGTCCCACAAATTATCCCTTGAAGAAAATTAGAAAATGAAACAGCCTACTGCAAACCTCAGTTCTGGAAGGTCAAGTGTATTGTACCTTAGCTCGGGTAAAGTCAGTCATCTGCTAAGAGCAGACGCCAATGGTAGGAGCACATGTGCATTCATGAGATCTCATCATTAGACCAGAAGAACAATTCAACTAGGGCTTTTAGAGCTATGATCCTGAGAACCCACACTGGGAGTCCAGTGTTCTTTCTGGAGAATGGTGCGTTCACTGTCTTATAGACTCATCTCCCAAAAGTTCCATGTCATGTCCAATTGCCAAAATCCAGAGACCAAAAAAAAAAAAAAAAATCCCTTCGTTGTCTTTTGGAAGACATTCTATATTAAAACCAAACCATGGACAATGAAAGTGCTCATTTAAGGAGGCCATTACAGTAGACCTTAATCTGGCCTCATAAGTAAAGAATTGAGTCATCATAAAGAAAACCATGCAAATGTACAGAGCCATGGGAATTATTCCTGGAAATGAGAGAGGCAGATTAGAGGGATGCAGCTACAGACCAAGG
Organism: Phyllotis vaccarum; assembly: GCA_033318265.1. Taxonomy (NCBI): domain Eukaryota; kingdom Metazoa; phylum Chordata; class Mammalia; order Rodentia; family Cricetidae; genus Phyllotis; species Phyllotis vaccarum. The sequence continues at coordinate 26,785,584 of JARWLC010000005.1, read as the reverse complement.
CATGGGTCGGGCTTTGGTCTGTAGCTGTAGTACTCCTCCATTAAGTGTGACAGTTTGTAGCAGTTTGTTGTGGTAACCCAAGGGGACTAGCTTTCTGTAAAGATATAGCCTGATATACTATGCTATCTTTCACTATTGCACGTAAAAATACCTACAGTTTTTCATGTTGATATTACTTGGATTCTATTTCAAATGGCATGTGTCAGTTAATTATTGTTCCTATAACAAATACCACAGATTACATGATGTAAAAAAAAAACAGGCCTATTTTCTCAATTTTGGGGCCTAGTTTTCAAAGATTAAGGTGATAGGAAAGGTTTATTCTGTTATGCAGTCTGATTGTAAATGCTTTTCCCCTAAGTCTTTTATCTTTACAGAGTTTTTTCTTTTGTGGTAATAAATATTTGTGGTAATTTTTCTCTTCCTTTCTTGCTTCCTTTTTTCCTTACTTCCATTCTCTATTTATTTATTTTGACTTTGTTTAGGGACATCATTCTTGTTGAGTTATGGTCTCAGTTAAAGTTCTTACTTTAACTTAATTGTCCTTTTAAGATCCTTTCCTCCTAATGAATCCACATTGAGGGTAAATAATGCAGAAATGGAAGAGAAATATTAGTAGTCATGTAACCTGATAACGGTATGGAAACAATACAGTACAAGTAGACAATTGGACTGAATTACATTCAATTGAATTATTTATAAAATGAGTCCCATGGAAATCCCCAAATAACCCAGGCTGTTGTCAAGACAGTAAGTTACTCGCCACAAACTGAAAGCAAGGCTCAGTTGCTGAAGACAACACCCACGCAACACACTGAACATGTAGGCAGTAAGCTGGAACCTACATAGAACTCTCAGCTCTATGGATACTACCTTTGATAAGGCGAGGTATTGTGCAGGTTACCAAAAGAGAATTGAAAACACCAAATCAGACACAAAACATTTTAACTACAATATGTCCTTCCTGCAAAATATGCCAGGATAATTGTGGCACAATGCTTTTAGGAGTAACTAACTAGTAACTGATTTGACTTAAGGTCTACTCCATGAGAAGGAAACCTTAACTGACACTGTTTGTTTGTTAAACAGTCAGAGAGTAAATAGCCTTGAAATGTCAGGTAAAACCAAATACTACTAGTTTTTTGGGATGAGTGAATCAGATTGTCCTGGAATGGATGTGCTGCACAGAGCTGACCCACCTTGGAACTTCTTGCCCTTTTGGTGGCGGGGATGGGGAATAGGGAGGAGGGAGGCTGAAGGCTATTGGGAACAATTGAGAGGAGGGAAGAGGGAGAGAACATGGAGGTACATGGATAAAAAGACATTTTTTTAAAAAAAATAACATGACCATAAAAAAAGAAAAAAATACAATAAAAGAGTACCTTATTTGATAACCATCAGAGAAGCTTCCTCCTGAAACAGACAGGAACAAATACAGAGACATTACACAGAGCAAAAGAGAGATCTTGAAAAACACAGCTCTAAATGGGATATCTCTATCAAATCCCTTTCCTTACAGCTAAGAAAACCCCCTCCCCCCAAAAAATTAAGAGTATAAGAGCAACAGGGGATGAAGAATAACAGAAGAATATCATCTAAACTAATTGAGCATAACTCATTTAAACTCCCAGAGGCTGAAGTTTCAGGAACAGGATCTACCGGTCTGCATTAGGTCCTCTACATACATTATAGTTTTCAATCTAGTATATTTATAGAACTCCTGAATTGGTGAACATGGATGTTCCATAAAAATATGTGAAAAATATGTTATTTGTCCCTCTTCTTTGGATACTTTACCCTCTACTGATGTAGTTTATTTAAATTTGATGTGATGGTTTTGATTTTATCATATCATATATTTTATTTTATGTTTGGTTGCCATCTTGTAGAAGTCTGTTATTTTCTTTACAACCCAAAGAGACAGACACATACATGGAAGTCAGAGGACACTTAGCTGAGTGAATTTTCTTAATTGGGTCTTACTACCATGTAGACTCTGGGATCAAATTCAGACTATCAGACTTGGCAGTAAGCTCTTTAAACATCTTGCCAACCATACTATATTTTTAGATCAAGCAATTTTTAATGAAGGTGGTCATTAAAACTAAATAGGAAGAAAGTTAATTGATAATCAAATAATGTGGATATTGATGTGTAAATAATAGAAATAGAATCCTATTCATATGCTAAACATCATGTAACACATATCTAAAAATAAATACTAGTACTCTTATGGCCTTAGTATTATCAAAGAAAACAGATCCTAATTAACTAAAGTTAAATAATTTCTTTAATTGATAACAAAATCACATGTAACAACTTTGGAATTAACATATTTGATTTGTAAAGGAAGCTTTCTGGAATATGTAGATATCATGTAGAATTGGAAAATGACCAAAGCAAGGTGTCAGTCATCACAATAGATGTACTTTACTTAGAACTTCAAGTAGTTCTCACCTTTTCTAAGTAATAGTAGTAAAATGATTTTTGGCATCTTAAAAATAAGCTCAAGTTAAATATTTTGATATAATACATTGAAATTGTCACAGATTTTAGATGCATTTTCAAGTAATGAAAAAATTTCCCTAACTTTAAATATTTTGCTACAGTAAATTTTGTTGAATAATATACTCTAAGATAAACTTGAGTTGTTCTTTTGTTTTAAAAATGCATCTGAATAATGTACCATAATATGGATTAAATCAAAGGATGCAATGTTAACATCCAGCTCTTGTTTATTCAAGTCACTCTACTTATGTATACAAATTTGATATTTATTCTTAAAATATTTAACAGGCATAAGTGCCCATAAATCAGTTATGACAATCATTGTTAAAGCAATCAATAATGAAGAATATGCATTAATTCAAATAATATTGATAGGCTCATGAACCCACATCAGTCTTCTGTGAGTTAAGAAAAATGAGACATCTTCTAAAAAAATCAATATGTTTCTTTTAATACTATTTACTTCAATATTACCAAAAATAAATGACTTTTACCTTATGTGTCAATGGTCTAACTTTTACATATAGGTATATTATATCTTAAGTAAAAATGAGAATCTACAAAGAACTAGTAAGCTTAAAATTATTTGGTAAAACTTAAGTTTTTTGCTGAATACATACATGTATGCATGCATACAGACATATATACAGAGAGAGAGAGATGCACTTACATATCTATGTGTATACAGCTGAGTTCCGTGTGGGAAAGCATAAGAAGCTCTGTTTGCATTATGCTCATTTTACCCTGTGAAAAATGTTCATTTGTTTCATTCTGAAGGTAAATTGCAAGAGGAAGATAGCAAAATCTCAGTACACATCTTTGCAGCCCTTTGTGAACTGGGATGTTATACAGGTAGGTATTTAGGTAAAAATACGAAATGTGAAATTACAACACTCATTCATCAAAAAAGAAGCATTTTAATTGGTTATAGGTGGGAAATATCTACTTGACAGTCAGTTTCTCACTTTCACATAAGTGCTTGGCTGCTCGGATGCCTAATCTTGTTTAGTGTAGGAAAAGTAATTTGACATGAAAGTACCTAGATGGCTGCTGAAAATTAATTGCCAATTAAAAAAGAAAAATGTTTGTGCTACTCTATAAACAAGCCAACATATAAACCTTTCAGTCTTGTTGCTTTATTTATGTCTTTATAGATCTGGTTTCAAGCTATTTGCATACAATTTACAAATTCATATTATAATTCCCCAGCATATTTATGATTTTATAGTTGTGTATATTTTACCTCTATGAGAATTATTTATTTCAGTATGCTGCTGCTGCTTATTATTTAACAAAAACATCACATTGCATTTGATACTTTATGTGTCTTCTTTAAAACTAGACGTTTTTATTTTAAAAGAAAAAAGAAAACAAACATTGTTGCCACCACCAGTAAGCTTGGACTGTGAGCAAGCATGTGCATACACCACACAAATACATGCAGATACAAATACATTCTTAAATGAACACGCATACACAAGCACAGAAACGAAACATACATATGTATGAATACACATCCTGACATACAGACGCACAATACAGACACTACATGTACATACACAAGTACATACACACTTCATCTATATACAAACACTCATATACAGTCACACATGCATGCTCATTAAAATACAGCACATAAATGCATACACAGGGCATATACCACATATACATATGCACATATGTATGACCTACACCCACACTCACACACACACACACACACACACACACACACACACACACACACACAGCTTACACAGACAATCTAGCTTCTTAATTTAAAAATTGCTCAATGCTCTCTCATCTATCTTAGTCTCTAAAATATCAGAGTACTTTTTTCTGGATCCTTCTGTTTAATAAATTAAAGAATCTCAGAAGTTGCATACTTTCAAAATATTTGAGAATCTGAATAGGCATATATCAATTGCTTTTTAGCTCCTATAAATGTGTGAAGTTGTAATAAAGGTAATATCTGGACATATTAAATGAAGAGAAAAAAAAGATAATTAAGAAAATTATTATCGTTCTAAAAGTGTAATACATATAAAAACAATGGAGGAAAGTAATACCTGATAAAATAATATATAATACTTTAATCTTAGCATGATGTAAATATTAAATGAAGTAAGTGCAGAAAAGCAGAACAACTCTCAAGCAAGCTTCCTACCAAGGTATTGTCATGCACAGGCACATAGGTCAGAGCACAGGACTTCCATGCTAGCATAAAATTCTAGTTTTACATCATCCATTTGTAAATAATCATGGTTTTATTTTTTTAAACAATATTTTACAGTTGGATCAGTGTTACATTGGGTCATGTTATTAACATAATTTATAATTACCTGTAATATTTTCATATTTCCCGTTTTGAACTTTTGGTAACTTTCCAATCATGCAAAGTTGCCAGTTAGATTAAAAATCAGCAATTCATCAGGACATCACTCTGCACCTTAGCAGAAAATAATTTCCCAAAATGTTTCAAAAATATCATCAGTGATTCTGGCACTTCATGTTGCTATTAAGGACCCCAGATTGGTTCAGTGTTGTCCTTACCCAGAACTATAGAGAAGATCAAGTTTGATCTTGAACCTATGAACCTCTTACCCTTTATTTGTCTCCCTGTTTCTTAAGCATGGTGTTAGCTCTTATAAGAGTCGGGGCTGAATTAGGGCACAGATTTGCTCAGAACCCTCAGGACAGAACTTAAAAAATAGTAGGATCTTGTCATGTAAATGCTAACTAAAATTCATTGAAGTAATAACTTTGGTTTATCTCTGATGTTATCCTAACCCTTTCTCTGCAAAATATTTTACAATAATAAATCAGTCATTACTTCTGAACAGAACTATTAAAAAAATCAGCCAAGGATGTATTGTAGTATCTATTGATTCCTAGGTTTTATGCTCTGTTGTGTGAGAGCTGTCTTAACATAATTACCCTTTAATCTTGTGTCTCAGTAAGAAATAAAAAAATTCAGCACAATGTGACCCCACTTTTGGACTCATGAATCTGAACAAATACTTTCATATTACTTCTACCCTAGGTTTTGTTTTGATTACATTTGTTTATGCTCAATTCTCAAAATTAAAAATTGTGTCTTCTGCTGGTTCCCTTAACTCCACCCAATGTTTGGCTGTAGGTCTCTGCATCTACTCCCATTAACTGTTAGAGAAAGCTTCTCTGATGTACACTGGGCTAGGCACATAGGAGGAGAAAAGGAAGAATTGGAGGAACCCAAGAGGTTAAGGTAAACAGAAAAAGGCCCACAGAATCAGCTAAGTAGGGCTCAGAGACAACCAGGGAGCCTGTGTGGGCCTGGGCTAGGTCCTTTGCAAAATATGTTGTGGTTGTTTGCCTTGGGTTTTTTTTTTTTTTAATAAAACTTCTAATAATTTAAAATAATAATAAAATATGTTATGTCTGATTCATTTTTCTACTCTTAGAACCCCTTTTGTCCTACTGCATTGCCTTTTACAGCCTTGATACGAGAGTTTATTCCTAGTCTTATTGCATCTTGTTATGCAGTATTTGGTTAATGTCCTTTTCTGACTGGACATGGAGGAGCAGAGGATCTGAGAGAGGGAGGAAGGGGATGGGAAACTGGGAGGATTATTGGGAGGGGAGGTTGAGTTTGGATACAGTGCATGAGAGAAAAATAAAGAAATAGAAAAATAAAATTAGGGTAATACTTATTTTTCTTACACATACACACAAACAAATATTCTACCACTGAACTATAGCCCAAACACTATTATTACTTTTAATTTGATACAAAGTCTAAAACTTCTTTGGTATGATCTTAAGCTCTCCTGTAAGCCGGATATGCCTTAAACTATGGTTCTCCTTTATAAATGAAAATGTAGATTAGAGTCACCTGGTCTACTACATCTCCCAGTCTTAATTTCTATGCCATTAAAGTTTTTTCAAAGCCTGTTTTACAGCAGCTAAGCCAATATGGAAAAACATAAGTTTCATGAACAGTTGTTCACAATGAGGAAGTAAAATTTTTATTTTATTATATATATAGATATACATATATATAAAACAGCCATTTTATTATATAGTTATAATATATATTTATATATTATTAAATCATACAGATTATTTGTATTTTTGTCAAACCTCAAATAAATTTCAAAGTTCAATTATATTTTTCAGATAAGTAAGGAAGTTCTTTTTGCTTTTTGATTTTGTTTTTTAAATTAGCTCTTTGGAAATTCTGTACAATGTATTTTGTTCATGTCCGTCTTTAGCCCTCACTCTTCCCGTATTCATTCCTTTCTTACTTACCAAAATTTGTGGCTTCTGTTTGTTTATTATATCCAATAGGTTCAAGTTATGCTGCTCATATTTTTATGGCTGTGTTGCCTTTGTGGTCTTTCACAGGAGCATGGTGCATTATCATTGCCTACAATCTTAATAAAACTGAATGACCCTCTCCAAGCAGCTATCAATTGCCAATGGCTCCTTGGTTATACATGAGACTTCATACTCATCTTCTTCCTTTGGTTTAGAATTAGGCCTGATTTGGGGTTACATAGGTCACATGGATGATGTCATAACCACTTTGAATTTGTATGTGCAGGTGCCATATTTTGTTCAGAGAAACATGCTACTTTCTTGTCATCTACCCAGCCCACAGCCCTTCCACTTATTCTGCCTCTCTTCTGTAACGATTTCTGAATATTAAAGGGGTGTGCTTGAACTCTGAAGCCTCTTATTCTGAGTGCCTTGACCATTGTTGGTCTCTGTGTAAAGCACCATCTAAAGAAAATAGCTTCTCTGACGAAGACTGAGCTGCATTAATCTACGAGTGGTAAGTCAACCAAATACTATGTACACTTTAACAGAGTAAAGGTCATTGGTTCTCCCCTAAGGCTGTGACAAATGTACTGATTGGTTCTTAGCTCAAATAGAAATATCATGCATTTCAACTTTTAGATCCGGCCTTAAATTCAACTATCAGTTGTTGCTCCAATAATATCTATGCCATTATTTCACCAGTGAGCATGTCTTGCCAAGGCAATATTTATTATAGTTTAGAGAGCTCAGAACTGGATAATGGTGATAATTATTCTAAAGTTTTTGTACCATTAACAGCCCTTCCAGCAGTATTTTACTATTAACATTGTGTCAGTTACAAGGCTGCAACCGTTTTTTAGTGTAAGAGCAGCCCTTGCTATAATATTCATGGTTTTATTCCTTATATACTTTGTTTCTTTAAATGTGGCATTATGTGTACTATAAGAATAAAAATTGTCTCCTAAATATACTTACAAAATCACCTATATATTTATCTCCTCATATGTGATTTAGAACAATTTTCTGAGAGTATTTGTCAAAGCATTTTAAATTATTTTATTCCATGTTTATTGATTTTCAAGCCACTGACACTTATAATATCTGACTGGAAACTCTGAAGTCTCTTATTTTCTATACCTTGACTATTGTGGGATTGTGTTAAGCACAGTCTACTAAAAGTAGAAGATTCTCTTGTGAGGACTGAGAGTTGTATCAATCTATGCGTTAAATGACAAATTATTAGGAGTAAGTTAAATATTAGGTTCATTTAGCAGAATGTAGGCCCATTGTTGCATACCTTGATCCTAGAATGCTTGATAGTAAGTTATAATGATGTTACTGGACATTAGAATAAAGTGAGGTCATGGTCATTGGGAGCAGATGAGTTCCTGAGATAAAATCTTAAATGAATTTTTATTATTGCCATAAGCACAGTCATGTCAAAGACATCAGTTTCTCAGGCTCAGGGGAATGGCAAGGATATTCCCAACCCATATATACATGTTGATGAATAGTTGACTTTTAGAAAATATAGTACCTTCAGTAAGAACCTATTTTACTTTCCTCACCCAGATCACTCCATGATTATGCCCCGCAAGACAAACCCCACAGATATTTTACTAATCCTCTTTCTCATTTATACTATATAAAACAGGCTGTGAGAATCCAGACTTCTGATGATTCTCCTTTTGCATAGACTGCCCTACCCTTCCCAGCTTTATGTTGCTTGTGTCTGTCCTGTTTAATCTCCTGGAGCTCCAAGACTTATTTCTAGGAACTGTCTGTGCAGTTCATGGCTAACAGCTAGTTAAAGTCATCCAGAAGAAATGTTACATATTTATATGAGCCACTTAGTAATATAGTGATGTATAGTGATGTGCTTTAAATATTTGTGAAGTACATGTAGCAGCCAGAGCAGAAAACTGTGGTTCAACTTGGATTTTGCCCCACCCTAGGAGGTTTGCTCTTTGTTGAGGGGAAGCAGATTTACAGAGAATCTAGAGGAGCAGAAGGACCAGGAGGAGGGGATGGAGAGAGGGCTGCATTGGGGTGTTTTGTGCAAAAGAAGAATAATTAAAGTAAAAATAAAAACCAATTGTATGGAATACAATTGTTTTATTTAAAGGAAAAAATATTTTTGTTTGTGGAGGAACTAGAATTGGTTTCATAAACCTTAAGTCCATGAGTGAATTTTCTAGATTTTTTTTATTAACCTTATTTCTTTTGAACATGCTGGCCATAAATTTGATTTCTTAGTGCCTGATTATGGTTGTGAGAAAAACAATGGAATGTTTGGTAAAGCACTTTTCAAATTCTAAAAGACCACATGGATATTTGGGTTTTTTGTTTGTTTGTTTGTTTTTGTTAACTGGTGATTTCTGGCTAATGACCCATTAGATATTTTGACCAGTTCTTTTGACAGGTTTTATAAGATAAGCTTCAAACAAATGACACAAGTCTAAAATAGGCCCCTTTAGGCAATTATAATTTAATCTTTCTAATGATCGCCATATTGACTGATGTAACATGGAAGCTAAATCTCTACTTGAAATTCCCAACATTTTTCATTTCAAATAAAAAAGAAAAATTCTCCAAAGATACGTTATGGCATTGCTACTGTATCATGTTGGATTATTTGACTTAAATTAGTGTTAATAACAAACTGATCACATTAGTCTAACTATATCTCAGTGTAATATATCAATCTAATGATTACTGCTATTTACTCCATTCACATTTTCTTCAGGAATGTTTTTGAATATTTAAAAAAATTTAAAAACACAAAACTTTGGAAAAGCAATAAAAACTTGCTATGGTTGGGTTAATGAGAGATTTTTCAAGTTCCATGTTCATGTTACCTTCTTTGTGTGAACAATATACATATTTTAATAATTTGATTATCTTTAAAAATTAGGATCATAAAAGTTATATAAAGATAGTGATGTGCTTTAAATATTTGTGAAGTACATGTAGCAGCCAGAGCAGAAAACTGTGGTTCAAATTGGATTTTGCTACTACTAAATATAGTTCTGAGATTATGTATGTTGTTGCAAGTGTTAAATAATGGCTTCTATTAATTTGGCATCCATTTGGTAAGTATGTACATTCATAAAATGCATATATATTACATATATATGTGTGTGCATGCTGTTGAAATATGAAATTAGTTATGTCATTACTTCAGTGTTCACGGTATAAAAGTGTATGCTTGTAAAACTAGTGCTCTTTAGATATACAAGCTTCAAAATGAGACACTGAACTTGAGAAAATGACTTAAATTCATGGAGTAGTAATCATGAAGTATGGATAATTTGTTACATTTCAAGAGGATATATTTTAAAGATTTATTTTGTAAAAATATAATAGTTTTTATATGTGAATATAAAACATATTTACATAACCACATTTCATTTGGAAATCTTTGTGGATCAAGTAGGAATTATTCATTAAACATTTCAGGTAATACTGGATTTCTGAGACATCAAATATTGAGGCATAACTGAATACTTCACATGTTCAATTTTAACTTTCTTAAAGTAGAGGGTAAATTTCCATTTAGAACATTGCAATTATCTTACTCTGTTAAATAAGCCATCACTGTCCTCTAGACTTCTGACATTATTATAATTATTATTAGCTTGCAATTCTTATCTCAGACAGTTATATAGATAAAGTAAGCCCTAAGTAACATTAAATCACCAATTTGACATTCTTCTTAGTAAAGCTGGTGACACGACTATTTTGCTATGGAGGATGACTATGATTATAATAATACCAAGTAGGGCTTTAAGAACACAAATTATGTACACGTCTCTTACTCTTTTTAAGTTCTTTAGTGTTTAGAAGATATTTGCTAAAAGAGTTACGGAAAGTCACATATAGATAGTCACAGAAATGAATACAAAAACTACAGGTTTATAGCTACAAACCTACCTAAAATATATATTTTATTACAAACCTGAAGGCAAAGAGGTAAGGAAGTGTGCCATGCCACTAAAATCTTCAGAAGAAAGAAGAAATTTGGCAATTGAGTAACTCTCAGAGTGAAAGACAAAATGATGAATTTGTGAACAAAAAAAATCAAAATACTCATGGTAACCCTTTGATTAATAGAGTGACAACAGAAGATCCATTTGTCATTAATCCATTTTTCGAGTAACCAGAAAACTGTTGTTTTTCAGTATTATTTCGAAAGTCAAGTCTCCATATATCTTTGCCTCATTTGGAAAGGCTCTGGATGCTTTCCCTGTAAGACTGTATCTTGAATGATTTTGTATAACAAAAGGCATGTAAGATAGATAGACATGATGTTATCACTTAGGACAAAGAGCAAACATGCTTAAAGTTCCATATCTACATGTGCTCGCATAAATGCCAATTCATCATGTTTGTCAAATAATCTCACTTATCTAAAAGGCAATCATGTCCAATTATGTTTGAATGATGAACTTATATACTTTTTTATTTAGTTGATTTGTCAATTATTATGGAAAATGTTTTAAAGATATCCCTCCTGGGATACAGCTGCCTATTCCTTTTGTGATTATTTTCATTTCTTGTCCTACATATTTAAAGATACATTAAAATACATATATTTGCATTAGAAGGTACATTTATTAACACACAAAATTGCAAAACCTATCTTATTAATGAAATGAATGCTTTATTAGTAGTAATATTTTTAATGTAGATGTCTAAATTTCTTCTACATTTCCTAATGGATTTTATTCTTTTACTCAGTTCCAATTACTAGAAATTGATAGAAGCAAATGAATACTTAGATAGCTCACAGAGCGACAGTCTGTATTTCCTTTGTAAAGAAGGTCCCAAAAGTGGCCCAGCTAAGAAGAGTCTTCAGATTGACATATCTTATTCACTTCCCAAACCACATGTGAGAAGGTTTTAGGATGATTTTGAGAAAAATTTCTGGCACTCATTTCTTCATTTTTCATTTCCTCCTTTCAGTCAGCAATTTTAGAATCCAAATTTCTGGCATTGACTTTTTTCTTGTTAAGCTATCTGTTATGGATTCTGTCACTGAAACTCCCTTTATACTGTAGTTTCTACCAAGGTGCCAGAGATGGGAATGTGGCGCTGACTCCTGCATGATCTCAATGCCAAGGATTAGTTACAAAAGGGTTAATAGAAACCTCTACAGGGAAACTGCATATGGGTTCCATAATAAAGCTGGAGACCAAATGGAAACTGTGACTGTACTATGAGAACATGGGATGTGGTGTTAGAGCTAGCTCACTGCTTCTTACACTTCAGTGGATAAAACGCAATAACATAATAAGCTTAAACATTAATTTTCTGAATAAAACTGTAGTAGGAAGAATAATAGTCGTGTCTTTTCTTTCTAGAAAAAAATAGTTTTAGAAAGTAACATCTACATTCTAAAGATCTTCTGGTGTCTTGTTTGGGAATTGTAACACTTATTGTAAATGTGTTAGAGACTAATATTTAGATGGTCTCTGTGATAGATTGGTTTGATTTACATTTTTCTCAATTTTCTGCTTTCACTCAACTTTACTTGTCAGCAAAATTCATGCTAGTTCATTAACCCTACAGAGAAACCGCCTTATGTTCACAGCTAACCCATGCCTACAGCTATTGCATAACAAGTCTCTCAGTTTTCCACATGGCACAGCACCAGAACTTACACAGCATGAGAGTCTAGAATTACAGCCTTGTATGTTAGTATAATATTCAAAACATGTTTGGGGGTTATGTATCATGATGCCAATCTAAAACGTAGAACAAATGTTAACTGTAACATGCAGAGGTGTTCAGCAGAGGTTACAACTGGAAATACTTATAATATGACTCACTTTCTTTCCATTATATAGAGAAGTACAAAAAGGGGGAGTTAGTTTTAATAAGTTATATTTTACCCAATATATTCAAAATATTATCGTTGTAAATTAAAGTACATTAAAATATTCCTGCTTTGTTTGGTTTCTACTTATCCTCAAATCCCAATATTATTATATATTTATAGCATATCTCAACACAAATAATATTTTTATCATATGGAGTTTAATTCTAATATAACTTAGGGTTTAGGAAACTGGTTCATATCCCTAAGAATTTTAACGATTTTAATTTTTTTTAAGGAGTCACGTACTATAAGCCATGTTTTCAATCATCAGTATATGAATTTTTTTTCACTGAGATCATCACCAACCTTTAGTAGGTAAGTATTTGACACCCAGGATATGATCCCTTATTTATTAAAACACAGAAAGAAAAGAGAGAATGAGGGAAGGCGATAACAATATGAACAATACATACACAGCTCAGCAGCACAGGAAACAAGGACCAGTTATTTATAAGCCATAAGCTGAGAGGAAAAGAATACTGAGCATATGAGTGAGTAAGGACTTAACAATTAAGTGCGAGGCTTTAGATGATGCCTATAGGAGTTTCAGAACCGAAGAATGATGCATGACAAGTAAATAATGTTTGTGTCCATAGAGAATAGTATCAATATTATTCTTGGATGGCCTGAGTATTTTTAAATCACCTAGTACTGAAGCAGCACAAAGTATAAAATGTAGACACCTCCACATCCTACCCACTGAATAGGAACTTGAGATGACCGAGACCTGTGTCAACCACAGTGGATGCTCTGGCTGGGTGCAGCTACATTGTCTTCAGATCTTCAATATTGTCCAACTAAGAGAAAATAGTTAAAAACTTAAATTCTAGTTTGAGATGAATTGTCATTAAAGTTTTAGGCAAGATAATTACATTTACAGTCATAACATTCATCATGAATAAAATAATCACATTTCCTGTGATCTCTTGCATTCAATCTCCATGATATATTTCCTAGTAGATTTTTAAACTTCTGTATTTCCTCTCTCTTGCTTCTTGTTTCCCACAGGAAGCAGAACTCTGGAGACACATCTGAGGTTTGTGACATATACCCCCCTATGTTCATAAAATGAAGAAACTCTTGTTAGAAATTTCTGTTCAATTGAATAATTAAGGGAAACTGAAATGAGTGATAACCTAAACAAATCTCAACAAAGAGACAGCTCAATAGAAATCTAGTACTACACAGCGGAGCTTCCACAAGGGTTCAGAATTCTAACAATTCATTTAAGGAGTTGGGATAGAACCAACAAGTCCCCAATCAGTCTTTCCATAATTAAAAGAGACAAAAGGGAAAATCTAATGAGGGCAGACTCATAGCCATAGAGATAATGAGAGCAAGAGACCTTGGTCTCTCAGCAGAAAACCCCTTTGTTCCACATCTTCACATCAGATACTCTCGTCTGGTTATTAGCTCTTCCTCCAGTAATCTGTGAAACAATGAGAGGCTAGAATTTTCAAAAGGTGCATTGCACAGAATGCAAGTTAGTGCTGAACCAGGGAAAAAGGTCAGATAATGAGACTGATTCCTCTGACACTCCGAATATGGTGATAGAAACATTAGTTTAGAATCAAATTATTCTCATCTTCAGTTTTAGGCAAATAAATAAAAAGGCCACCTGTAAAATATTTTCCTCATGAGTAATGGCATGGAGACCATTATAATAAACACATGTTTTGGGCAGAAAGAAGTTGTTGAAAGCTGATATATGTTCTTCAAACATAGGCAGGCTCCCCCTAAATGAATGATTCATCCATAGTAATGACACTAATTCATTATGAAGTTTCAGTTTATACCTATTCTCATTTTTTCCAATCTGTTTCAGTGCAATTGAAGTGGTAGTTTGTTGTGTTGTTGTTTTAAAATTTTGTTTTAAGTACGTAATTTTACTCCATTTGTGCCAGCAAAATGCCCAAACACCTTCATTAGAAACAAAGCAAATCTGCTCAACAGTGCACTGAACAGCAGGCACTGTATGCTTTATTGAACAGAAAAGCTTTAACAAACCTTAGCTCGCACACATGTTCACTCTGCCTGTGTCTGTTATGTTCTTTAGCTTCCTGGAAATATGGGTGCAACAACAAAGTGGTGTTTAGCTACCCTACTTTCTTGGCCAGGTGGTTGATTATATGGTTTGGCATATTTTTTGCAGGTGGTATAGAAAATCATATATACCAGCTGCTCAGCCCACTGAGTAATACTTTGCTAAATGACACAGCCCCAGCCGTACCTAACAGCATATAATGATGCTAGAGTGATATCTTCACTGGATTCATTTAGGTCTGCAAAGAATTCTCTAAGAAAGACATTTCCCTGCCTTCATTTCTGTTTCATGCTGGGTAATGTTGGCAAGAATTATTCATGGCACATGTGAGCAATTCAAAGAAATATTGTAAAAAATAAAAAAAAGCAACAAGGCAGCTTTGCAGAGGTGTGCTATCTGCTTGATGACTTGGCACACTGCCCCTAGTTGGCACAGCACCCTGGCTGCTGGCACGGGGGATGTTATATATACTTGCCATTGGGCCTCTCCTATGCTACTTGCTGTGCACGATCAATATCGACTCACTGCATAAACAACCAGATGAACCTTGTATCTGAGGGATAGCAAATAGCATTTGAATTATTTTACATAAATCTGAAAATGTAATCGTGGTTGACATTCCTATTAGTATTATATCTGAGCACGATGATCATAATTGAGTAACATTAAATTTAGTTTATTGAACAGCAGTCCACTGCCCGCTTTACTGTGGCTATGATCTGTGTAATGAAACCAGCAGTACAAAAAATTCTCTCAGTTGGTACACTTCCTGGAGAGCAGCCAAAGTATTTATTGCTATTTGTGCAATTAATGGCCATATTGATTCTTTTTTTTCTTCCCCTAGTAAATAGCGGATAAGTTGTGCTATGTTTTCTTAGCTCTTCAAGGTTTGTTTCAGCTGTAATTAATGTGACTATAAGAATAATACTCAAATTGTTCTTACTAACTGGATTTCATCTATGCAACATTTGCAGCTCACACGTTGAACTGGTTTGAAATAATTAAACTGATAAGTGGCTCTATTGCCAAAATAATCCCATATGCTGAAGTATGATTTATTAATGTTCAAAAATCAGAAGGCAAAACTTCACTAGCCAAAATGCTGTGGTGGTTAATCATCTGTTCTTCCAGCTAATTCCATAATCCTCAACACGACAATCAATTCATCATGCTGAAATGGCAAATTCCTATAAATCATATTTCCAAGTTTTACATGCAGTCGATAAAATGTATTGCACATTTCCCATAAATTATGTGATATAATGTTAACTTATTTTTGAAATTAAAAACTTTAACCACCCTGTGTGTTTATCCATTGTGCATGTAAAACGATGAGACACATATTGGCACATCTAAGAATCACAACATGTGTAAGGAAAGGGAGCTTAAAGTCCTTGTGGGCAGAATTCATAGGAGCATCGGGCAGATCTTCTGCAAGATAGCCAGCTGCTCTTAGCTCTTATTACTTATGATTCCAAATTCATTAATCGTGTATTTTCTAGACTTGAAGAGGTAGATGGAAAAGACAAGTCATTTTTATCACACCTCACTTTAATGTAATCCAAATCCAACTGTTTATTGAAGAGTCATCAACCCAATTCCATGAAGTTTAAGAGAAGATTTCAGAGGTTTTCCCTTCATTCATTTCTCTCTAAAGCTTATTTAGTGCCAACAACCAGAAGTTGTTGGAAAATGTAGGCAGATGGACACATGTGGAAGATTAATCAGAATGCAAAGTTCCAATCAGGTGATTGTAGTAAGATCATGGGTACTATCATTATGCATCTAAATGACTAAAAGTAATATATGCTACATTTAAAGTTAAAATAACTGACCTTAGATCATTTAACAATGAGACAATGGCAATTTTTTTGAGGAGACAGAGATATCTAATCTCATTTAACTGTTGTACAATGTCTGTATGTGTCTAAATATTAAACCATGATATATGTGTACCTGTCTGTATAATATATGAGTTAAAATAGTTTAAAAATAAAAAACCCTAAATCATAGAAATACATGTCTCTCAGCCACATCTGAGAATTACAACACACATAATTCTTTCCATAAGCTAATTTTGAGCAAGAAGGTATCTTTCTTAAATAAATATAATCCCTAAATTTCTTCTAAAAACTGGGACTCTGGAATTTCTTATGTGAAGTGTATGCACTTCATAAAAAAAATAAAAATCAATAGAAATTCATTTTACAATTTAAATTAAATTTTGTGCTTTTAGGTGTTTTCAAATTCTCCCTAAAATCTTATGAGCATAATTAGCACTAGGAAAGTCAGTAGAAATAGCATTCAAGAAAAGTGTCTGGATTCTGAACTTCTTTACCTCTGTCTATATTTTATTTCCATTTTTGGTTAGTTACTAGACATAGAAAAACATCTAATAACTCAACCTAGTTAACTAATTCTGCTTCTCCTCAGTTTCTTGCCTGTCCCTAAGTTTAATGTGTAACTCCTTATCAGTCAAAAATTCTGACAAATTTCTTTATTAAAACAACAGTGTAGTATCTATCATATGCACAGAGAAAATAGGAGTGAAAGGCACTATTTTGTAGTCATGTGCTTTCCACTGAGAACTATAAGATTATATAGGATTATAATTATATACTACAATTATATAATTATGCATAATTTGCTTTTTGAAATAATATATAACCACACAACAAAGTATTCTTTCCTTGAATTTTAATTACTAATGTCTGTTTGAGGGAAATAATGTTTGTTCTAGAAGAGAACATTTGATTTAAAGATCAATTACCATTAAAGATAAAAACTATTATATTCCAGAGTTATAATCAGTTTAACTGGTTTCTATACTGTGTATAAAATCAAGTCAAAGAGGAAGGTTCAGGACAAGAGGGAAGAGCAGCTGGCAGAAAGAGTAATCTGCATTTGCTTGGGAGCCTTCAGGGATATAGACAGGCTTCGATGATTAGCAGAAGCAGGAGACTTTGTATCTTCCTCCAAGTTGAAGGCAAAAACTACTCATAATGTTCTTGACTGGGCTACAAAAATGCAATAAAGAGCCATATGTCACAAGTGGAATGAGTGATGCCTTGATTTATAATTTAGCACTGTCAGCACTGCTGTGAAGCTATTATGTTTGACTCACGGATTCTTACTCTTTCAGCAGCATGAACCTCATTAATTGAGTATTGGGAAGTATAAATGTTAGAAAGGAGTCTCTGATAGCAGTCTCTTAAGGTTGTGTATCAGAAGCAGCACTCAGGACTCAGGCATCTCAAAGATCTGAATAGCATTCTAGACTATCAATACCTTGGGTTTCAGAGAATTCCAAAAGACAGCAGAAAATATACAGGTACATTGGAGTCAAAGTTATGTATTTCACTATTTTATATTATTTGAAATCATGTCAGACCCAACATAGAGGAATACTGTAACCTCCACGACAATATTAAGAATATAAGTCAAGTTACATTGCTAAAAAGCAATGAGTAAATATTTATTTAATAGAAAAAGCAGTTGAATAACTGAAAAAAATATATAAAATTCAAATTAAGAAAAACACAACAAATACCTCAAAACAATGGCAAAGCGTTTTTCTAAGACACTAAAAATGTGTGTTAAAATATACAAAAGAGAAAAGATAGCCAAAATAATGATTAAAGAAGAAATTAATAAAATGGAAACAGAAAAGAAACATGAAAATGCAAAATTGTTTGAAATGATGAATGAAATCGACAAATTTATCAAGGCAGTAAATACAAAAAGAGGAGAGCACAGATCAACCAGACAGTGATTAGTTAGGAAACATGACTATGAGTGGTAGATAAATGAATTAGAAAGTAGAGGTTTTCATCAGTGTTTTCACTGAAGACTTTTGTTATAGCTCGGCTAATGGGAAGTTTGGTAGAGTGAAATAGAACATACAAACACTTGACACAAACTCAAGATTACTAATCATAATTATTAAAATATAAAAAGAAATATATCCATGGATATAATGAAATGAGTAACACTTGTGACTAGAAATGCAAAATTAGACAGTAAAACACACGATTCATTCTGGAAGAAATAACACTTACCAGGGAGAAGAATACTGTCAGAAACAGCACGTCTACCATCAAATCCCAATCCCCATACTCATTTCTGGTCCTCAAAGGCTGAAAATCTTTGCTTTATTATACTGCAATTTAAAATAGTAGTTTCACAATTTGTGTTGAAATTGACTTAATTTTTATATCATTTAATGCCAATACAGTCTTTGATATTATAGTGCTTAGCAAATAGTTGGAATTTGCCAAACAGCTGCATAAATACATGAATGATCAAACATAAGACATGCATCTTCATGCATCTCTCTACCTAATTGATCGCTGAGTGGTGTGAAGACATTCATGTGGCCTCCTAAAGAATTCTACATAAAAAGAAGAAAAAAACCTACAGTAAAATCAAGAAGGTGATTCTACTCTATGATAGATTCTCCTAGGTCAAATAAGCTACAGGAATCTTAGCCCCTGCCTGCTCCAAAAAGAAGCACCTTCATGGAACCATGGGCCAGTCTCATAAACTAAAATAGAAACTGAGGTTTTGACCCTTCACACAGCTGTCCTTAACAAGCCTGAGAACAAGTATAGCAGCCAGCCGCTGTTTCCTGGTGGACCACACCATTAAAAATCTAGTAGATCAGAAGTTGCTGCTTCTTTCATTAGACTGACATTTCTTTGTTGTAGATCTCTAACCTGTTTATGGAGTGCATTATCAGCACCATTACCTTCAACCTGTCCTGACAGTTGTTTTTCTTAGTAAGCACCACTACCTCCAACAGTTACTGCTGTGTGAAGTCTTCTGATTCTGATTTTAGGACACTCACTTCAGGATGTCACTTGGATGCCGAGACTCTGCATGATCGAAAAGAAAGATAAAAACACATGTCCTCGTTTCTACATTAATTTATGACAAAATCTACCTATAAGCTAATTTATTTGCAATAACATGATGGCATAGGAGGATGATAACATAAACATGAAAGCAGGAGAAAGGGGTGGTTT
Organism: Phyllotis vaccarum; assembly: GCA_033318265.1. Taxonomy (NCBI): domain Eukaryota; kingdom Metazoa; phylum Chordata; class Mammalia; order Rodentia; family Cricetidae; genus Phyllotis; species Phyllotis vaccarum. Next base: position 26,765,828 of record JARWLC010000005.1, on the reverse strand, counting down.
TAATTTATAAAGATATTTTGAGAATATTGTGACATAATTTAAGGATCGCTCAAATATCTTCACTGAAACTAGCCTCTGTGTGCTTTTACACCAGGGTGTGTGAATCTTTACAGTAAGAGTATTAACTGAAGTAACTATAAATTAATGACCCAAGTTTGTCTCTGAGGTTAGTGGTTAAAGTCCTATTTATTGACTCACCAGGCTTACTATGGATAATTACAGGAATACAAATATCCTTCAGAGATCCAATATGTATGTCAAAAACAACTTGTATACTTTCTAATCAGTGATATTTACCAATAGTCGACTTTACTGAAATTGAACATTAGAAAGTTGCAAGATGTGCCCTCCTTATTTGCAAGAACTATAACAGAACCACTTGTATATGCAATGAAACACTAATATAACAAGTCTTTTTTTTAAAAAAAAATATCTATTTATCAGTTTTCCCTTCCTACCACCATACCTGTTATAGTAAAACACTGAGAACTCAATAACTTGAGTTTTCTTCTGACTACTAGTTAATGTAGTTAATGATATTAACATGCATTTGAATGCAGCAATAAACCAGGCTATCAGTGTATTTGTTACTTTGAAGAATGATAATATAAACTGTTTAGAATATGAACTACACTGAGAATATGGTGGGGATATGACTAGCTTTCCTTTGCAAAACTGAAATTCTGTACTCTTGAAAACTTCTGCATATATCCCTACCCCACCCACTAACAATTGCCACTTTCTTTTTGTCTCTATGAATTTGACAGTTTTTTTTCCAGACTTAAAATTTTCCCTTTCTTGTTTAATACTGTGTGTAGTGTGTGTGTGTGTGTGTGTGTGTGTGTGTGTGTGTGTGTGTGTGTGTATAGTGTGGTGTGTGTGTGTAATGTGGTGTATGTGTGTGTACTGTGGTGTGTGTATGTGTAGTATGGTATGTGTGTGTAGTGTGGTGTGTGTTTAGTGTGGTATGTGTGTGTCCAGTGTGGTGTGTGTGTGTAGTGTGGTGTGTGTGTAGTGTGGTATGTGTAGTGTGGTACGTGTATGTGTACTGTGGTGTGTGTGTATGTGTAGTATGGTATGTGTGTGTAGTGTGGTGTATGTATATAGTGTGGTATGTGTGTGTGTGTGTGTGTGGTGTGGTGTGTGTTTAGTGTGGTGTATGTGTGTTCAGTGTGGTGTGTGTGTAGTGTGGTGTGTGTGTAGTGTGGTGTGTGTGTAGTGTAGTGTGTGTATGTCTGTGTGTGTGTGTGTGTGGTACAGTGTGCGTGTGTACATGTGCATGCATGTGTTCATAGTTAGGAATGTAACATACATGTACCATGCCATGTGTATGGATGCAGCACACTATCTTAGGTGTCATTCTCCACCTTCCCCCTTGAGACAGAATTCTGACTTGTTTACTATTATATACACCAACATTGCTGGCCTATTTGCATTCTCCTACCTCCACCTCTTATTTTGCTCTTATACCACCAGATTTGCAGAAATGTACTGTCATGTCCATCTCTATGTGGCTTCTTGGTATTTAAACTCAGTTTCTTATGACTGATTGCATACCAAACATTTGACTCCCCAATCCACCTCTACTGTCCAAATCTATCTGCTCTTAGTACTTCCAAGAATGTGTAGGTAGTATTGAGTGAAAAATTAAGTTTGTGAATAATTCTACCAAATATATTCTATTTATTGGTGGAGGATGGACAACTACCGAGGTACATAATGAATATCATGGTATTTAATAATTACCTTCATAAAAGATTAACATAATGTTTTACTATAACATATAAAAATACGTTATACATAAAATAATGGTATTTTAATATCAAAATACTAAAAGTGGCTTAAAGTCACTCCACAAATACTTTATTTTCAATGCATTTAATCACTTTAATGTCAATATTTAAGACAGACTGTATAAGGTCTCACATTCTTGTGATATATTAATCAAATTAAAACTTCCCAGGAAGAAGCAATAGACTTTTCAATCTCTAGACTTTCTCTTCCATTTCACGGCCCCTCTTCTTTTTGGGAATAGTTTAATTGTCCACCACTTCACAGTCCTCTATGTGGTAAGGGAAATATGTTTGAAATTCAAATCTTCCTTTAGTTTAAATATCTTAGATCCCTAAGTCAATAAATATGATACAACTCACATAGGCAGATTTCCGGTTCTTCATAATTCCTCTCATCACAACTCTCAGACCCTGAACTTTTATGTATTTTCTTTTATATTTGGAATGAGATTGTCTATAGGAATGAGACTGGTAAAATTAATATATATTACAAGTAGGATTAATTAGATTGATTTGCATGATGTAAAATAGCTAGTTCAAAACAGCAGTCCTCACACTGGGAAAAACCCAGAACTGGTAACTTGTTACAATAAGGTTTCTTGGCCCCTGGGCGGCCAGAGGTCCAGACTCACAGACCTACAGTCCCAGACCCCTTAGCCGCCTGCAGCTGCTTAGGATCCTAAATGTCTCAGATGCTTATATTAAGTTCATGTTGTTTGGCCTATGGTTTAGGCACCTTGCTAGCTATTTCATCTTAACCTATACTCATTAATCTGACTGCCACATGGCCTGTGGCTCACCTTTGTTCCTTACATGCTTCTTCTTAGGTGCCTGACTCAGTCTGTCTCTGACTCCTCCCTGCTTCTCCTACCTATGCTGTGATTTCCCCTCCTACTTTTTCTATGGTGCCTGTCATGGGCCAAAACAGCTCCTTTATTTAAAGATTGATATTCACAGCATACAGAAAGACATTACCACATCAGTAACTAACTACTCTATTCCTATGATCTGATGCCCCAGCATCAATTTGTTACTGAAAACCTAGGGGATTCCTAGAAAGCCACTGGTCTCCATTCCACACTGAACATCAAAATAACTGGAGCTCTCTTATCAACAAAGAAATGTAGCAGCAATACTAGGGCATAAACACTCATGAGCAAAGTGTAAAGATTTTAAGGCCACATTAGCACAAACTTTCCTACTGATCTTTTTATATCTCTATAGACAACTAAGATTAGCCATGAGGTATTTCCAAATCCATCTATGAATCTCTGCAGATCATCACAAACACACACATACACACACACACACACATACATGAAGAGAGGTAGCCAGATGGTTCAGCAGTTAAGAGCATGGCTGCACTTCCAGGGGACCCGGGTTTGATTCCCAACACCCACTTGGGGAAAACAACCATCAGTAACTCCAGTTCCAGCTTACAGACACACATACAGGGACAACAAAAAATAATTAAAAATTTAAAACTGAAAGTGAAAAACAAAATGCTATGAGAAGGTGGTCATCAACAGGTGACTTAGGACTTATTCTGAGTCACTTGTTACCTTCTCTATGATGCCTTTGTATCTCAGATATTTCTAGAAGTTGTTTTTATTTATATAATGTCTGTCAAAAGTACTGTCTACTGTCTTTATTACATTACTTAAATGCATTTTTATGAGTCTTTTTTTCTTGTTCCTTCCATAATTATGCTTGTCCATTCTATAGATGTCTCGGCTAGGAAAAATGAATGAGATTCTGTGGGTCTTTTTCAGACAGGAGATTCATGGATCAGAAATACTATTGTTTTCTTTAGCTTGAGTTCTGTGGTGATGTCTATCAGTGAAAAAAAAAAAACTTTGTAACTTGGGCGACACTTGTTATGTCTTAGATTATTCTTACTGATATGCATATCAAAATGTTCTTTTGTTAATTTGTCTCTGTAAGATGTCTCTATTCTCAAAACTCTGTAGTTAGTTCTGTTTCAATACATCAGAAGCTGTTGTTTGTGACTGGTATGCCATTCCATAGCAGTCTGATCAGATAGAACCTCAATACTTTTGTATTAATGGATAAATAAATGGAATAGAAATAAACTTTAAAACTATTCCTAAGTCATTACTGTTCTTTTCAACTATGCAGAATTTTCTACTGCGTCTGAAACGTTGCTTTCTCAGTATTCATCTGTCACTATTGTTCATCAACTGGTTTGTTGAGTTAATGATTTCGTCATTTCTTGAAGAGACGGTAATTTAACCTAATAAAGATCAAGATACTGATGTTGCCTGAATTTAGATTAGATAAATATTGCACCTTTTCCTGAGTTTCTCCATTTTGTTTATGGAGTGTGAAATACAGAGCCTAGTGCTGCTTCTGCACCTTTCAACCATGTGCAGCCAACAATATATTTTATGCACCATTTCTGCTAACCTTGGTAAATTAGCAAGGTACTTGTGTAATCAGGCAATTGAATGTTTGCATAGTTTATCACTTTATATGAAAAAGGAGATGTGTTAAGGAGGATTAAGCAATAAAATAACACACATAGCCTATATTTAGGATATTGCTATACTAAAATGAGAAAAGTTAAAAAAAAAAAAATAAAACCTAGTGCTTCATTCAAATCATGGGGGGTTTCTTTACTCTCGTGGTAACATAAAATCACATTCATAGGGCTCATTTTTTCCTGTCAATGAGAAAGAAGAGTAACCTGTTCTCTTTGTCTTTTTTTTTTTTTCACTTGAGAACATGGGTCCACATTGAATCCCATTACTAGTTTTCGTTACTTCCCCTAGCTAAGACTGCAGTTCTTTGAGAACAATGTTGACAGCTTTGAGCTGACAAAGAATCATTATAATCAGTGCTGAAGATCCGAATCACAATGAGAAAGATTTCATGTTTACAGCAGTGGGGACCACACACCGTGATGGTTTGCATTAGAAGCAGCAGGTGTAGTATGCAAAATTAAATCACAGCCATGAACTAGAAGAACGGAGAGTATGAAAAGGTCAGGTTTGTTCAAGGTATTTGTCTACTGTGTTAAAACAAAAACAGCATTTCTGCAGCATTTCATATTTTGCAGGGGACTTAATATTGATATATGATTATAATGATTTTATATCATTTGTGCAAAACAATAGATATGTTGTTTAACATCCATTTGAGTGTCATATACAGGAAATAAACATGGAAAGAAAAACTAAAAACTAAGTTTTATAAGTATGTAGAGGAATAAAAACAAATGTTATTTGAGTATTAAATTGAAGAGTAAACAAATCTGCAACATGAAGATATGAGGAGATTTTATACAGAAATTCAAATTTCACATTTAAGAGTTTCACTGAAACCACTACAAAGTAGCATCAGTTTACCCTCATACATAGACTTTATAAGTGGGAAAGAATGTGATTTGTCAATAAAAAGTAGATTCATTCTCTTTAAGAAAAGTATCGAGTTGTTAAAGGTTCATTTTTTTTTATGCTCTCATTCATCTCTGTTTTGAACTTGCTTGAAATCTTTGTCACATTTCTCTTTCTTGCAGCTCATTCATTCATTCCCTGCAAACATTTCTACTAGCATATCAGACGTAGTATGATTCAGACGTAGTCTCTTCCAGAGGAATTTACATATTACTGGAAGAGACAAATACATACATAACCTGTTAGAATTACCAGAGCCGAGGGTAAAAAAATCACCACACCCCATGTTCACTGGCAAGGACTCAGAAGAGTACTGGGTGGAAATTCCTGTTTCTAATATGGGTGCACAGTGAACATGTAAATCAGTACATTGTTTCCAACAGAGTACAGCACATAAAACGTACAGAGAAGGCAATAAGCAAATTGCTGAGACTGGCTTCCAGAATGTACATGAGACAGAAAAAGAGACACAGTGCAGACATGCTGAGGATTTGTTTTTTGTCCTCTAGGGGATGTCTTTGAAGAAAGGAAGCAGGAAAGGAAGGCTAGGGGGCTTGTATTTTAAATTCATGTGGAAAATGATTTAGGGAAAACTAAAAACTGAGCAAAAAGATAATTTGTGACCTAGAATACACACCCCTTCACTGTTAATACCTGTATTCCTAAAATGAATTTTTAATAATGTGTACATATGTTCACAAAGCTGTGGGTGCCCATCAACAGTAGAATTTATCCATAGTGCTCGGAATTGACCTTGGGTCCCCATTCTAAAAGTGTGTACTTTTAACTATAGACTTCGGTTTCAAGTTCAGTCAGATAATCTTATATTTGTGGTAGACAGCAGTCAATGAAGAATGATACATATTAGGTCAAAATGTCGAGAATAGGAAGCTATATGGAGTACATCTATGAAAGCCTCACCAACCCAAGGCACAGGGACCATCAGAGAAGGAATAATGAAATAGTTAAGAAGGGAGAAAGGATGAGGAAGATTCTGTGAAGTACTGTCTTCTAGATATGGCATGGCTAGTTTTATGTCAACTGGATACAGAGCTAGAGTCATCAGAAATGAAGGAGCCTCCATTGAGAAAATATCACCATAAGCTTCAGCTGATGATAGGCAAAGCCGTAGAACACTTTAAAAGAAAAATAATTATTTATGGAGGAGGGTCCAGCCCATTATACGTTTTTTCACCCCTCAGCTGCTAGTCCAGTCACATCAATTCTGGTTACATAAATAGGAACTATTCAAAGTAAAGTCTGCCAAAACTCTCCCATAGATGATGGACATATGCTCAAGATAACATCACTTATTGAGGAATTATTGTCTGGGAAAGGTAACAGGGAGAGAACATTATTATTTTCTAAAAGTTTCCTATATTGCAGTGGATAGCCTCTTATCCATGCATATATGAACATCACAGTTGGAATTAGCGGGTTACCAAAAAAATAAAGATATTAAATTTGGATAATGGGAAATTTGAGGGGAAAATAATGCTGGATGAATAATATTATACTGCAATTTATATGTGTAAAAATTCTCATGAATAAAGAAAGTAAAAATAAAAAAGAAAAAGTAAAAAGAAAAAGAACTACCTTATAACTCATGTGAATTATTCTTTGGGATATATCCCAAAGATTCTATATCCATCACAGAAATACCTGTACATACATGCTTATTGTTGCTTTTTTATAATAGTAAGGAAAAGGACCAGATTAGATGTTTATTAACAGATGAACAAATATGAAATGTGGAAGATGTATACAACAGAAATAGCCATGAAGAAAACTAAAACTCACAAAAAATGGATCTGGAAATTATTGCATAAATAAAGTCATATTCTAATAGACAATCACCATGCTATATATATGGTTCCTAGCTTTTAAAATTTAGGTATGTACATATATGTGCATGTGAGAGTATATTTATCATTTGTAAAGTTATAAAAAAAAGATCATAAGGAATTAAAATGGTTTTAAGGAAAAAGAAAGCATACATAATAGAAAAGTTGACCTGAAAACAGAAAGATATATAAAAATAATAGTTGGGCAGGATGAGACATTAGGAGTGGGAGAACTATGTGGGAAATGTGATTATAAAGCCTATTACTTCGCACAATAATGTTAGGAACAAATGTTTAACTGCCCAACAGATCAAAGCTATTCACATATTTTATTAACATATTCTCAAACTTTATGTAAATAACATAAAAATAACAAGATTTCTAACACTAGCTGTTTGAAATTTTTGTTTTCCAGAAAGTAACTTGTAAAAATATCTTGAAGTGATCATTAATATATTGTTAAAATACAGACATCCAGCCCTAGTGACACAGCTCAGGGGTTTAAGAGCCCTTCGATTTCCAACACTAACTAGTTGTTAGAGTTCCAACAACTCACACCTCTCTGTAACGCCCCTTTCCGTGTCCTGCTGTCTTCTTCTGGCCTATGCACACACATGGTGCACATAAACCTGGAGGAAAAGGACCCATAAACATAAGATAAATCTTTATCTGATGGAAGTGACTAGACAGACCAGAGGAGGGGTCTTGACTTACTTATGAGACACTGTAATCCTCCAATCTACTGACCATAAACTACCTTGGGCAGAACTTTGTATGTATCTTTCCAACATTCTCTCTTTTGTACATATTGTCTCTTTTGAGTGTTTGCAACTAAATTCCAATCTGCATAAACCAATAATTTTACATAAATATTGTATTGCTTCCATATTATAGATGATATTCAGTCCATTATTCAAATTGACTTTTTTGAGTACTTAATAGGAAGTACCTTAATGTCAGAATCCCTTGTATAATTTTTTTTAATTATGTAAATTTCTTTTCTTCTATGTCTAGTGAAACATTAATAACTAAGGGTGGATGTATATTAAGCACAGTATTTACTTATGTGTAATTATGTTACATAAAATTGCAGTTGCTACTTTTATTTTACTGCTCATAAAAATAAAAATGAGATTTTGTCTCACAGCACTAATAAGTATGAGCTATGGCTGGAGATGTGGCTCAGTGTTAAAGGCTAGGCTCACAATCAAAATCTAAGTACGGGCTGTGTTTAAAAATTAGCATTCAAGTGCTCTATACTAACTTTAATGCCATTCATCCATTATCATCATGAGTTATATCAGAGACCTCAATCTTTGTTGAGATGATCCCAACAAACATTCCCTGAAATCAGTTATTCCAGAATATAATTAGAGACAGAATTGGTAGTGAAGAAAAAATTCAAAATTTATTGTGGCCACACTGTAATACAGGGGATTATAGTACCCCAAAATATCTGACTTGAGTTTACCCATAAGAGCTTACAACATGTTGTAATCTGGATAATTTATTTGGTTTAGATTCTATGAGGTCCTGTTAACTATAAGAAAAGTTATCACTGCTCAAAGAGTAACTCAATTTCTAAGCATATGATAATTGTCCCCACTATAGGAGAATTGTTCCAGGTAGGGGGTGACCTCTCTCAAGGACTTGTTCTTACTGGAATCTTGGTGTTTATAGTTTTGAGATGGGTTGGAAGAGCTTAGTGGAATTAAGTACTATTGACCTTATAGAGTTAGTTTTTAGACAAACATTCCTCCAGGCATTGACATGTCTAAATGTAGAATTGAACAGAAATCTGACTTAAGAGTTTGAAGTAACAGGAAACATGTGCAGAGTGAAGGCTGAGATACTAAGCTTTTATCTTGCATTTAGTTACCTATAAGATTTCTACTGGGCAGTGAAGAGTCAGAGCTCTTTACCAAAAGCTGCTTCTAAATCCCTGCTACATTAGAAGTACTTAGCATCATCCATTTGGCGAGGCTATTCTCAGCTAGAGATAGATGTCTATAGTCATAAGGTCACTATAATCCTGTGCCTTCTGTGTGTAATAGTGATCAGATTCTTCTGCTCTACTGATCCCACATTTTCATTCTGGCTTCATTTCTGAAATCAACAACACTTGAATTCTCAAAACTGCACTCTCCTCACCCTTATAAATACCAAGTGCTGTATTTTATTCAGTCAGTAGTGCAACCCCTTGTGGAGAATCTGACATTCTGGTGTCTTGTTACATACCTGTAATCCTAGCACTCAAGAGGTTGAAGCAGGTAGATTATAAGCTTGAGACAAGTGTGATCAACAAAGCGAGACTCTTTCTCAAAGAAATAAAAAAGGAAGAAAAAAAGGAGAATTGAAAAGGGAGGGAGAAGAAAGCGAGTCAGTGAACAACAGAGGAAAGAAAAGACCGAAGAAAAGTACAAAAGGAAATTGACATATTATCTCCTACCTGGTGAAGAAAAATCTGTCTACAATTAAATGAAGAGATATTTAAAGCAACATGGAATTATTCCTAATAGTACTGATAAAACAGTTATTCTAAGAGTTGGTAATATACAAGACATCAATAAGATCAAGCCATAAAAATTACAAATTTTATTTTTTCAGCTTCCCGTTTTTCTCAGTTTTCAAACTGCCACAGATCCTCAATGTGTCTTCAGATGCCCACTTTGAGTCTTAAGATAAAGAACATCAGTTCTTCTTACTTTTTGTTTGTCTCCGATAAGGAAAGAAAATTTAGTTTTACTCAATTAAAAGTTGATAGACGACGAAATTGAATAATACTTTAAAGTTGTTAAACAGTAAAATCAATCTGTTTAGATCAAGCAGATTGCAACAAACAAAATGTCTTCTTTGTAAAACAATTCTATAATCAGTATATTTTAAATAGACCAGTCATCCAGAGTGTGTGCCTACATTGCTCTCTTCATTTATCAACAGAAGTAAATTTCCTATGGAATTTATGTTCCTTCATTAGATCCCTTAAGTATTTGAAAGTTACTGGCTGAGATGGCCATACACATTACCTCATTTTATCTCTAATTCAAATAGGCATTGCTACTTGTGGGACAGTGACAACACATGGAAAATTTAAACAAATAAAATAATTTTTCAAATCTTACTATATCAATTACTTTTGAATAGAAAAATTATCAGATAATTTGCTACAGCCAGGCCTAGAGAAAAAGCTGGGTACCCAGGTGAAGGATCAGCATAGTGAGAAATACCATGGGGAGACAACAAGGAAAGGTACTATAAGAAGAAACTGTCTGGACTATCCCAGTGTGGAATATGGAAACGCAAACAGTGTAATGAGAGGGCCCTCAAATCAAGATGATGCAAGTCTGGTTCCAATACCAGTAGTAGGGACATCCATTGGAGAGACATGGAAACATTTAAATGAGCAATTATAATGACAATAGTAAACCACAATTTAAAGAATAAACCAAATTTCTGTACTTTAATAATCTAGAAATAAGAACACTCATTATATAATTGAAGTGACTTTCTATAGGACAAATAACTTACCAATAGAACAAAGCAGTTACTTCACAATTGGAAAAGTTTTAGAGGAAAGTACATGGTTTAAATTGTCAAAGATAACTGTATCAAAAATGGACAAACCAAAATTATGTTCTATTATAGAAAATACAGTATGAAGTGTGGGGATTTAATAAAAGCTCTGAAAGTTTCGGAGATATAAGAGGGATCTAACCACAGTCAGTCTAGGAGGATCAGAGAGTGGTGATTCACACCTATAATCCCAGCACAGGGATTATCCTGGGAGTGGTGACCTATGCCCTTAATACAAACTGAGTTCCAGGTCATCTTAGTTTACAGAAGGAGTTCCAGGCTCCCAGGTGGGCAGTGGTGAGGCCACGCCTTAATTTACCAAGAGAGTATTTAAGGCAGACATAGAAAGACAGAAAGGAGGAAGCCAAGAGAAGCCAGGCTGAGGAAGCTGGAAGACAGCTGGGTGAGATCTGACTGTGGCGTTTACTCTCTCTAATATCTCTGACTTTCTCAGAGATCTATCCCTGAGTTTCATTTATTTGTGCAACAATGAAGTGTTGCAATGTGGTTTTCTGACCCTGGCCAGCCAGAGGTCCAGACCCACAGACTTGTAGTCTCAGAACGCTTAGCTGCCCACCACTGCTTAGGCCCTTAAAAAGATTTAGATGTTTATATTAAGTTTATGTTGTTTGGCCTATGGCTCAGGCACATTGTTAGCTAGTTTTTTCATCTTAATTTAACTTATTTTAACTGTCTGCCACATGGCCCAAGGCTCACCTGTGTTCCTTACATGTTTCTTCTTTGGCAGTTGGGTTGATCTGTCTCTGACTCCACCCTTCCTTTCCTACCTATTCTGATTTCCCACCTACTTCTTCTATGGTGCCTGTCATAGACCAAAACAGCTCCTTTATTTAAAGATTGATATTCACAGCATACAGAAGGACATTTCCACATCAATGAAGAATAATAGTATAAGTTTTGTTGTATCGTCACCATCTGATTTAACTTTCTCTTGGTGGGCTACAACACCATGACTTAGACAATTTATAGGAGGAAGGGTTTATTTGAGATTACTGTTCAAGATGGATAACAGGCTATTGTGGTGGGATTCAGGTGTCAGCTGTAAGGTCTGAAGATGTTTATCCAGGGTCCCGGGCTCCTAAAGGGGGAGTGGCAACGCCACGTGGCAGACATTAATGGAAATGGGTTGAGTTAAGATGTAAGAGCTAACTAACAATATCCCTGAGCCATAGGCCAAACAGCATGAAGTTAATATAAGTATCTGATTCAGCGGCAGGGCTGTGGGTCTGGACCTCTGGCCGTCCAAGACCAGGAAACCATATTGGTACAGGCTGTGGTAGCTGAAGAGGGGTTTCAAGCTTGACAACCGAAAGGCAAGCTGAGCACTCACATCCTAAGTGATTACCAGGAAACCAACAGAGCGCACTGGGATTGATGGAAGGCTTTGAAACCTTAGTGCTTTCCTCCAGTAACATACTTATTTCATCAAGGCCAGATCTTCTAATCTTACCCCAACAATAACCCCAACTGTGAAGCAAGTGTTCAAAATCTCAACCAACATACCGACAAATGTTCACTAACTGAATTTAGTTGTGAGAAAGCCAAAGAGAATTGTGTACTGATGGATGTCCTAATTTGGCTTCAATCTGCTGCCATGTTGAAGTCATGAAAACACATTGAAGGCTAAAAAAAACTATAAAATGAAGTGTAAAATCTAAGAGATATGACTACATTCAAATAAGTTTGAATGACAAGAATTTTTTTTCAAGCCAGACCATATAAGTACAGACAATAATTTAGAACAAATTTGCAATAAAAATCTAACTCCACTTAAAGTATGATACTGACATGATTTCCTGGTTTTGTGAAAGTCCCAGGATAGAAACAGTAAAAGAAGGTAGGAAGATTACTTTTTCATGCTTCAGGAGATTTGCAAAGTTATGTTCCATGTGTTTAGTCCTCTTCAGTAGAGGATTGGCAACTGGTTGTTACTTGTCTTATGCTACAATCTCGTGTCTGCCACAAATAGAATAGGTTCTCTGCATTTAAGAATTTATGTAGTCAGACAAAACCTATGTCGACAATTCCAGTTAATCTTTTTTACCTTGGGTCTTTATTCATAGTCATATTTTACTGTGAAAGAAAACGTATTTACCATTGTTGCTGTTAAAGCAAACATTTTTGCCTTTGGAGATAGAGGGCATTTTTTTTTTTTTAATTACTGATAGGATACGACTTCAAACAAGTGTACATTCTCTGGAGGGGTACATCAAGATGAACCAGTCTTTGAAAGCTTGGGAGAGGAATGCGATTACTCCCTGCTTTATACCAAAGATTAAGACAGTATGAGTTAGCTAAGCTGTTTATAATCACCAATTATTTTCTTATAATTCTGGAGCTTTGAAACATTTTAGTTAACTACTGTTCAACAGATTCTCTTATTTGAAAAGTAAAGTCTGTTTCTAGGTATGAATTATTCACATTACATGACAAACCTGATGAACACAATTCTACAGCAAATTGCACTGAAGATGTTTCACTTGCCTTATTTCATTTAATACTTTGTTGGAAGAAGAGGATAACAACTATTTTAAGTTGGTATTGATTTATTTTATAATTTTTAAATTACTTTTACTGGAAATTCATTTATATGAATTGACAGAAGCATTTATTATAACTCACAAACTGAAGTAGAAATCAGGTCGAACATCCCAAAAAGAATATAGCTATTAACTTACAATTATTTCACATTGAGTCAGTTTTACTTACACAGGTATCCTGTAAACAATAATTTTTTTTTTTTAAAGTCAGGCTGATAATGAGTAAGACAGAAGACCATCCATTAATTCAACCAGTGACACTCTTAGTGAATCAGTGTTTGCACGTAAGGTAAGCACGTGTGTGTGTGTGTGTGTGTGTGTGTGTATACATGTGTGCTTGTATATTCCATATCAGAAATCATTTATAAAATGATGATAATTCAATATGGAAAATTTCTTGACTTAGACAAGATTTTTAAGTTTTATACAAGCATTGACCGGTAGGAATTCAAATAATGCATATACTACTGAAAAGATGATTTGATCATCACTGGGAAAAGTAAATCATTAAAATGATTTGCTTCCCACACTCTGTTCCAAATCTAAAATTCTACATAGTAACACACTTTCTGTTTTACTGAAATAATAACTAAAATTTTGAAATGTTGATATTATTTGCCTATTGTAGCTTTCATTATTTAATTTTTTCTGTAAGTACTAATTTTAAAAGCCTATTAAAAGTTTAATGTACAATAATTTACAAAGTATTGCTTATTTTTTAAATGTTCTATCAACAAATATTTTAATAAATATGAAAATTAAAGTTTGTATAATTCCACCTCATCTACTTTTCTGGAAAAATGTAAAACAGTAAGGTTATATTAATTTATAAAGCACTGATAACATTTTGTATAACTAATATAATATTTAAAATTTCTTATTAGGCCAAATGTCTTCATTCTAGCAATTATTTCTAGCAAGGACTTACTGAATATTTTTAATTCATATTAATATTTGTGTGTTCATTTTGTGTGTGAACATGTGCACTTGCATTAGCAGAGTTAATATTTTAATTACTTTAAATATTTGTGTATTCATTCTGTGTATGAGCTTGTACTCTTTCATGTGCCACAGCATATGTGTTGAGGTCACAGGGCAACTTGGACACACTGGTTTTTTTATGCCACTAGGTAGCTATGGTTTGGAATCAAAGGCCTTTACCTACTGAGCCATCTCAAGAGTACCAGAAATTCTGACTAAAATATATTTATCTTGTATTTTCTACAATTTTATGTTTAACTTCTCTTGATAATATTTTTTTAAAAATCACATTTTTTCATATGCTATTGACTTACTGCCATTTTGTGGAATTTAAACCATATAGAAGTCCAGGGAAAGCATATCGTCTCATGTAGGGGCTTCACAGATATGTAGCTCTGTGGTCTTAGTAATTTCTAATGTTGTACCACTTAAATGATCTTCATCATGTCCACCATTCACTATAGCAAGAAGAAGAGCAACTTGGGATTTTTAAATAGGGACCAAGCTGCCTTAAATGACTAGTACACTACAACTTTAGCTACCCAAGGCTTTGTTTGCTAGATGTGACCTAATAGTTTGAAAAAAATCACAAGAATAACTTGTATCCACAGGGGAAAAAAAAAAGATTTAAAGTGGCAAAGTGACCAAGTACACACAAACCAATAAAAAGAAAACAAAAACAAAACAAAACAAAAAAAAAACAAATTTGGAAATGCTGAGTGTGTTTGAAAAAATGACTAACATAGGAAGGAGAAGGTGAACCAAGCGGAGCATACATGTTGTGTCTCAACTGTTAAAAGAAGTTATTCAGAGATGATCCTGTAACCTTTTTCAAGTTCCAGTGTGCTTTAAGTTCTATTTCCCTGATTGTTTCAAATTTCCGTTTTCCTCAGGGATAGAATCTGAAGAACACACTCTTAGTATGATAGTCAACCAATCATATTTGCTGCACTTATAATTCTCCCACAATTATTAAACAATGAATCCTTCTGTTCAACTGTGTGCATCCCAAAACCTTGAAGGGAATTAATCATTATATTATTAGAACTGCAACAAAAAAGAGAAAAATGAACAGTTGTTTATTGTAACTTTTGTGTTTTGATTAGTCAATATGAAGCTAAAATCCCAAAGGTAAGTGCATTTGAATGGAGTATAAACAGCTACATTTATTGTTAGTCCTCTAATCATGTATTTTACAGGCATTAATACTGAATTATTGCCCCACTTGACAGAAATACAAAATGGAAATCCAAAGACATAGACTATGGTTATATTTTATACATAGAAGATGAAGAAATCTACTTACCAGACATATTGTGAAATAATATTCCTTTGCCTCCAATCAAACACAGGCAACAAATTAACATGCATAATTTTTTATTCAGATAAAATATATAATGTTTATATGTGTAGTTTAGGTTTTCCGATAAAGTATGCTTGTGGAAATAACAATCTCTGGTTAATCATTTGATGTTAATTCTAATGAAATTTCATTAGTCATTAAAGGGTTTCGTGCTTCTCTTCCTTCACCTTCTATTCCTCTTCATCATCATCATCATCATCATCACCACCACCACCACCAGCACAAGCCTATGGTCAGTGGGTTCATGAGACCCTTGCAAAGACAGAACGAAGTAGACCACAGCCTGGTAACAATCATAACTTTAATGTTTGTGACTGATACATTTGATCTTTGTTTTATATCAAAAGAAACAATAAGGATGAGCGACTATAGTTATGAATGAAATGTGAGTATGGTAGCCAATAGTGTCAGCATCACCTGGAAATATTTTTTGAAAAATCAGTTTATCAGAATTGAGCTCAGAATCACAGAAATAGAATCATCATTTTTAAATGAAAGTCACCAAGTGATTTGTTCTTCATTAAAGTTAGAAAAGTAGCCATGTGTATTTCTTCTGAGTGAGCAAAAATTAGAGTAACCATTCAATAGCAAAACATCACTTTAGAAAATAATTGTATAATTTGGAATACTGGATTATAAAGGTGTAATTAACTTATATTGTATAAATGTCACAGCACTCGTAGACATGATTCTGTGGTTAGAGGTTTTTACTGAGGAAATAGATTACTTGTTGAGTTTTTATTTAAGTTTAACATACATAATTTCTTTAATATTTTTTCTGGAAGGAGATATTAGCAAGAATGTTAAATTATTGGCAATATCCTGGTTTGGAGAAGTGATTTGAATATACAACAAAGTTTGTCATATTATATATGGATACTTATGTGTTAAAATTCTAGGCATATAATTGCAGCATTTGCAACAACAGAAACATTAATATTTAAAGCCATTGTTTGCCGTTGTCTCCTGCTGATAACTGTTTTCCTTAAAAGCACTACAAAAGACATTCTGAACAGATGGTGGCTGGTTTCCTCTATCCTGCATCCCCTCGCAACTGCCACTGAGCCTCACCATTCATTAATCTTCCATAGACTTCCAGGAGCACAGCAACTAAATTACACACACACACACACACACACACACACACACTGAGGCCAGCGTTTCTGTCAGGCTGAAAATTAAACTGAAGAGTACTGTGCCAAGTCTTTTAACCAAACTTCACTGAAAAGCAGTTAGAAAATAAACACTTGGCATAGAGACTGACCCATGAATTCTCAGTCTTAAATGGGCATTTTTGGCTGATCATTAGATCTTAGGCATTCTCTATAGTATTATATCTGAAATTTAAAGGTGGAATTAAATTCTCAAAACATCTGGTTTGAATTCACCTTGACTCATGACTAATTTACTAGAAAGGTAGTTATTTAGTCTTAGAAACCAAAGAAGAAGTAGATTATTATAAAGCTTGTGCAAAATTATCTCACTTCTTTTTTTAAAGCAAATAGAATTATCCTGAAACTCTTCAATATTCGGAAGATATCTCCAGACCACATAGTTTCCTGAAAAACTGAAGTGGGTTTTTTAAACATTCAAAGCTCCTTCAATATTTTAACAGCTTACCTAACGGGTGCCTGCACGGTAAATAATGTGTTTCTAGCACACTATTTTTAGTTAGGGCTTTTATTCTTTTTTTTTACATTTTTTTCATTCTCTTGCTTTTTAAAAATAAATAAATAAATAAAAGTCTTTTTTTTTCTACGTATCTTTCTGCTCCCTCCCTTTCCTCCTCCCAATCCTTCACAGTCAGCCTTCAGCCTTCCCCTCCCCATGTACCCCATCCCCTCCCCCAGAAGGGCAAGAAGTCCCAAGGTGAATCAGCTCAGTGTGGCACATCCAGTCCAGGCAGGTCCAGTTTCCTCATCCCAGTGTCAAGACTGGGCTAGGTGTTCCTCTGCAGGGAATGTCTATTTTTATAATGCAGCTTTTTTCATACAATGTGTTCGGGTCAATGTACCCCTTACTTGTTTTCTCCCAGATCCTTCCCACCTCCCAATCCATCTAACTTCATATCTTTTTTCTCACCCTAGAAAATAAATGAAACAATGAAAATAAAATCAAAATTAAAAGAAGCAGAAAAACAGTTCGGGAAAAAAAGAAAATTATTGAAAAGGCAAGAAACACAGGAACACACACACACCACTCACAAGTTACAACTAAACACAAAACCAGAAACAATAATAGAAAAGCAAAAGACAAGTAAGTTAAGATAATAATGACAATAACATCATTATAATAATAATGTCTAAACAAAATATTACGAGACAAGATAAAGTCTGCAAAAATAACTATCATATTGGTTTTTGTTTGTCATCTAATACTGGGCATGCGGCCTCCTTCGAGTGTAGTTTATTCAGTAAAAGTCCTGTGGATAAAACTATTTTTTTCTTTGCAAGCAGTTGTCAGTTGAAGATGGCTCATGAGTTATGGAAAGGGGATATGGCTCATGAGTTATGGAAGGGGATGTGTCCATTTCCACCGGGATCTTTTGACTTGAACTTGAGCAAGCCTTGTGCATGTTATCATAATATCTGTGATTTCTTATGTGCATAAGTCCTGCTGTTTCTGGAACACAGTGTTTCCTTGGTGTCCTTCATTCCCAATAGCTTTTGCCATCTTTATTCCTTCACTCCCACAGAGATCTCTGAGATGCAGAGATCCTGAGAGCAGGAGATAGCTGAAGACATCCCATT
Source organism: Phyllotis vaccarum (assembly GCA_033318265.1). Classification (NCBI taxonomy): domain Eukaryota; kingdom Metazoa; phylum Chordata; class Mammalia; order Rodentia; family Cricetidae; genus Phyllotis; species Phyllotis vaccarum. The sequence goes on along the minus strand of JARWLC010000005.1, from coordinate 26,747,547 downwards.
AAAGACTAAGTGTTCCAAGGTCTCACTTTCTGCATTTTCCAGTTATGTGTCCCTTTATTAGCTTCCATCTCCTGCAAAAAGAAGTCTGATGTTTAATGAATGAAACATTGATCTTTAAGTTTAGAAGATTGTCATAAGGAGTCATTTTTTTTTTTACTATCTTCCTTTAGCAGAAAAATGGTACTGTGTTATCCACAGAGACTATTGTCTATCTAGTCTCAAGTTCTTGGCCACGCAAGCAGTGTTTGGCAGGTGCTTTATTTCATACAATGGACTTTAAATAGAAAAATAGAATCAAATAGTAGTTGGTTACTTATGGACTCTTTGTGCCACTGTTGCACTGGTGTATCAGGCAGACAAGATAAAAAGGTTAATAGATGAGTTGGTGTTTAGCTTTCTCCTATGGGAGCTTGCAGAGTGCCTTCCAGTACCATAAACACTAGTCACTAAGGATGAAGTCTCTAGTTAGGTACTAGTACACCTTATCTCTTTTCAAGGTGCTCTCTCTCTCTCTCTCTCTCTCTCTCTCTCTCTCTCTCTCTGTGTGTGTGTGTGTGTGTGTGTGTGTGTGCTACCTCCATTAATAAGGCCTTACTATCCATTTCCAGTGGGATTAGAAGAGGCTTGATAATAGCCTGAGTATTGGGGGTTTTGCAAAGGGCCTCTTTAGCCAGCAACTCAATTAGATATAGACCATTTCTGGCATTGGAGATTTCTCTTGGTGGTGGGATAGGTACAGCTGAGGTTTAGTTTACCCTGTTACTTAGTGAGTTCATTTGGATTTTTTCATATATGTATATAATTTAAGGAGCTTCTGTTGTATTAGATCCTCATATGAACCCACAAACTGCTCTTAATATTGTATGAATATCCATGCATTCTCTTTTTACCCCAGGGTCCCTCCCCATTTCCAATTAATTCTCATGTTCTGGTCCCCACTGTCTCTCCATTACTGTATATTTTTATTTCCTCTGCATTAGTCCCTTACTCTATAACAAGCATCTGTGATTATATGGATATCAATTGTTTATTAAAGAATAAAATCTAACAAACACATGTAAGAGAACGTATATCATATTTTCATTATCTGCTCTTCAGTTGATGGACACCTACACTGTCCCTAATACCTGACTTATATGCAAACAGAATCAATGAATGTGGATGAGCAATGTCTCTGTTAAAGGATATAGAGTACTGTGGGTATATCACAAAGACTGATTATGCTGGAATTTGAGGTAGATCAATTATGTTTCCTGAGAAACTGCCATACTGGATTCATAATGATTGTATGGTTTCACAGTCCTAACAACTAAGGGCTTCCAGCACCACACCCAAAATACTTGCCCGAACGAGTTGTCTTTTGTTTAATGTATCTTGGCATTATTACTAGTGTAATAAATCTCAAAATAGTTCTTATATAAATTACCCTGATAATTAGAAGTGCTGAACTTTTCTTCCAAAGTTTCTCAGTTATCAGGGAAACAATGTCTTTCATAATAGCTTCAAGTAATATAAAATACATTGGGATAACTCTAAACAAGAAAGTGGAAGACTTGCATAATAATAACTTCAAGTTATTAAAGAAGAAAATATAAGATGAAAAGATCTTTCATACTAATGGATTGGTAGAATTAATATAATAAAAATTACTATCCTGCCAATACTATCTACAGAGTCAGAACAATCACCACCAAAATTGCAATACAATTCTTCACAGATATTGAAAGGACAATATTCAGCTTCTTCTAGATGGATACATGTATATTAATCCAAATGGTTCCTTACTTACCGTGGACAAAACTGACCTCCAAATAGACCAAAAACTTAAACATAAAACCAGAAAAATTAAACCTCAGAGAAGAGAGAGTGAAAAAGAAGCTTGGATTCGTTGGCACAGAAAACTTTAAACAGAATGCTATTAGCAGAGACATGGAGCGCAACAATTAGTCATTGGAACCTCTTGAAACTGAGAAGCTTCTGCATTGCGAAGAACAGGTTTATTGGACAAAGTGATGGACAGAATAGAGAAAGACTTATACCAATTATTCACTTTTAGCAATTGAGAGAGCAAAGGATATCTGTGATTTTATCTTATTTAATTTATATTGTTTTAATTTATATTGTTTAATTTATATTGTTTTATTTTTTCATGTTTGAAAGACAAGAACATGTGTTCTGGAAAAATGGCACAGCAGTTAAAATTTCTCACTACTGTTTTAGGGGACCTGAGTTCAGATCCTAATGGCCATATGGAATGGTTTGTGGTCTCCTGAAACACAGACTCCAGGAGATTCAGTGATCACTTCTGTTGTGTAGGCATCTACACACACATGTTTATATATCTCCACACAGACTCCATAGAGACTTAATTAAAAATTAATAATTTTATAAAGAAAATAAACTAACATTCACATATATGAAAATACATATACAAAATTGTACATAGTTTGTTTTAAAAAAAGGAAAAGAAAAAATAGGATAGGCACAAATTTTTTTGAAGCTCTATAACTACTTTCATAATTTAATCATGCCTAAATGATCAGTGACATGAATACTAAAATTTTATGACAGAACTTTTCAGTGTGCTTCTATGGACAAAATGCCAGCTGTGCTTCTTAGTCTTATAATGACCCTGGTCTCCCCAACTCCAGTGCTTCTTAAAGCTCATCTGGAAATTCAGACCCACTGTTGAACACACTTGCTAGTAGATAAAAAAAAAAATATATATATATATTGGCTTGAGTGATTGACAGACCACTGGGACTTCCATTCCTGTGAGGTCTGTTGTATTTGAGTGGCTTAAATGATTGTTGCTAGTCTGAAAATGGAATAGCTAATTTGAGGGACTTTCTGGTGAGTGAATGAAATAAAACAGAACGGACTAGCAAATAGACCATTTCTGCTCCAATCTCTTTCATCTCTATCATAGTTTGTAACATCTTTGTTTTAATTTCACATAGCCTAAAAACATGTCCCTCCCTCCCCAAAATGACTCAGGTCTAACACAGCACTTTGCTCTTAAATATAGAAAGTAGAAGGCTTACAAAATCATTTAAATGTAAATGTACTATATCAAATGCATGCAGTAAATATAGACTAAACTTATAAAAAACAGAGCCAGAAAGCAAAGATTTTTTTTCATTGATAATGTTGAGCTATTGCTTGGATGATTCTGGAGACATAATGTTCTGTGAAACATTTCACTTTCCTTGTCTTGCCAGCCACAATGGAGGTATCTACCTGCATAATGTAATTCAATAGTTCACACTGATAGGCGAGGGACAGATGGCTCAAAAGGACTTTTATGACAATTAGTCCTCTGGGATACACAAATGGGACAATGTGTTCCTTAAATTTGTATGATTTCTTGGGCAGTTGTTGACAACTGTGATGTACACATGCACAGACTAATTGCCAAATAAATTAACCATGTTCTTAGACAAAAAGAGGCTGAGGGAAAGATCATACCCATTGATCTGTTTTAATATTTAAAGTAGTAAGCTTTATTAATTCTTAATAATGCCTTAATATACCTTTACTACTAACATATAATTTTAAATATATTTTAACACAATGGAAATGGTATATTCACCATGAGAAAATAGACTGAACAAAATTATAATGATAATTTAATTTCAGTGATCTATAGGGTAACTATTAGGAAGCTAATGTTTGCATCATTGGCCTGCATGACATGTTTGATGCTTTAGGTACATACGCACAGGAGAGGGAGAGAGAGAGAGAGAGAGAGAGAGAGAGAGAGAGAGAGAGAGAGAGAGAGAGAGAGAGAGAGAGAGAGAGAGAGAGAATATTTAACTGGCTACTTCAGTTTTTTAAAAAGTTTAAGGATCCTTATCAAAGCATCCAAGTCAACATAAATAATTCTCCTAATTTTATTTTTAGTTTATAAAATTATCCAGTAAAATGGCAGTTGTTTACATAGACAAACACTAAGCAAATGAGAACATTGAAAGGTGATTTTATAAATTCTGTACTACACCTAATAATTGGCTTGTTGTAAATCCATTTCAATAGACAAAATCATATAATTCTATAGGATAAATCTTTAAATAATAAGGTTTTCTTACTAAAAACTCATAAAGAATAGATTAAAAATGCCAGAGAAAAAGTAGGTAATGAGAATAAAAAATTAGATTGCTCTGGAATTTTGTTTAGACCTTGCTAAAGAAGAAGTGTTTTTTTCTAGTGAAAAACATATAGATATGGTGTAAAATAACCATGTAATATAACCAAGAACCTAAAGAATATTAAGATGTCCCTTTTATAGTGCATAATAGTATTACCATTCCAGAAAAAAAATGTAGTTCATGGAAACATGAGTAAAATGTGTATTATTAAAATACACATGCAGACTTTATTCTTAAATAGTATGGTAATTTAGTTTCATCAGTCAACTATCAATTAGAAGATGAAATCCTAAGGCTGGACAGGTAGCTCAGTCAGTAAAGTGTTTGCTATACTGCATGAGGATTTAAATTCAATCCAAAATACTTCCTTAAAAAGCCATGAGTTTGTAATCTATGTATCCTGAGAAATGGAAGCAGATCAGTTCCATGAATATTATGGTTATATAGCTGAAAACAGTACATGATCCTTGGATATAGATAAAATATTCTGTGAAATAAATAAATAAATAAACAAACAAATAAATAAAACAAAGATCTGGGGAAAAAATCTTCCAGTCTTCACAGATATGCACACATGTACCAAGATATTTCCACACAAGTATAAGCCTGTACACACATGAATGTACACACATATCTCCATATATACACCCCAAAATAAAACATATTATATAGAAAATTGGAACCATAAGATAAAAGCTAGGAGAAAATTGAAAATCATTCATTTAAAAAATTATGAACAATATTATTGAGTTGACAAATAATAAGAGGAAGAGACTACTAGTATACAAGACAAAAACCTGTTTAATTTCAGAAAACTAAAGAAAATTGAATAGGCAGTTCAAGGAAGCACACAATCATTGACTGATTTCTCTTTGGGTTTCCAGCTCACAAAAATATAACATGAGACATATTAATTATGAAAGTTTGGGCAGCCGCCTTGTCTAGAGCTGACTAAGAGGTGAGTGCCACACCAGATCCCAGGCCAAGTGGAGACATTCAGCCCCTGTAGCCTGAACCAAGAACACATCCCCAGGTACCACACTGACACCCAGCTCCATGCTAAACCAAAGCCAGTTCAGAAAGACCTTCCAAGTGCAATCAACTGCAAAACACAGCTGGAGGGATATCCCAGGGACTTTTCCCACCCCAACCGAAACATTTGTCATCACATCAAAGATGTAACAAAGAAAGAGAATTACAGACCAATCTCCCTCATGAACATTAATACAAAAATACTCAATATAAATCAAGAAAACCAAATCTAACAGCATATCAAAAAAACAAAAATCATCCATAATGATCAAGTAGGCATCATCCCAGAGATGCAGGGATGGTTCAACATACAAAAAACTGTGAATGTCATCCATCATAAATAAACCGCAAGAAAAAAATCACATGATCATCTCATTAGATGCTGAAAAAGACTTTTACCAAATCTAACACTCCTTTATCACAAAATCCCTGGAGAGATCAGGAATACGAGGAAAATAACCTAAATATAATAAAGGCTATATACAATAAGCATCAAACTAAGAGAAAAACTCAAAATAATTCTACTAAAATAAGGAACAACACAAGGCTGTCCTTTCTCTCCTTATTTATTCAATATAGTTCTCAAAGTTTTAGCTAAACCAATAAGAGTACAAAAGGAGATTAAGGAGATACCAATTGGAAAGAAAGAAGTCAAATATCTTTATTTGCAGATGATATGATTGTATACATAGTGACCCCCAAAATTCAACCAGGGAACTCCATCAGCCAGCCTATAAAACTTTCAGCAAGGTAGCATGGTACAAGATTAATTTAAAATAATCAATAGCCCTTCTATACGCTAAGGAGAAAAGGGCTGAAAAGAAAATGATGGAAACATCATCCTTTATAATAGCTACAAATAGCATTAAATAACTTGGCATAACTCTAACCAATGAAGTAGCAGACCTTCATTTGTGTCCTGGTTATCCAATTTGAAATGGACACTGTTATTCATTGAGGCAAAGGTAATTTCTTTACCCATTGGTTATCTTTTGCCACGTAGAAGGGAACTTGATATAGAGGTTATGCAATACTCATCATCCTTTTTATGTAGTAAATTGGTGTTGTCAGGAGCAGACATGTTTTACTGTCATAAAAAACTTTATGTTATTAGAATATTTAAATATATTGTGTAGGTCTCTGAAGCATTTGAAAACCATGTGTTTATCTAAAATATATCTTTGACCTTGAAAACATAATATTTTAAATGAGCAGCATATGTAAAATACCTTCAACAAGTATACAAACATATATACAGTATAACAAATATAACCTTAAATTTTTGTAAATATACAAAAATGCATGCCATTGTAAAATCTTTGAGACTAGTGGTTGTTCAAAAGTAGACTCAACAATCTTCCTTTTTATTCTATCATTTTGATATTATAACTTCATTTTCTCCTTCAAAAAGACATTTTTTGAATCTAATCCCCTTTGTCCAGGAAAACTAGCCATAACATTTGTTGTTCATTCTTTGTGAGATGGGAAAGCACAAAATTTATGTGGAGTCCTGGAAAAATAGTTTGTGAGGCTAAACCATTTCAGCTAGTAGTTTTTAAGTTGTTCAGGGTATAAGACTCAGAAGAACCTGAAATGGGTATTCTAAGAGGCTGGATTTCCTGGGCCACCCTATTTTGTTTTGTCTAGTCCCCTTGTTATGAAAATACACAAACTTTCAAAGATACACATATGTTTTACTATAAATATAGACTCTACATTGTACACAAGCCAGCTAAAGCTGGCTTTTTGTTTGATTTTCAAGAAGGTAAAATATATTTTTCTTGTCTTGTAGTTGTTTATTTCTTTATGTCTGTAGCCAGAATTTTCAAAATGTCTTTGAGAATAAAACATAATCTGGTTCAACCTTTCAAGAATCCATAGCCTTTCATTTTCTGTAGAAAAAACATAATCTCTTCCCTAAAGCAATCGTTTTTTGACTTCCATTTTAAAGTTAAGGCATTTATAAAGTATCTATGTTGGTTTAAGTCAGCAGTCTTTCACAATTCAGTGTCTCTCTACATCTGTCACTCACCCATCAGCAATTGAAAATTTAAAAGTTAACAAGACACCATGTAGATCCAGACTCCCTGTGTGCCTTATTTTTTATTACTTTTCTTCTCTCTTAAAGACTTTATTTTATTTTTAAACTATCTTATTACTGATTATATTCTTTTTCTTCATTTTTTCTGAAGCTTATATATATTGTTTAACACACTGTAACCTATATAGAGTTTTGTTTTTCATCTGAACCTATTTTACTGTATGTCTATAAGCTTTGGTCTGCTAAACAAAACTTTAAACTGTCCTGTATCTTAGCTCATGGTGTTGATGGCTCAAGCCTTCATGCAGTGGCTTGGAGGTGTGTCTGTTTCTTGACCATATTTGGTTTCACTTTTGTGTTTGGAAACTTTTTTTAGTGATTTCGAAGATCTTACACAAAAATACATGTCCAGAAATCTGGTACCATGTGATGATTAATTTTTGTTGAGGGCACCTGCTCACAAAAAGTAATAGGGAAACTTGTAAGGGTATTGTGTTGTTTCATGGTAAATAATTGTCCCACCCCTGGTTTAAAAAAAAGAGTTGATTGGCCAAAGGCAGGCAGGAAGTGTAGGTGGGGCTACCAGACTAAGAAAATCTCTGAGAGCAGAGTGCCAGAAGAGCACTAGAGAGAAGCCAGAGGAAGCCGAGGACAACTATGCTGCTCTAAAGAAAGGTACCGAGCCCCATGGCTGAACAGGAGACATGAGTTAGATGAAGGGTAGAGAGCTAGCAAGTGATATGCCTGGGCCTGAGGCTAATCAGCCAAAAACTAATGAAAGCATCTGTGTGTCTCTGTAGGACTGTGGGACTGCGGGTCTGCGGGTCTGCAGACCTAAACTTTGAGGTTAGGCCTGAAAGTCTGGGCCAGAAACCTCATACTACAGAAACGTATTAATTATGAAAGTTCAGTCTGTAGCTTAGGATTGTCCCACTATGTTTTAGAACTTAAATAAACTCATTTATATTAACGTATGTTTTGTCTCATGGCTTTTTTACCTCTTTTCCGTCTTGTATCTCCCATTTCGTCTCTGTGTCTCTGGCATCTCTCCTACTCATAAATTTATCTCTTTCTTTTTCTACATAAAGTCTTTCCTAACTTCTTCCTGTGTAATAATTGGCCATTCCACTTTTTATTAAACCAATCAGAAGGTGGATTGGCAAAGACACATCTTCACAGTGTACAAAATGATTATTCTACACCACACCGACTATTCTGCAGGCCTTTAGTGGTGATTAGCATCAATCCTTTCTAAACAGTGCAGAGTAATGAAAAGCATAAGAGACAAATTACAGACTGAAATCAAACATACATGCAGAAAGAAGTACAGAGTCATTCAAAATGTTTCAAATATTTAGAAATCCGTATAGATATATAAAAATACCCAAATAACAGAAACTTGGAAAAATAATACAATGTACAAGCAATTGTCAAAGTGAGACAAAGTTTGAATGTTTTCACAAAATTTTGTCTATGCATTAATGTTAATGAAAATAAATATTCCCAAGTCAAATACTGCACAATAATCTTACTGTTAATGAACTTCTAAAAATAGGGGTTAGTGAGATAGCTTGGTGGATGAGGTTGTTTGACCCTGTCTAGTGGTGTCAGTCATATCTTGAGGACTCTCATGGTAAAAATAAAAAGTGACTCCCCAAGTTATCCTCTTACCTTATCATAAACAAAATAGCATTTGTGATTGCACACACACACACATACACACAAACACACACACACACACATACACTGTCCCCCACACAAAGTAGCACTTACTCTTCTTTGTTTCTTGTCATTAATATCACCTTAGTGTAATTAGTGATGCCTATATGAGCCTGAGGGCATGATCATCCACTAGAAGTGATCATGTCCCCAAAGGAAAGTGATGGTCCAGCCCTCAACAAGCATCAACTGTTAGTATCACCTATAGTTTTGGTGGGTCCTTGGAAGTCCTTTAATAATTTACACTAAAGTTTTAAGTAACTTGATATAGTATTGGTAAACAGAGCTAATAAAATTTGGTGACAGAAATAGTTATGTAATGTCAAGATTAAACAATTTATAGCTCTCCTCTTCATGTGACTAATCTCAGCTCTACTCCTTATGCAACATTTGTTATGATCCTTTAGCCACTCTTAAATGGTCTAAACCTTAGATGGTGCGAGGTTGGCATAGATAACCTAGTTACATGTGAGAGGTCAAAATTATTTATACTAGGCACATTCCATTCATTAGGCTTCTTATTAGCCTTTATTCACTGTAAAATAAGCTTTCTGATAAAAACTGAGATTGGCACAAATCTATACATATAAACATAAGTATTTGTAATATATTTTGACATTAAAGCCATTCAACTTAACCATAGTAGTATCTTACCTACAACCTGTGACCACCTGAGCCATGGACTTTTAAACAGGATTACAGTAGGAGACATAAATTGCCATCTCAATTCCAATAAGAAAGAACTTTTTTCTCCTATAACCATCATGCCACTATTTTACCAATGAATATGTATATCTTGCCAGAAAGGTTAGTACTAAAACATGCAGTATAGAGCACTGGGTGAGATCATTGCTATGCTTCCCCTACAGCAGCCTATATATATATCAGCTTTTGACACTATGTAATCTTTCAGCAGGATGAGAGTTTCCTGGTAACTTCAAGGTTAATTTATAATTTGCATCAGGAGTGTTATCAACAACAGTAAAGTATTAACTATAAAGTTATGTTGGACACCCAAGAGTAATGATAACAGCTGTGTTTCATTTAACATTTAATTATATTTTGTGGGAGAAACATTTTTTACCTATGTACAGCACTCCTGTTCAACACTCCCGTGTGTGGGGTGTGTGTGTGTGTGTGTGTATGTGTGTGAAAATTTACTTACAGACTATAGAATTTCCATAAAAATTCACTGTATACAATTCATTTTGGTAAACTGAATCCTTACTATTTTCTCTCTCAAACTTTTCAATGTCCACTGGAACATTTATCCTCAAGTATTCCCCTCATGGCTCTTCATGTTACCTGTTTTGCTACTTCTCATTGGTGACTTTATATCCTGTGGGCAAGAATATTATGAGCTTCTACCTAAATTTTCATACACACTTCTGCCAAGACTTCACTGTTCCATTGTAGACAGAAGTTTTTCTGTGTCCTGCAGCCACTTTGATCCCAATAAACATACAAAGGCTTATACTAATTACAAACTGTCTCGTCTGTACCCCAAACTATTACCAGCTAGCTCTTATATCACAAACTAACTTATTTCTACTAATTTATGTACTGTCGTATAGCCAGGAACTACAAGGTACAGTAATATCTTGCATGTTGGATGGCTGTATTGCATCTCCAAGTGCCTGCCTTTCTTCTCCTGTATCTCTGTTCAGATTATTGCTTCACTCTATTCTGCCTTGCCATATGCCATAGGAACTTCATTATTAATTGAAGGTAGTAACACATATTCAGTGTATAAAGAATACATCTCACATCAGTATCATTCTTTAAGTATCCCTCCGTGTTTGAATATTTCCACATCTAATATTTTTCATCTCTACTTTTATTTTACTACTGTACTAGTCTTTCTTCTTTTAGATATTTACTTTTTTGATAAAACTAGATCATTTCAAATTCCACTATACATAGAATATGGCTATAAAAAGAAAAGAAAATGCATTAATATATTGATTATAGGCATATATATAAATATACAAAATCAGATCCTGAGCAAAAGTATAAATGAACACTTGAAATCATGAACAATCATAAAAGTCAGTTTATTGTTTGAAATATGATTTTCTTAAAAGGATACTCCTGTGAGTAAATTTTATTTTCTTCCTAAGTTATTTTAGATATAAGTGAAACCCTCAAGATTAAAGCATATAAACAGTATTATCTCAACTGACACATAAACTGTGCAAATACAAGAATTTTTAAATTTTACATTCACCAAAGGGGGAAACATATTGTTCTACTATATTTTTGTTTTTATTATTCTATATTACTGATTCTCAACCTGTGGTTTATGAGTCCTTTGACAAACCTTTATCTCCAAAAATGTACATTTTAGTTCATAGCATTGGCGAAAGTATAACTATGAAGTGTCAATGACAATTGTAATATGAAGATTCTGTCCTGGACTTTCTGGCCTAGCCCAGAGGTTCAGACACACTCTCAGCCCCACTGCTGCTTAGCTCCAAATTATTACACAAAGGCTTATATTAATTTTATGCTGATTGACATATGGTTCAGACATACTGCTAGCTAGCTTTTGCTTTTAAACTAACCCATGATTCTTAACTTTTTTAGCCACGTGGCTTGATACCTTTTCTCAGAGCAGCATGGTTGCCTTCTTTCCTCTGCTTCTGCTAAAGTCACTGCTGGTGTCTCTGCAGAAGCTCATTCTGTTCCCAGAGTTTACTTAGTTTAGTTTCCCTGCCCACACTTCCTGCCTGCCTTCTAGCCAAGAAGATTTTATTAAACCCGTAGGAGAGACAATGTACTAGAACATAATCTCACTACAGACAATAACTTTATAGCTGGTGATCAGCACAACATAAGAAACTGTATTAAAGGGTTGCAGCATTAGAAATATTGAGAACCACTGCTCTAGATTATTTACAGCATACGTCTATCTGTTAAACAAAAGTTGTAACTCAGTGACTTATTATTCTCTTGGTCTTTCACAAAAAACAAACAAACAAACAAACAAACCACTGCTACCTGTCTTGAAAACCAAACAAAAAATATGAAGGATGTACATTTTAATTCTATTTCTACTTTTCTTTCCCTTTTGAATGTTCTTTGCTATATCGGTGTCTATTGGATAGAAAAAATGGACATAATCTTCAAGTTATAAACAGCTGAACACACTGATAAGAAATTTTTAAAAAAGAAATCTGTCTAAATATGATCACTCCACTCTTATGCATGATGTAAAATTAAAAGTACTGCTAAAAGATTCTCTATTTATTTAGATCACTTACTTCAAGCATTATCTCTGGAATTTGTTCTAACTGGCAGGTAATAATACAGACTCTGAAATCAATAAGGATTAAGGTTTTGGAAATATCTTGTTTTAAAAAGACTGAATTTCAAAGGAAAAGAACAACATTTCGCATTGAAGAAATGAACAGCTAGAGGAGATGCAGTTGAAATAAATGTTAAAAATAAAAATGAGATAAAAAATGTGATAAACTATAGCAAGATAATATAAGTTGTTGGCAAATTGAAAATTATCACATGACCTTGTGATGAGGAAATGCCTTTCTCTATGCTGTGAATATCAACCTTTAAATAAAGGAGTTGTTTTGGCCCATGACAAGCACCATAGAAAAAGTAGGAAGAGGAATTAGAGCATAGGTAGGAAAAGTAGGGCAGAGTCACACAGACCGAGCCAGCCACCCAAGAAGAAACATGTAAAGAACACAGGTGAGCCACGAGCCCATGGCAAACAGATTAATGGGAATGGGTTGATTTAAGATGTAAGAGCTAGCTAGCAATGTGCCTGAGCCATAGGCCAAACAGCATGAAGTTAATATAAGCATATGAATCATTTTGGGGGCCTGAGCAGTGGCGGGTGGCTAAGGGGTCTGTGGGTCTGGGCCTTTGGCCACCCTTGACCAAGAAACCTCTCTACAACAACCTTGTCTAATAGTTAATCTTCTATTCTACTTAAGAACTGCCAATGAATGGATCCTTAGTCATAGAATTGTAGCTGAAAGTTTCTGTGTCCTTCTCAGTCAGTCCTGATGCCTCTATTTATTATTATCTATTTATTATTCAGAGGCATAATAATATATTTCCTGCTGGGTCAGTAGTTTAGGCTTATTACTGTACAGTTCTTACATTTAAATTAACTCATGACTATTGTCCATGTTTAGCGATATGGCTTGGTCCTTTTGCTCAATGAAGCATTCTCATCTTACCTCTTCTGTGTCTACTGCTTTGCCTTGCCATTTTCCAGAACTTTCCTAGTCTGGATGCCCTGCCACTACTTCCTGCCTAACTACTGACCAATCAGCACTTTATTAAACCAGTACAGGAAACCAGTCTTTACAGTATACAAGAGCAATATCCCACAAACTAAAATAACATATATATTTTTGAGAACCATTTTTAAACAACACTTTTCAAATTCTTTGATCCAAACATCAACTGGCCAATTACAGTAACATAACATGTGTATGTTCTTTTTCCTCAAGTTGAACATTTTTAACCTCATTCTTAGCTATAATATACCAAACCAAATTTGCATGTAATTGAATATACCTGATATTAAGTATATAAGATGATATATACTATAATTTTATTGCTAATCTTCTTGGTTTCACTTGGTTCCCACTTTTACTGTCCCATAAATTTTTTATCCATTTTTTAAAATTTTTTTCTAAACCCCTTCTTTCTTCCTCATGCTCCCATTTTATGATCCATAGCCATCACCACATACATTCAAATAATAGGCTTAGCAACATACTTGGAAATTAGAAAACAATAAAATATAATAAAATTTACAATAACTGAAAGTGGAAAGCTTAATAGGAAGCTCTATATTGAATAGAATATTAATTTTAAAGTGAGACGGTACAGAGAAGAAGCTGGAAGAAGGGAAGAAAAAGGCTCAAAAGATAAAAGGGAATGGGAAAGGAGATGCAATATTTTAACTAAAATATATACAAATAGAGATCATAAAAGAAGTTAAAATTCAAGAACAACATTAGAACTATGTGGGAGATTGTGTTGTTTCATTGTAAATAATTATCCCACCCACTGGTTTAATAAAAAGCACTGATTGGCCAAAGGCAGGCAGGAAGTATGGGCAGGGCTGCCAGACTAAGAAAACTCTGAGAACTAGAAGCACAGAGCAAAAGGCCAGAGAGAAGCCAGAAGAAGCAGAGGACAACCATGCTGCTCTAAAGAAAGGTACCGAGCCACATGGCTGAACAGGAAGAATCATGGGTTAGGTGAAGGGTAAAGAGTTAGCAAGTTATATGCCTGGGCCTTTGGCCAATTCAGCCTAAAACTATAGTAAGCATCTGTGTGTCTCTGTAGGTCTGTGGGTCTGCTGGTCTGTGGGCCTAAACCTAGAGGCTAGGCCTGAAAGTCAGTGCCAGAAACCTCTTACTACAGAACTATTTACATTAAATATATTTGATAAAAGTATTTTCATCTAAAATAGAAAACAATGCTTTACAACACCCCAATAAAATTTTAAAAATTGGCAAAAAAACAGTGGTAAGTTTACCCAACATGGTAACTAGTGTGTCCAGGCTACATTCAATACAAAAGACTCCAAATGATAATGTTTAGCCACTGAGATGATACAGACAGTTTGGGAGATTATTCAAATTAAACATTCTATTACTGTAAAACTGCCAATCGCATGTCTTTATATTTACTCAAAAGAACACAGAACTAGTGTTCAAACAGAAGCTTCATCATGAATGTTCATATCAATGCTATTTATAGTGTCTCCATTATGAAAATCCAATGTTTAATCGTGTGCATTTCAACACAGTTAAAGAGCATTTAGAACAATGCAAAATGAACTAGTATACCACATAAAACCATAAGTGAATCAAAAATTGAATACATAACTCATGTGTGAAGAACTAAAACCTAATTCTAAGAAAATAAAATGGCCTATACTAACAAATTGCCGCCTTATGCTTTCTTCTGGCAAAGAACTGAAAGAAAGCTAAATTATAATAAAGTATAGATGAGAGATGTTTTATGTTAGAGTCTGTTTACACTTTTGTTGTCATATATTTTATTCTATTCATAACTATATCTAGATTATAGCTTACCACAGAGTTGTTATAACAAAAACTGCAAGGTATTCACTTAAAAACAGACAGGTTGATCAATCTAATTGAAGATACAAACATAATTCACATATCTATGGAAACATAATTTTTGATTAAAAAAAAACTTGAAATTTACAATGGAATAAAGAAAGCATTTTTAACAATGGTGACAGTCTAAATGGATGTCACCATGTAGAAGAGTAGAAATTGAATCATATCTATTACCCTGCACAAAAGTCAAATCCAAGTGGATCAAAGACCTCTTCATAAACCAGATACACTGAACCCAACAGAAGAGAATTTGGAACACATCCTTGAATGTATTGGACTAGGAGACAACCTCCTGAATAAGCATCAGTAGCACAATTACTCATCTGTTAAAAGCAATGACATTTAAAGTGGAGGATAATTATGCTACAGTCCACAGACACAGATAAGCTAAGTGACAAAGAGGCTCAAGATGTGTGTGTGTCGGGGGGGGGGGCATAAATATTCCCGGGAAGGGGAAATAAAATAGATTTTGCAGGCGTATTTGGGGCATGTGAGGACTGGAACAAGAAGGATCCAGCAGGAGGTGGGAGGGATGGAAAAAGAGAGTACTGAGAGAGATGAGTAGACCTAGTAGAATGTTAGAAACAGTACAGTGGAAACTCCCTGACATCAATAACAGTGACCCTAGTAAAGCCTCCTACTAATTGGGAATACAAAGCCTGATCTAGCCATCTTCTATAACCAGGCAAAGCTCCCAGCTTTGTGGCTGGAAAATAAGGCCAGTGACAAAAACTTCCACCAACAGTCTGTCCTGCTTGCAAGACATGCTGAGCAATGGTGGCTCAGAACTTTTGGGAGTGGCCAATCAATGACTGGTCCAACTTGAGGTCCATAACACAAAAGAAAGCTCAGTTCTGATACTGCTTGGAAGTTCAAGAACCGGAGGCTGGTTAGACCAGATTACCAGGATACAACCCAATAGGACTGGTTTAAAAAATAAATAAATAAGGCAGTGAAATGATTCTGAAATGATTGAAATGATTCCTCATGGTATTCTGCTATACTCATAGATTGGTTCTTAGTCCTATTGTTATCAAAGAGGCTTTATGCAACAGACTCAAAGACCCACAGCAAACACCATGAGAAGCCATGAGAACCTTATGAAAGAGGGGAAGGAATGATTGTAGGAGCCAGAAGGGCAGGGGACATCAAGAGATCATGGCTCAGAATCAACTAAGCAGGTCTTATATGGGCTCAGAGACACTTATGTGACAAAAAAAGACCCTGTATAGGTCTCAGCTAGGTTCTCTGCATATACCTTGTGATTATGTAGCTTGATGATGCTATTGTGAGACTCCCTTCAATAATAGTGGGTGTGTTGATAACGCTTTTGCTTGCCCTTGGGCCCTTTTATTCCCACTGGGTTACTACTTCTAGTTTTTTGTTTTTGTTTTTGTGTGATTTTTTTTTTTTCGTTTCTAAAAAAAAAAATGGAGGAAAGGTGAGAGGGGGAAATTGAAAGAGGGAAGGAAAGGAAGGGAGGGGAAAAGTTATGCTATATGAGAAAATAATGAAAGTTTAAAAAATTAAAAAATAATCAAAAATAAAATATAAGATAATGACAGAAAAGTTAAAGACTATTTTTAAATATTTTAAAACTTTAAAAAAATGAAAAAGGTGTAGTAGGTGTGGGAGTAAGTAAAACTTTTGAGAGGATTGGAGATGCTTTCATGGGTGGACCAATGGCTAAATGGGTTAATTATCTTAGAAATGTTTGTTTCTAAAGTCAGTTTTACAACATCTTTTGTCATGTGAAACCCAGTGTCATCTAAAGATTCTTCCAAAAAATAAAAAGTAAAAATAAAATGTTGTCCTGTGACCTTTGGCTAGAATAAATAGTCAAAATAAACAAGTTTTCTATGGCTTAAATACACAGCTGCAGAATAGCCATGGTTAGTCTCGAGAGATTAATCGCTTCCTATCTCTGGAAAACATGACTGACTACCCACTCCTTCATGACACAATTTAGGAAATTTTCTCTAGAATTCCCTCTCTTATTAATAGAAAACCAATTACTAAGAAATCCCATTGGTCCCTGTAACCCTTTGTCATATTTAAATACCCTACTCTTCTTCTACTCCAAAAGTATTTTGCATTTCTTTATCATGTCTTCCCATGAGAAAACATGCCTAATTAAAACACTTGTACAGTGCCAAGAACTCTATGCAAACTCAGGAAACATGAAACCTGCTAGGAATGAGTATGATGCTTTCTGCTAACCACTGCTTGAGAAAACATTAGCCTTTTAAAGGGATTTTAATGTGGAAAATATCTGATTATATTTTAATGATATTATTAGTTACAATAAAGAAAAATCTTAAAAATATAGAAGAAAACTTAGTTGTATAGAACTCTGCCCCTTAGTTCTTTCATGAGCCTGGGAAAATATTTCATGTACGTTTGGTTGTCATCTTTAAACTAAGATGTTTGTGAATTATTTGTTTGAAATAAAGGTCTACTATTAAAATACAGAGTACACTTATAAATAAATTCTACTGTTTGAAAATTTTCTTATTTGCATATCAATTGATTGTTAGGTTCTTTCATCCTCAAACTCTCCTGTGCTTCTCATTAGTAGAATCAAGATCACTCCTGACATACCCTTCTCTTGAACTTAGGTTTTTTATTGGTGCTTTTTGGGGAACATGGTTTTCCCTTTGTTTTATTTTGGTTTTGCTTTGTAAATAGAGTCATACTCTGTAGCCCTAACTTGAATGGAATACTCTATGTAGACCAATGACTTTACTCTCTTTGATTTCTATGTGCTGAAATCAAAAGGGCATGACATCACACCCAATTAGAACATAATTCTAGACAGAAGTTGTTTTATATCTTCATTTTACACAGTCTCATTAATATGTGTGTTTATTTCCAATTTCTCAACAATAAATATGTCTGCAGTCTGATTAGATGGTTTAGATAGAATCTTTTTTTTCCCCCTTGTGTGATTTACAGTAGTGGAAGTAGATGTTACCAACACTCCAGAAAATAATCATTGAATTATGTTTAAAAATCCAGAAGGACTTCTTTGTTTTCAGAAGCCTGGAAAGTAAGCTATGGGGATGGTATACAGATCATATGGACATAGGTGCTTCCAAAGGCATTGGTGTCAATTTTAGCTTAGTTGGAAAGTCTTAAAATTCTGCAACTGATGTATTGTTTCCTGGATCACAACATTTTTCTTTCTATGAATCTAAGCTGATTTTCTAAGTAAGGTGATCCAAAGTATGCAGGCATACAAGAGGAATCATAGAACTTGTTTATATTCTGGTATACTTAAGTGAGAAGTCACAATCTCTTCCACTATGTTCCATTGACTAAGGATAGACTTCTGCCTTTGAAGGAAAAGAATGGAGAAGTAACAAACAGCAAAAATGTTCTGAAAACATCAATGGCCAACCATGATATGTATTGTATTTGAATTCTCTGTGCCTTGAAAGTGTACCAAATCTGTCCCAAGATATCTTAAAGTCTTACTGGATATGTTATAAGATTCTACTGCTTGGAGGTTTCCTTAAGGAAACCCACATGATGCCTGTGGCTAGGACTCCAACTAATAGTAGACATATTGCCTTGTTATAAAGTGGTTTCTTGGTCCCGGGCGGCCAGAGGCCCAGACCCATAGACCTGTAGTCCCAGATCCCTTAGCCACCCGCTGCTGCTCAGGCCCCCCAAATGATTTAGACCCTTATATTAAGTTCATGTTGTTTGGCTTATGGCTCAGGCACATTGTTAGCTAGCTCTTAAATCTTAACTCAACCCATTTCTATTAATCTTTCTTGCCACATGGCCCGTGGCTTACCTATGTTCCTTACATGTTGCTCCTTTGGGCTTCGGGCTTGGTCTGTCTGACTCTGCCCTGCCCCTCCTACCTTTTCTGATTCTTCCTCCTACTTTTTCTATGGTTCCTGTCATGGGCCAAAACAGCTTCTTTATTTAAAGATTGCTATTCACACCATACAGAAAGCCATTCCCCCATCAATGCCTAAACAGGACTTCCCATATATTGACCAAATGAATGACCACCCTAATTGTCATTGTAGAACCTTCATCCAGTAATGGATAAAGGCAGAAGCAGACACCCATAACCAAACACCAGGAAGAGCTCCCAGGACCAAGAAACCCCATTGCAACAAAGAACATCTAACCCAGCTTTGATATTGGGGTGAGGGAATTGGATGTACCCCAAATAGATACACCAGACTAAACTGATCCACCTTGGGACTCCTTGCCCTCCTTTGGAAATGGATGGAGGGAGGAGGTAGAGGGAGTCTGAGAGTGAACTGGGAGGGAATGAGAGGAAGGAAGGGGGGAAGCAGTTCGACACCTAAAAAGAAACTTTTTAAATAAAATATAAAAAAGATTCTACTCCTGAGTGAAAGGTAGATGTTACTGGTATATTTCCCCAGTTATATTCTCTTTTATACAATTCCTCATAACCTAATCACTGTTAAAGTCATCTGCTTTTGTCTTGTATACATGACATACAGTTTTAGTGAGTGTTTTAGCATGTATTTTAATGATACAACACAGGACACAAAACGTTCTTCTAATGTACTTCTGGAGAAAGCTACACAGAGATATGATTTTGTATGTAAAGATTATGTACCATGGATGCTCAGGGAGTATCCAAAGTGTACAAAGAATATTTGTACCTGTGAATATAATGTCTAAATTAGATTAGAGACAAGGTTCACTTAGGACAGAGTCTTTGATTAGTGCTTAAAAGCACAAATTGTGGGTCCAGAGGATAATAAATAATTCCCAACTTCGGCATTAGGTGGCTCATAACTACCTCTAGCTCCAGCTCCAGAGGATTTAAGATCTTTTTCTGTTCTTTGCACACACTGCATTTATATGCACAAATATAAATGTAATTAAAAATAAAAACTTCACTTAAAAGAAAATTCCCCCTTCTTGACCCTCTATATCTGAGGTGGGTAGAGAGCTGGCCCTGGGGTCATAAAAGCAGGAGAGCTGCCAGTTCCTCTCACAAGGTGCAGCACTCGGGGAGCAAATCTTATGCCTTGCCTGGACAGCACAGTGGAACTGACTCTGTTGGCCCAGGCACAGGTGAAAGCTCGCCCTGAGTGGGAGAAAGTAGGGCAGCTAGTGACACATCCCTTTCTCTGCCGTGTCGTGGTAAAGGTGAGGGAAAGATTCCCTCCCCAACTTGCCACTGTCACTTGTGGTGAGTGAGAGAGCTGACCCACTCCTTTATCAACTGCAACATTCTGGAAAGCGGGCCTTGCATAGACGGGGGAACAGATGAACTGGCTCTAAGAGCAAAAGGGTAAGAGATCTAAACCCACCCTTCATATACCATATGGTAGTGTGGGCAGGGAAGAGATGATCTTCCACATCCCACTTCCTTTGCAGCCTGTGGCAAGTGGGAGAGCTGGTCTTGAGGCCATAAGAAGGGAAGAGTTGTCCTTGTCCCTCACTAGCTGCAGCACTCAGGACTGTACTAGGCCCCAGTACTGCCTAGACAGCACAGTAGAGCTGGCCCTAATGGTGTAGATATGGGAGAGCCTACCCTTAAGACTGAAAAACAGAACTGGCCCCGCCTCTCACTTATAGATGCAAAGGGTGATATAGCCATGACAATGGCTCACCTTGATGGAGGTAAATGACAAGGGAGGGCTGGCAGGCTGACCAACATTGCAACTACTCATACCCAAAACTACAGTTATGACTTGACCCACCCCAACATCCATACCATCTATATGGTCTTGTGTAGCTTGTAAAGGGGATACTACAGCAGATCCAGTGCTGCAGGATCTTCTCAAAACAGAGCAAAAACAGGATATCCAAGAGGAATCCCATTAAGGGCCTAGCACCCATACGGTGGAAGAAACCAGGGACCTGGAGCCAGACTTTCAATGCACACTTACAAGTAAAGATATATGGATAAAAGTTTTACTGCATGTTCACTGTGTCACACTACAGCTTCCATGATGAGATTTATTTTTTATTTCTTCCCCCCCCTCCCCATTTGGGGGGTGTTGCAAGGGCAGGGCGAAGATGAGAGGGCCAGGCAAATTAAGTGGATGATCAAGACGCATGTTGTGAAAGACACAAAGAATAAATAGACAGTTAAAAGAAAAAGAAGAAAATGGCCTTGAACAGAAAGTATTAGCCGTGTATACTGCTAAATTCTTTTTAGTTACTGATGGCAGGAGGTGGGACAGGATGATTTTAATACATTACGAATGGGAAGCTGAAGTGAAAACTCAAAGTACTGAAGCTGACATAGTCTAGAGAAAATCAGATTTCATTTTTTTTTCTTTGCAGTTAAAAAAAAAAAAAAAAGCAATGATTTGAAAGATTTAAAACTTTGCCTGGAGCCTTTATGTTTGAGAGTGGCAGAGCATTCAGAGATAACCAAGACTTGCCCCTATTCTCCTGGCTCCCTCCCCTTTATCTGTGAATACAAGTCTGAGCACTGTATAGCATATTCTGAAACATACCAGCAATATCTTTTCTCTTTGCCTCATGAAGCTGTTATTTTCATAGTAGTTTAGATTTCATAAAGCATTTTATAGACTATTTCATTCATTGTAACAACTGCAGAGAGTATTGGAATTTGATTCATAGTCTTGACTTTTAAAGTATATTCAGGTACTTATTTCTAGGTTAGCTTGCATATACCATATAAATAAGGAACATTTTCATATTTTTCACTAACTGAATTAAAATTGTATGTATTGAAATCCAGATGATAGTTCAGTTATCTGTTACTGAATGCGATCTTCCATTCAGGTATTTCTTAAAAAGAGAAGTTATTGAAGCATGGCAATCCCTTTTTCTACTTCTTATTTCTTTATGTGATATGTACTCAAAGAGTGCATGACAGGGTAGGGGCTTGTTCACCAAGGAATAGGGAGTTTAATGAATCATACACACTTACTTGGAAATATCAATAACCATTCACTGGCCTATTCTTACATAAACTGAATAAAAATCCCTATGTAAATGGTGCATAACTTTTTTATGAATCGTACTCTATTTTTTAGTACAATGTTAAATCATCCTAAAACATGTAGTTTTGCCTGCCAAGCCTAAGATAAATTTCCATCAGTGATTAAATACTAGCTCCATTCTCTATAATCCTTGTCAATTATATGAATAGGCAGTAATGGAACACTTTATTTTCTCTGGTTATTAAAACAGAAAATAGTAATGCAAATGCACTGTACAGCATCTCCTGCTAGATTGGCAGTGTAATTTATTTAATCAAATTCACAAGTCAGAAACAGAGAAGCAAGAAGGAGTCTTCCACTGCTTATGTGGAACAAAAGCAAGTTGAGCTACATTATACTAAAGAAATAGCAAACCATAGGCTCTTGTCTCTCTCATTGTCACAGTTACACGAAAGTTTTGTGAAGAAAATTTTAGTATTACCTGTAGAGCTACCACTTTATAATGTCACTTTCAACATAAACCATTTACTTTCACTAAGCAGGGAAGACACTGATACTTAAACTCTATAGTTACCAACTTTTTTTTTTCTTTTTTCTTTTTTTTTTTTTTCCGAATCACAAGCCAACTAAAGAGACCATATTTGGACTCGTGAGGAAAAAAAAAAAAACTCATACAAGTAAAGCCACAAGAACATGATATGGAAACCCTCTCTAGCTGGTAGAGAAATAAAGAGAAATTCATAGAATGTTGTCAAAGAAAAAAAAGTGTCATGTTGGGATTAGCTCTGTGACACCAGAGACCAGGGCTTTGAGTGAAAATTTAATAAAATTAACACTACTTTCTTGATTTACTTTTTTTCTTTTCTTCTTAATCTTCCCTTCAAGATTAAACTCATCAGCACTTGACAAAAACTGCAAATAACAGCCAGATGCAGGAGTTGGTTTTATCTTTTTATGCAAGTATGCGGTGCTAATTAGTGCAAATTGATTAAACTTTAATTGCCTGATCCATGGCTAATTAATATTTATAAGATGAATGATGAGGAAAACCAGACATTTATTAAAACACTTTAATGATTTTTCATATGTTTTGACAAAGCAAAGCAAATAGATGTTATGAGTATGATGTGCTAGACTATGGGACAATGTCTGTTCCCTTATACCTGTGAATGTCCTGAAAATATACATTAACCTTTAAACACATCTATGCACACATTTCTCTGCCTGACTCCTTTTAAAAATTATTTTTATCTTGTTGATAAGCTTCCACAATGTTTGGTGTATCTTTTACTGTGTAGGAATAGATATTAACACATATATAAAATGTTCATTTTACTGTTAATATATACTGCATTATTTTCATGTGCTATAATATCTATATATGATGGCATAAAATTGTTGATTTCACAAGCATTAAAATACATTTATTAATAAAGTATTATATGATTTTGAAAAATATCTATTGAGATTAATAGTATATAATTAATGAAGTAAAAGCTTTTATATGTTAAAGCAGTATGCATTTATTCCTACAAAAATGTTGTCTTAAATATGACAAAATAGTTTTTATGCAAGATTACTTATAATAATAAAGTGCACTATGAAAATTAAATTTACTTTGGAAAAATGTTTTGTGCATTATCTTGATAAGGAATCTCACTTAATTTACAGATGTTTTTAATACAATTTTTTCTGAAGAAAAATATTATCTTTAAAATATATATGATTCAGTGGGTACTTTCTTACATCCTAACTTTTATTTGTACACTTAATGCACTAGCACTGTATTTCATATTTTCTTACATGTTGTCATAATTGTTTTCTACTGGAGAAATTCTTGTTAAATTATTGTTTGATTTTTTTTTAACTATAGGGTAACAAACTTAAAAAGTCCTAAACTATAGAGGGTAAAAATGTAAAAGCAACAAGTTAAATAAATGTTACTTTTTAAATTATGACATAATCAATTTTGAATAAACCGTAGCCTTTTTCTCCTAGGTCTTCCTTTGTAAAATGATGAAGGTCGTATCAAAATTATATTGGCTATAGTAGTGATTTTTAATTGTTTCAGTTGGCTAGTCTAAAATACCCAGTTAGTCACACACTACAATAAGTATTGCTATGAAGCTATCCAGAAGCAAATAAAGCCATAATTCATTGATTTGGATGATACGGGCCCAAGGGAACAACAGTAAAACTGATTCCTTAAGCTGTAGGGCTCCTAGAGTAGAGGCTCTCTTTACAAACCGAGAGCATAGATTTCAGGTCTGCTTAGCCAGTTCAAAACAATAAATGTTGATTTTTTTTCACTTCTGGGTCTTTTATGCCCAGATACATAAAACAAAGTGATTAATAAATCAATGCAAAATTGTATAAACATTTAGTCCCACTCTCAAAATATTATGAGTACTTAACAAATATGGACCATTTCGTGCAGCAATTTCGATAGCAGAGTATCTAAATAAAGAAAGGAGCAGAATTAGACTAAGGGAATTCTAGCATTTATGCTTAATGAGTAGTGGACAAGTACAGCTTAGAATAACACTTGTGCATTGCAGCTACATATATTTACATGGAAAAACAGCACTTAAGTTTGCTCTGCAATCATAGGCTTGATAATAATAGCAAAATGCCTTGTATATAAAAAAGATTACAGTCTTACTTCCTGGGTGATTATAATGATAAAATACTTCTAGAGGAGTAGTGACACAATCTGTTCTAGCTTTAGAACAGTAGTCCAGGACAGCAACAGGAACATGTGTAGATAGAAAAGGTGGCAGTAGAATGTTGTTGTTATTGGAGATAAATAGGTAGATAGTTGATGATGATGATGAAGATGACAGATAGATAGATGATAGATAGATAGATAGATAGATAGATAGATAGATAGATAGATAGATAGGCAGACAGACAGACAGACAGACAGACAGATAGATAGATAAGAGATGTTTAAAAGCACTCATTCTTTGTACCTTAATTTGCCTTCATTTAATGCTGTGAACATTTGTGTCTTGATGTTGGAGGGTAAAACAATACTGCCTGAGTATACCAAAGGAAACCGAGATATAAAAAAAAAAACAAAAAAACAAAAAAACAAAAAACAAAAAAACGAAGACCTACACATCATTTCTATGGTAGCCGAAGACTTATTATATGAACAAAAACATAAAACTCAGTGTCAATTGATTATACACAGAAGCATGAGAAAAATAAATACTGTTGTTTCAAGTTGAACACTGTGTTAAACTATAGCAGATCAAACCATACATTAAGCAATAAATTAACATTTGAAACACTTAAAATCATTATATCTGTCTATACTTAGGGAGTTTCAGAAAGTAGGAGTAAGAATATTATACAGTTAAAGAACAAAAATAATTATTTATGTTAGATACTTATTTTTTAAAATTAGTTATACCCTTGCTGACTCTTAGAGATTATACATCCCTCTATGTACAACCTTGGAGATTCTGCACTTTTCCACACTATTCTGAAAATTGCTATTATCTTATGCTTTCTTGAGTATTCATCTCCCTCGAAAAATCACTTTTTGGAGGCATGAGATTCTTGTGGTTAGACACAAACACTAGGGAACCAGGAATGTTTCAGGATTTTATCTTCAAAGGAGAATGCCTATAACCTGTTTTCCACCCAGGAAACTGAGTGGTGGAGGGAGTTCATAACTTGGTGGCCTTTGGGTGTAGCCAAACCTGATGTGGGAACATCTTTCTGTATGCTGTGAATATCAATCTTTAAATAAACGAGCTGTTTTGGCCCATACAGGCACCATAGAAAAAGTAGGAGGGGAAATCACAACATAGGTAGGAGAAGCAGGACAGCAGAGACATCAAGCTAGCCACCCAAGAAGAAGTATGTAAGGAACACAGGTGAGCCACAGGCCACATGGCAAACAGATTAATGAGAATGAGTTGAGTTAAGATATAAGAGCAAGCTAACAATGTGCCTGAGCCATAGGCCAAGCAGCATGATGCTAATATAAGTGTTTGAGTCATTTCCGGGGCCCTGATCAGCTGCATGGGGTTAAGGGGTCTAGGGCTGCAGGTCTGTGGGTCTGAACCTCTGACACCTGGGATGAAGAAACCTCATTGCTACAAATCACATCCCAACATGGGCCGAATATCCATTTAAAGCCTGAGAAAATTTTAAAAGGGTTTTAGCACAGAAACAGCCAAATCAGCTTCCAAATTGTGTATCTATAGCAGGTCATTGTACAGAGAAAGAGTGACTTCAGGCCATATTCAAAATGGCACCAGCAGACTGGTGGCAGACAGCATAAGCAGCAACCAGGCCAGATCCTGAAGTCTCACAGAAGACTCAGTAGCATGTGATTGATTTAAGGTTTCTGTTTATTTTGAGCAAAAAAGAAACAAAAATGGTTTCTTAGTAGCAGCATTTTCTTGGGTCTGCTCTGTTTGCTGGTAGTGAACAGAGACACAGTCCCTTTAAGAGAACTTACTGATTCAGCTTTATCTGCAAAAACTATGTGACTCTTTAAGAGAGTGTGAGTATTGTAAAAGCTCTTCTGGTTGGAAGATAATTAAGGGTTCACAATAAAGCAGATTCAGATTTAAAAAAAAAAAACGTGTAAATGGGTTACAATGCGTGTAAAAGGTACATAGGCTTCAGAGAGAAAAGAAAGAAGGTAGATAAAGTCTTTAAAAAGAGAAATCAAGTAATAAAAAATAATAAGCCATGTAAAGATGGAAAATAGACACAAAATCTGGATTTTGGTTATTATTGTGTTTTCTTCTAATTTTTTAACTATTAATGAGCTAACTACAGAAAGAATGGATTGCAAAGGCTAATAAGTGTTAAACAAGAGTATATTTTTTAAAGATATTTTGATTTTGAAATTTGTGTCTAAGGATTTATTGCTTTGGAAGAGTTCTGATTTTGTTTCCACAGAAGATGAGAACCTGTGGATTGCTTCTAGGCAAATAAGGTTTTATCAACCAAGACCCCCTGAAAAAAAATCTCTGATGGGAAAAGATGGCCATATCAGCTTTAGGGCTGCAGACTATGATTCAGTCTCAAGAACCCATGATATTTTCAATGCCCCGTAATCAGCAGGAAGTAGTAATGGAAAACTATGCCCTAATTCCCAAAATATTGTTCAAAAATATTTGTTTTTATTATAAACGGTTAATGGTCATAGTTAATCTCTTTCTAAGAAGAAAAAGAGGGTATGGTATATGAAAGATTTTTTAAAAATTAGATTATTGTATTTACTTAGATCAGGAAATCAGCTATTAATCTTGAAATGTTTTACAGTGGTATGGATTTTAGTTTACTGATACAAATTTAAGGTCAATTCTCTTATTTTGTATTTTTCTACTCTTGTTTAAGATATGATGTTTATGTAACTGATTTAAAAATTGTGATGTATAATTAAGAAATGCATGTTAGTTAGATTTTTAGATATTCAAAGATATATTTCAATTAGATAAGTAATCTTCAAAGACTTCTAAGACCTACAGAATATGGCATTTAAAATGTCTTAAACTTAGATTTTTCTGGACAGTGAGACAGGTCTGCTCCTGACAGCACCAAATTACTTTAAGAGAAAAATGGGCATCGAAGAAACTCCATATGGAGATTAGTGTCCTTGTGGCATTGGTTAGCCACTGAACATGAACCTGTTCTTATGTTGACTGCTTGACAGTACGCTGTTTAAAATGCACATGCAGGTTCCACTGGAAGATGACCTCTGAACTTTGGCAGAATAAGCCGAGATGGTCATTAAGGTTCCTGCTTTGCAGAGAACATTGTCAGACATTCTTTAGGACTCAAGAAGAAGCGACTGACGAATGGGCAGAGCAGATTTCCTGCTTCACTGAAGGCTAAAAATGGATGCCCCAACTTTATAAAGGAACTTTGGGTGACTGTCCAGGAAGATAGGTGTCATCTCTGTCATTTCTAGATTTTGGAAGTTGCTTGCACTTCCAGTTTACTTGGGTAAATATATCCTTCTGTAGTCTTTGATGTAGTTGAAGATTAGATAGTTGTAGGTATAGTTTTTCTTAGTTATTTGAAAGGTATATTGGATATGAAACTTTAGATTCATAATGATAAAGTAGATGATAGAGTATTCACTTTTGCTAATTACAAATAGACTAGATATTATAACTGTAATTCTTGCTTGATAGCTATTTTGTTACATGTAAATTTGCTTTGTTAAAATTGAAACCTTCCTTTCTGATTAAACAAAAAGTGGGAGGTCATGTGAGAATGCCTTTCTGTATGCTGTGAATATCAATTTTTAAATAAAAGAGCTGTTTTGGCCCATGACAGGCACCATACAAAAAGTAGGAGGGGAAATTGCAACATAGGTAGAAGAAGCAGGGTGGAGTCAGAGTCAGACTGAGCCAGCCGCCCAAGAAAAAGCATATAAGGAACATAGGTGAGCCACAGGCTACGTGGCAAACAGACTAATGAGAATGGGTTGAGTTAAGATGTAAGAGCTAGCTAGCAATATGCCTGAGCCATAGGCCAAACAGCATAAACTTAATATAAGTATCTAAATCATTTCTGGGTGTCTGATCAGCTGCGGGGGTTGGGGGGGGCACTAAGGGGTCAGAGGCTGCAGGGCTGTGGGTCTGGACCTCTGGCCATCCAAGGCCTGAAACCTCCTTGCAACACAAAACCCTGCTGAATCTTTCTCCTCTCAGACTTCTATCTTGAGCTGTAGAACATCTTGCAGTGGAAGGTGTAACATATGGTCAATCTACAGAACCCATCTTAATGAAAGATGTCACTCATACATTATAAAGAGATTTTTGTTTTGTTTTTTATTTTCATTAAAAAATATTATCTCCATCAATGTATCCCCCTGTTTCCCATCCTCTCCCCCCCAAAAAAAAATCTTCCCAGCCAGCCCTCAGGCTCACCCTTCCCCATCCATCCATCCCCTCCCTGAAAAGGGCAAGGAGTCCCAATGTCGGACAGGCCAGCGCATCAAATCCACTCCCAGCACGTTCGATTCATTCATTCCAAAGTCACTGCTGGGCTGGGTGTTCCTCTATAGAGAATGGACTCCAAGGTGCCAGCTCATGAAGAGTAATCCAGTCTGATCCCACCCCTCATGGCTCTACACCCTGCTCATGACATTCGAAAGTTTCCTAACCCAAGAGGACCCAGCTCCCCATTCGATGGGTCTCCAATGGCAATTCCTCATTCAGTGAGTACCCCAAAGCTGTGTAGTCTTGTCTTAAGCTTTATTATATGCATGAGATTGAGTTATTTATCACCAGGAAAAATTTCACCAAATTGTGCTATGTGTAAAAATGCCTAAAATAACCTACTCAAAGTGATACTCTGAAACTGGAGACAACTGGCTACCGAATCATGTAAACACAACAGAACCTAGGTTACCTTGCTTGCTGTAATTTTGTTCTAGTTCCATCCATATACCTGAAATTTTAAAATTTCTTTATAGATGAATAAAGTATGAACCAAATTTTATTATTTATTTATCAGTCAATAGCTATCCTGGATAATTCTGCTTCCTATGTACTGTGAATAGAACTGTATCTACAGATGTGAAAATATTACTGTAGTAGAATATAAATTCCTTCAGATATATGCCAAGGATTAGTATGACTGTTTCATATGGAGGTTCTATTTCTAGTCTTGTAAACTTGTATGGAGGAAACAAATTTTCATTTACAAGTTGTTATCAAGTTGTTACAAGTTGGAGACTGCCTCTGGGTTAGGGATGAAGGCATGTGTCAATTTCCTTAAGCTCTAGGACACTATTGCAGAATGTGCAGGTCCTGTGCATGATGCCGTAGTCTCTGAGTTCACAGTAGGTTGAAAATATTGGTTTATAGGGACTTATTTTTTTGTTGCCCTCCATCTCTTCTGGATCTTACACTCTTTCTGCTTTCTCTTCCATGTGATTTCCCCCCTGGTCAGGAGGGATAAAATATGCCTTTTGAGACGAAGTATTCAAGGTGTCCCATTCTCTGCAAAAATTATGGTTGTTGGTCTCTGTATTTTCCCTATCTGGTATAGGAGGAAGGTTCTCTGATAATGACTGAGCAAAGTATTGGTATATGAGTATAGAAAATTATCATTAGGAAAGATTTTATTACTATATTTTTTGTTGTGTTGTTTTGATCTTGTCTTAGAACCACAGTATTTGGTTTTATCCTAGCTCATTGGGCTATCTAATTTCAGATTCTTGAATACCCAAGTAGTGTCAGGTAAAGGTTCCATTTGGTGGAGTGGGCCTTCAGTCAAATCAGATATTGCGTGGCTACTTCTGCAAATTTTTTGCCACTATTACACTCCTATATCAGGCAGGCAGAACAGTCAGCATGAACTGTCTCTTGTGTGTTGCTGTTCTTCATCATTCTGACAGGTGTGAGATAAAAATCTCAAAATAGTTTTGTATTTTCCTAGTGACTGAGGGTGTTGAATATTTCTTTTTTGTTTTTTTTTCTATTTTATGTTTTCATTAAGAAAATGTATACCCCTGCTTCCCCTTCCTTCCCTCCTCCCAGTCACTCCCAGTCATCCTTTAGCCTTGGTCCTCCCCATCCTTTACGTGTTTCTCAAACACTTAGGTATTTGCTTTTGAGAATTCTGTTAAGAATTATACCTCATTTATAAAATTATTTGTTTTTGTCATATGTAATATTAAGTTCTTTATATATCTTAGATAGTAACCCTCTATTATATGTAGAGGTGGTATAAGTCTTTTCACATTGACTAGTTTGGTTTGCTTAAATAATTGTGTGCTTTGTTAAATAGCTTTCCTGTTACTTGAAATCTGATTCATTAACTATTGATTGAAGTGCATGTGCTAACAGTCGAGCGTTCTGTTCAGAAAGTCCTCCAATTCCGAAGAGTTTGTCTATTCCCCACCTTCTGTGTTTTTTAATGGGATAATCAATAGAGCTAAACAGCAATATAGGTCACACAGGGGCAAAGGGGTCAAAATGGGTTAATCAAAGCTCTTCCTGGGAAAATGACCCATACAAATACAAAAGCCAATTACAAATATCTCTGAAAAAAAAATGTTAAGGTTGAGTCAAGTAGCTATGGGTCTTTTCTCTAAAACTATCAAGTAAGATGTAGTTCTATAATGTATATCTATACATGTGAGATTCAGCTCAATAGCCAGTTTTCATTCTGCATGAAGATAACCTTATTTTAGCATAGGAGAGTTGAACTCACACACAGAGAAGAGAAAGAAGAGAAGCTGTGAATAAAATGAAGGGAGGATGAAAGATGAAGAGAAAAGGGAAATAAATTTAAAGAAAGAGAGAGAGGGAACGAGGGAGGTAGGGAGGAAGAGAGAGGGGGAGAGGAGAAAGGAGAGGAAGAGGGAGGGAGAATGATTTCACAGTCACTATCCAAAGTACATGATCCAGGAAAATCCCTGCATTATAAATCCTAGAAAGAGATGTAACACATTATGAGGAAAAGGATGATTATGGTTCTAAGCAATACGTGGTGAATTGCATTGACAATCTAGACAAAGAAAGAGAATAAGAAGAGGTCCCCTTCATCATTTACTTATGATGTGGTTCCAAGAATAAACCCAACCATCCAGAGCAAAAACATATGGTCTTTTACAGTCCTCACACTCCAACTTACTTTAGTTCACATTGAATAAATTCAGGTTTCTTCAAATTTATACAGCACCAGCCATAATAATAAATTTCTCTTCCTTGTTCATATCAAGTTAGATTTGTGGTTAGGAACTTTGCTCACCGCTGTTAAGCTTGAGGGAGTTAAAATAAACCTGTATGGCCATGGCTGGATGTGGCTGTGCTCACTGTACCTAGTCAGTCTTGGTTTGTCACTGTGTCGGTTCACTCTGAACCAAGGAAAATCTGGCTACTAGGCACACAAACAGAGGAGAAAAGTTCTCTTATTAGCAATAACCTACTCCAAATGCTCAGCGCAAAAGACACGTCAACCACATACAAAGAGAATGAAGATTGATAGGAACAGAAAGAAAACTTGTGGTTTTGGAAGGGTGACTCGGGGGTATGTGAGAAGTTATTGACAGATGTCTAGAAAATGTTTTTATATATACAGATGAAGTAAATGATAAAGGTATAAAACAAATGAAGTATCCAAGTCATTTTCCCTAAGAAGTGAGACAGCATCTTTAGTATCAACATTTTAGTGACAGGAAAAAAATCTTTCACTTAAGTAGCCCATGTTATGTGTAGTTTCACATACACTGAGAACTCACCATCTCAAACAAATTACTATTCTCAATGCCGCTTATTTAATACAGTTATAGATTTCAGGGATTAGAGAGATGGTTCAACATT
This sequence comes from Phyllotis vaccarum, assembly GCA_033318265.1. Taxonomy (NCBI): domain Eukaryota; kingdom Metazoa; phylum Chordata; class Mammalia; order Rodentia; family Cricetidae; genus Phyllotis; species Phyllotis vaccarum. The sequence goes on along the minus strand of JARWLC010000005.1, from coordinate 26,715,237 downwards.
TGCAGTCACTGAGTTTTAGTCTCAACGTCCACATGGTGGCTAACAATATCTGTACCTTCTGTCCTAGGTAATACACCACATTCTTCTGGTCTCCTGGGCACTGCACACATATGACACACACATTTATGTAGATAAACACTAAACACTTAAAATTGGAGAATGAATAAAATCTTTAAAAAATTAACTGAATTTTGCTGGAGCACTGATTTACTAATATTGTCAAATTAAAATCATTACATAAAAGATCTGTTAAAGTAGGCAGCTGGGGCTCTGCAAATCAGAGATGCCATTCATTGCTTATTTGATGATTTTCTTTTAGAGTGTGCTAAAATTACTTGAGTGAATATCAAACATTTTAACATTTTCAACTTTTGAAAATGTTGAAGTATAATTTCTTTCTAGGAATTTGAATACTCTTCAAGAGTACATTACACAAAGAGTTTTGTTCCCTGAAATTTCTTTTTTTTCTTTCTCAACTCAGATTTTCTTTTAAGTGTCTGTAGGAAAATGTCATAATACTCTTCAGGTTCACTCAGATGAAACATGAAAATAAAAGCCTTTTTTCTCTCCCACTCTTGTAGCCCAGCCTACTACATTCTTTTCTTTCCCACTACTCACTCAGGCTTCTATAGAGAAGTTCATTGAGGTTCAAATAATCCAGATGTTGTTTTCAAATTTTACTATTTTAATGTTTATTTTCCAAATTCTTCCCCATTTCTCTACTAAAAATATCTTGCCAAATCATTATTTTTTTTTCTGGAGCAAACTTAATGCTTTTTTGTTGCTGGATATCTGATCCAAATCCAATATTTTTCTTGGCAGTTGGTGAACATAATAATAAGTAAGTTCTTTTTCCCCTGAACTTGGAGCTTAGGGGGTGAAGACACAATTCACAACCAGAAGCCTGAGGTGAAATCTTACTCATCCAGGTGCTTGTAAACACTACTCAGAAGAACAGCATGTTAAAATGATTTTCTGAGTTCCTAACATATATGAGCTCTAGGGTTCAGCAACCTACCATTTATTATGAATATATTAGGAGTGTGATGGAGATAATGCTGTACTTCCCATATTATTTATTAAAATATAATATGCCCATTGAAAACAAAACATTTTTACTCAATAACAAAGTGTAAATCAGTATTTCAATCAATGCTACCACTTCAATTATTTGATTCTGTTTGATAAGTGACTCCTGGTTCTATTTTTACTGTCATCTTTTTCTCAGCATTATACAATTGTCTTATAATTCTGCTTGTAGTCAATATCCTTAGGTTGTGTGACCTAAAAAGACTAGATCACTTAGTTATGTTTATTTCATTGTTATATTTAATAAATATCTTTCTGTAAATCTCTAAATTTTGATATTCTAAGACTTTTTTAAATTAGTTGTTGCATTAATCCATGATAGACTAAATTTCTTATTGCTTTCAAGTTAAATGTATTGCATATTTAGTATTTCTAGTGTTCTTTCAATGTTTCTTCTGTTTCTCACATTTTATCCATCATCTACTACTTCATCATTATCCAGGTCATATTGTCATTTTGCTTTTTTAATCTGTCATTTCATTTCAATCTGATTTACAATATCTGCAAACTCAATAAAAATAAGATGAACTTATTTTCAGAGTACATCTTAACTCCATTTTCAAGTGATATGTTCCAAGTGCTTCTACACAATAATAGGCATCACTCTCAGTGACTTTGGAGGTAGGTTTTACTATTCCTATTTTTGTTTCTTTGCTGTCAACTTGATGCAAGCTAGAGTCATCTGGGAAAAGGGAAGCTCAACTGAAGAATCGTGTGCATTACATTAAGCCAGAAGCATGTCTGTCAGGTTACTGATTTGTGATTGGTGATAGAGAGCTATGCTATCATAAGTTAGTAGTCCTTGGTTGTATAAGAAAGTAAAACTATCTATAGATACACCATCATGAATACACCCCATCTCCTTTGATCTCAGTAGACAAGCAGAGTCAGGCCTGGTAAATTCTTGAATGTATGATAGCAAAGTCATGAGTCAGCTAAAGAGAGCAAATCAGAAAGCAGAAGTCCTTCATGACCCCTGTTTCCACTTCTGCTTCTAAGTTCTTGTCTTAAGTTTTGGCCCTGACTTCCCTTCATGTGAGCAGTAGGATGACACCAAGTATTTTCTATTCAAGGTACATTTGACCCTTGTATTTGACATAGCAAAATAAAGCTATCTAGGGTTATGGCATTTTGCACATCTAAAGTTACAGGTCAACTATGATTGCTAACAATTCAGAGAGTCTGAAAGTACATAGATGTGACAAAAAAGTAGATTTTACTTTTGGAATAACAATATTGAACTCTTTAGAGTAAGACCTAAATGTAGAGAGGCATACATAAAAGGGTTTATCAATGTTTCATTTTAATTTTAGAGAATAAAAAAGCTATCCATAAATCACACCAAATTATCATTGGATGATATTAAGAATGCTTAAAAACAAAACAACATGTAAAACTGTGCTGTAAATTAGCAACAGTTAACATGGCTTAAATATTCTTGCATGTACTTAGATGAGAATCTAGTATCAAGAGAAAACCTAGCAAGTAGTGATAACACATACCTTTAATCACAGCACTTGGGAGGCTGAAGCAGGAGAATCTGGGTGAGTTCAGGAATGCCAAGGTTACACAAAGAAACTCTGTCAAAATTAAAAATTTAAAAAAAGAAACAAAAAAAAAACAAAAAAGTGAAATAAACAAAAAATCTAAAGCACAAGGTATAATTTTCAGTTTCTATATAAAGTTTACATTTCATTTTAGTCTCAAACATAATCTTTTTTCTATGTAATGTAGCTTTATAATAAAGTATATAAATGTAGGATCAAGCAAAAATATGTGGGAAATAATTTTTAAACTAATTTCTCAATTTTAGCAAGCATTTATGTAGAAAATAGGAGGCAGAAAGCTTCAATTAAATTAAAAAATCTATCAGTTAAACCATTATTTTGGCTACAAATGTAAATTGTAAAATGTATTGCAAGCCTTTTAAAATTGAGGCAGACTTTGACATTTATGCTTTCATCTGATATTTATCTCCAAGGGGGGATAAGGTATATCAACAGGTTCTATTGTGGAATTTACATGTTATAATACTTTTGACTATTACATATACCAGAGGAAGATAAACATTACATAAAATTTAATTTATGTAGATGGATAAGCACATTTGGAATGAGATGACTAGAGAAAAATCTTATGTGAGAAGAGACACTTAACAACAAGTAGAGCTATTGGTTAAATCAACAAGAAGAGCTATTGGTTAAGTCAACAATAAGAGCTATTGGTTAAGTCAACAAGAAGAGCTATTGGTTAAGTCAACAAGAAGAGCTTTTGGTATTGGTCAACAACTAAGAGTGCTTCTACTCTTCCAGAAGACTCTGGCTTGATTCCCAGAACTCACATGGCAAGTCAACTTTTTGTAATCCTAATCTTAGGGTATATGATAACTGCTTCCAATCTCACAACAACTGCACATGTGTGAATCACATGCGTGCAAGGTAGTCAAGACATTTATACATAAAAGTTTTAAAATTAAGGAAAGAATTATAAAACCACTAGGAAAATGAAGACATGAGCTGAATAAAAACAGAAAAGAGTACAAGACAAGGGAAACCACTGATATAAAGTCCAAACGTAATTAGTCTAATGATATTTTTTCACATCTGATGAATTTTTAAATTTTTCTTTCATTTTGCACACAAACCACACTTCACCTTCCTCCCCCTCTCCTGCTCTCCCTCCACCTCTCCCCACTCCACACCTCTGAGAGAGTAAAGCTTCCTATGGGACATCAACAAAGTCTGACATACCAAGTTGAGACAGAACTAAGCCCATATGCCAGCGTCAAGGCTGAGCAAGATATACCACCCTAGGGAATAGGCTCCAAAAGGTATGCACTAGGGATAAATCTTGGTCTCGCTACCAGGGGCCCCCAAAACAGACCAAGTCACACAACTGTCATTCTGAGGGCCTAGTTTAGTTCCAGGCAGGTTCCCCAGCTGTCAGTTCAGATTCCTTGAGCTCCCACCAGCTCAGGTCAGCTGTCTCTGTGGGCTTTATCCATCATGATCTTGCCCTCCCTTGCTTACATAATCAATTCCTCTACTCTTTGATTAAACTCATTTTTAAACAGGAAATTTCAAAATAACTGCTAGTCTAATGCACGTTGTGATAACTTAAGTTTTGTATATTGAAAATCTTACCAAGTCAATGAAGGCTAAGCACAGTATGATCCGCAGTGATTTGAAGATTATGACTTTCATTCTGCATAAGACTTTCATTTTATTCATGGCCATGGGCCTTATGAATAGAACAACATGAACTCCATTTTATACTAATAGATTTTTCTCTGGCTCTTTTAGCCTTAAGGGCGGGAAATGACTAAGGAGACTAATCAAAACATAATTGTAGTAGTCTAAGTGACAGAGGCTAATAATCATCATCATGGTATCAGCATCCAAGGTGAAGATAAGTTGATTCTGAATATATATATATTCCCCACTCTACACCTCTGAGAGAGTAAAGCTTCACTATATATATATATATAGTGAAGGCAGAGCTGACACATTTTGGAATTCCATTCTGGAATACCAGGGAACAGATTCTTCACAGTCAAACCAGGAGCTTCAGAGAGTAGTAACTCACACCTTTAATCCAAGCACAGAAATGACAGGTGGTAATTCACACTTCTAATGCCAGCACTGAAAAGACTGACTGGTGGCCTAGGCCTTTAATCCCATAACTCCAGATACAGAGATTTTTAACAAAAAGTTTCTGACCCATCTGACCCATGACTGAAACCAACAGACCTACAGTCCTACAGAAACACACAGAAGCTTATATTAATTACATTCTACTTGGCCTATGGCTCAGGCATATTACTAGCTAGCTCTTGAGTTTTAATCCATCCCACTTCCATTAATCTTTCTTGCCATATGGCCTGTAGCTGACCTATTTCTTTACATCTTGCTTCTTCGGCAGCTGGATTGAGTCTCTCTTGACTCTTCCTTCCTTTCTCTTTATGCTTGGATTTCCTGCCACCTTCTAAGATGTATGGTCATAGGCCAAAACAGTATCCCTATTAATGAATGATATTCACAGCATAAAGAAAGACATGGCATATCTCTTCCTTTTCTGTCTAATCAAAAAGGAGAGTTTCAATTTTAATATAGAAAAATTACAAATAACAAAACAGCTATCAAGCAAGAATTATGGTTACATTATCTAGTTTATTTGCATTTAGCAAAATTAAAGAAAATACTCTATCATCTATTTTATCCTTGCAAGTCTAAAATTTTATATCTAATATACCTTTTTAAATAACTAAGGAAAACTATACTTATAACTATTTAATCTTCAGCTACATCAAAGACCACAGGATATATTACCTGAGTAGATAGGAAATGAAAATAATTTACAAAATCTAGAAATGACAGAGATGACATCTGCTGCATGGACAGTCACCTAAAGTTCCTTTGTAGGGGTGGGGTATCTATCTTCAGCCAACAGCCTACAGGCCTAGAGTCTCTGGCAAACCTTTCAGTGAAGCAGGAAATTTGAAGGACTGCTCTGCCCATTCTCTCATAGTTCTTCGGTCACTTCTTGTGTCCTGAGGGATGTCTTGCAGTTTTCTCTGCAAAGCAGGAACTAGGCTTATTCTATCAAAGTTCAGAGGTCACTTTCATATGGAACTTGCATGTCTAGTTTTACAGCATAGTGTCAGGTAGTCAATGCAAGAACAATTTCTTGTTCAATGGCTATCTGCTGCCACAAAGAAAGTAAATTTCATTTCGGCTTTTTTTAGTATCCATCATTCTCTGGAAGTAGATTTGTACTGCCAGAAGCAGACCTGCCTCACTATCCAGAAAAGTCTAACTTCTTAAAACATTTTAAATGTCATATTCTGTAGGTCTTTGAAATTTTTGAAGATTACCTATCTAATTGAATATATCTTTGTATATCTGAAAAACCTAACTAAAATGACTGTTGACTATAAGTTTGGCTATCATAGATGACTATTAATTTGCATTTCTTAATTATACATTACAATTTTAAATGAGTTACATAAACATAATATCTTAAGCAAGAGTAGAAATATACATAAAACATAAAAAATGACCTTAATTTTGTTCAATAAGCCAAAATCTATACCAATGTAAAATATTTTGAGATTAACAGCTGATTTTCGGGTTAAAGTAAATTCAAAAATCTATTTTTTAATCATTCCTATATTATATCCAATTTTTCTTAGAAAGATATTGAATATGTCCGTTAACTATTAATAATGAAAACAAAAATTAATAAAAAATATTATGGGAATTTGGGTGTACCTTCCACTGCTACTTCCTGCTGATTGAGAGGTGCTGGCAATCTTATGGGGGTCCTGACAGTCTGCAGTTTCTACCTCCCTTTCAGGTTTAATGCTGAAGCAAATAATCTAATAGAGAAAATACATGACGATACAATCTAGAGGTTAAAAGTTTGCTAGAGAATAGTTGCTAGAAAAGTTATGTATGAGTAGGCTTCACTCTATAGGGAAATTAAGTCAAGGAAAACCATGAATTGTGGATAGCAACCACAGTGCCTAATATGTAAAAGATCAAGGTAAGATTCTTCAGTGCATCAAAATGGTTGAGACAGAAGCAGTTTCTCCTTCCAATATTGCTTCTACTTGAGTGTCTTATTTATGTTCAAGTAAATATATTAGAGATATTTTTATCTCAATAAATTCAGTGAAGAATTCTGAACAAGAATCCCTTAGCTATGACTTGTTTTAGTTAATAAGACTTGGTTTGTAAATGACTCTTTATTTTATATATAATCAAATGTGACTATAAACCAGACTTTCCCTTAAAACTCATATTCTGAAGCACTAAGCCTTGGTATGATTTTGAGGATGGACATTTGGAGAATGATTGGGGTTAGATAAGATTGTGAGCATGGAATCTCTGTGATGAGATTTTTGGACTTAGGAAAAAATAAAAATATATATAAAGTACTGTCCCTCTGTAATATGGGAACACAGAAAATAAAAATACCAAATCCTATAAATGAAAAAGAGGGCTCTGCCCAAGTCCTCAGCCATGTGAAAAATTTGGCCTGAAACTTCTAAATTTTAGAACTGTGAAAAATAAATGATTCTTGTTTAATCCACTCTACATTGCATTTTAAAACACTAACATATCAAACCAATGTGTCTCATAAAATATATTGAAAGGTAACATTTGGGGTGATTGTTAGTTGTGCCAAGCTTCTACCAACCTAAGGGGTAGTCTTGAATTCACCGGTGCTCGGAATCACTGAATATTAGAGGAAAAAGCTTCTCTTTATGCATTATGGATTGTGACAAAGCCATGTGTACACCTGTTCCCAGTTTCCTGGGAAGAAAGTGAATCAACCTTGTTCTGCTTTCAACTTCTTCCTGTAGTGGAGAGGAGTAACAGTAAACAATACTCTTCCATAAAATTATTGATGATAAAATTTTATAAGCATCCCTGAGTCAGACAAATGGAAGGTCTTTCTGTGTAAGCATATGAACTTGAATTTCCAGAGACATTAGGCAACTGTCATGAAATTTCAAAAATTATAGACATCTAAAACTAGTAGAACTTATGTGATAAAGCTCTTTTATACAATGAAAAAAATTCCTGAGGCATATATTCTAACAAGTTTATAAAAAGATAACTGAAGGAAAAAGACCTCAAGCTTTGACAGTGTGGCTTTAACTGCACAATTTGTCTTTCTGCAAATGTACAGTTAGGAGGATATTGCATCAACCACTTGTGGAGCCCTATCACATGTCCAAGTATGGAGTTATAAAAATGAATGTCTATCATCCAGGAAAGCATGCAGATATGAATTTCTTACAACTAGAGCTGGCAATAGTACAGTTTGGCAAAAAGATGCTTTGTGTCAAGAGGGAAAAAAGAGGGAATGTTGTCTCTCAAGTATAAAATATAAAGTTGGAACATGAAAGTTTTCTTTAAAGAATCACATTGGCACTTTTATAGGGTTGGAAAGGATGTGTTAACTCATACGGCAATAACAAACCTCTGTTCATGTAATATAGATCCAGAATGATATGGGGACAATTGTCCGTAGGTTTCTCCTTTTCTGACAGAATAGCAGTCACTGTTCTGAGGTGGACAACAAAATTCTTCTGAAGCTGGCATTAGTTACAGTCTGTCCTAAGTTCCTACCAGGCTCATTCATACTACACTGTCTCCTTGCTGCCAAATCTCTAGGTGCACTCCTGAGTTAGAGCACTTTACAATCTTCTCTTTCTTGGAAAGCTCTATCAAAGTATCGACATGGCTTCTCTCACCTCCCTTGAAGCTTTGGCCTTGAAAGTAACTTTCTCAGTGAACTTTTTATACCAACTTCCTTCAAACTGCGTACTCTGTTCTGGGCCCTGTGTGGTATCGTACTCTATATAATATTCTTTTAGCTCACTGTATATTTTTTGATCCCTTACATCATCTAAGTTATGCTTGTTTTTAATAATCTTTTTTAAAATTAGATACATGTAGATAGGCTACACAGAGATATGCATTTCTGTTGGGTATCTCAATGATCAGGAGAAATGATAAAAATCAAGGGCTCTCTTTATCTTAACATTGCTATAAAATATTTCTTGAGATTTCTATGTTATTTGTGGAAAATATACATGCTTCTGGCTAGCCATGTGATCCCAAATAATATATGTCGTTAAAATTATTTGAAACACGGTGCATTTTAAATACAGATAATGTAATATCCAGAAATAAAGGACCAATGCCAAAACCCCTTCATTCTGCAATAGAAATTGTGTGGTTGTAGCCCATATCTACTTGCTTGTTACAGATGTTAGTACGGAAGTATATTTATCATATTTACTATAAGTATTTTCTCTGCATTAATTTATAACTAGCTATAGGGAAGGAAATCAGATGGGAACTTCAGGATAATTCGTATAGTCAGCAGATTTTCGAATACCAAGTAGATGCCAAACACTGCTTTTGCATAAGAAAGGAAGTAGCAGGTCATACTATATATTTGTGCTTGTGTATATGGATGTCTGTGTCTGTAAGTCTATGTGTCTGCATGCTTGTGGAAGTCAGAGTTCAAAGTTAGCTATGAGGCTAGAGGTCAAAGTATGTTATCCTCTATTGTTCAATGTCTATATTTTTTTTTTTTAATCTTTATCTGAGTGAATTTATTTATAAGAAAACAAACCATGATAGGTGATTGTTTGGTAAATGACTAAAGCAACAAACCAACATCAGTAAGATTCAAGATCCTACTGATTTTTTTTGTGTGTGTATGCCTTAATCAGTGGGATGGAAGAATAAAGCAAAGGATTTTTGACATACCAAAAATGTTTATTTTAATGACCTGTCTGCTAAAATATTATTTTATTTTTATGAATTAAATTTGTTCTTTGACAATTTTATATAGAACATGCTATTCACTACCACTTCCTCACTTTTTTTTTTTGAGAAAGATTATCACACTTAACCATGCCCTCAATGATTGTCATCACTGGCTTAACAGGAAGTCCTGCAGTCTATCCCTCCATACCTTCCCAACCCCACATCCATCTATAAACTCACTACATATGCTAGCATTAACATGGGTGCTTGGGAATCTCAACTTAAATTCTCTTCCTTGTAGAGCAGCTGAACCAAATTAGCTCTCTTCTCAGTTTTGTGGATCATAATTTTAAGAATCATGCCATCATGCTACCAAGGCACTTTCTATGTTCTCTTTTGTTCTTTTCTTGATTTGGAAACAGAGGTTTTCTTTCTTTCTTTTTTTTTCTTCCTTCTCTTCAAGGACAGATTCTCAGGTCATGACTTGAGACAATCATATAAAAGACAATGAATAGCAAAAGCCTCAAGGGATCTGAATACTAAGCAATGAAATGTTTAGTAAATATTAAACAATGTGTGAGCTCAGGATTTCCTTTCAGCCTGTAATTCACATCAGCACTGATCTTAGAAGAGGGGTTGAGCTTGCAAGACAAAGGAAGGTAGGGACACCTGCTGGAGTGACAGGGTGAGAAAACAGGAAGGGTCTGTGACAAAGGCTTTCCTTCTAAGGTCACATAGAAAGCCATTAGAAATTTGCAGAAAAGAATTCCCCTACTTGCTATCAAGTACTGTAGTAATTATTCCTAGCCCCTTCCATATAAAATATAAAAGGATAATGAAAAACAATTTAGCATTTGAACTATTTCATTCAAAATTATTAAATGTTAATTGTAATCTATTATTTTTAGCTACTAATAATTAAAGCAACTATAGAAAATTTTATTCTCCTTTAGAACATATTCTTGGGGTGAAATATACAGAATAAGGAATATACTTCTTCAATAAATGAAGTCTTATTGATAAATTTTAAGACAAAAACAAATCCCTATCATTTTGATAGGCTGGGTTTATTTATTTTCCAGGAGATGTAACAATTAGATCTATGAGGAATGAGGGGTGAGGTCCCTGGGGTCATGGTGGATGTGTTTTCTCAGTTTGCCCACGCTGTGCTAAAAAGCTGTTGTCTAAGGCAAAGGCAGCCAAAGAAAATACATTTCAAGGGAGGGGGAGTTCTGTAAATTTATGAGAAGTGCATCACAAAGACAAATATTTCAGCCATGCAATTCCATTCGGCCTTTTCAGCTATGTGTCCATAGCAAGTCAACGGCTAAATTGAAAAATCAATTCCAATTTAAATTATTGGAATAAAGAACACCAGGAGTCAGAGATAAAATGGCTTTGTTCTCTGAGATCCTTTTTAATTGGAAAGTTATTTCTTCAGGGTATTCTAATGGTTCTGAGGGAAGATTGCAAAATAAAGTTGATCGGCTGGGGGAAGGTTAATAGCTAATGTGCCTTCCTTACTGCACAGTGGTCTCCTGTCTTTATGACATCCCCCATCATATCTGGAAGGACTGGAGATTCTAAATCATCTGATACACGAAGGACTGTATTTTCTCTCATCTTTCAGAAATCATCTTGAGGCTGGAACCCTGGCCAAGGCTTCTTATTCTAGCAGCATTTCCAACTGATCTTACTTTTGCTTACAAATATCATGTCATGCAATTCTTTTCTGATTTTTTTTCCTGATGAGGATGTTTTCCTAACAATAGTTCAGCCATTAATGAAAATAAAAGATACCTGAAGATGATGCCTGGACTACCCTTACCTTCTGGTGGTAAAGAAGGGAGGGAGTAATTTTATTTGCTTGCCATAAACAGAAAGAGGATATATACAGCTACAGATTCAGTAAATGGAGAACAAAGATAATACAGAAGAACATGACACATAGAGAAAAAATGTTAATGAATATTGTTATCAAAAGGTTAACACCAGATATTCTGAGAAAGCACGAGTCATATTTAGAAAGCTTTCACCCAAAGTTTAAAAAAATAAACTTTAATTAAACACACCATAACCTTTTGCTCTGCCTGTAGAAAATTGTTTGGGGCAGCTGTAGATTAAAAACCTTAAATGAGCATTTAATTTGAAATTAATAAAACAGTGATGGTATGTGTTAGGAAAAGTTACTGAGGTTTGCTTAGTATATTTAATTACTGTAAAAGAGATAAATCTCATTGCCATGTAATGAACTCAGAAGTGCAGATATAGTAAATATGTACTTACATTCTTGTTATTAATGCATTAAATTTGTAAGAATATTTACGAATTTAATTAGCATTTAATAAGATAGCTATAGCAAATTACAGTAGTTAGACATAAAATGTAAATTAATATTTTTAGTATTTAATTGATATTAACTAATTAATTATTGTTTATTATGTGGCAGCTAGATTTATCTTTTATAGAGTTATTAAATCTCAATTAAATTGTTCTTTTAAGAGGGCACATTCAATTGAAAATAATATCGTGTAAGAATTTTGCCACCCTCTTTTACATGGGACTTAGGGGACAGGAGTGTTCCAGGTCAGATGATCAAAGTGGTTTTGTCAGCAACTCATATGACTTAGGCAGGCTTGAGTAGCTCTGAAAATTTCAGGCATGCCCCAAGTAAAATGATTTTATGTGAAGAAAGTTGTGTTATTCTATATTAAACTCACAAATGATGTAAAACTTTGAAAGACACTTTATTCACTCGGTTATTCCAGAGGTACTGCTACCATGTTAAGGAGTTATTTCTTGCAGAAAAATAAACATGGACTATTAAAGTAAAAAATACTATATAATTTTAGTTCTCACTTGATAAATCAAAACATGAGTTAATGTCCTCTTTACTTGAAAAAATATAAAAAGGAAGAAAGAAAGAAAACACAAATTGAGACCATATACTTTTTAGCAAGATCTAAGCTACTCTCATCTATTTGTGGGATTAAATACATGGCCTACAAATATCAGAAGTAACAGTTGTCCCGTTCCTAATGATGACTTACCATTTTCAAGCTTATATTGCCATGTGAAGGTGAAGCACATTCACTAAGCACTATTCTTAGGATTCTGTCTTAGCCCAGGAAGCCACACCTAACCAATGACAATTGGCCTGGCTTTTAAAGAGGCATTCCCATACCTCTTTTGTCCTTCTTTCCCCACCCTGCTACAGGGAAGGGCATGCTTCTCAACTTCCTCCTTCTTCCTTGTCTCCCCTTCTCCCTCCCCTTTTTCATCTCTTTTTCCTCTTTTCTAAATAATAAAGTCTTCTCACATAGAAGCAGTCTAAGTCTCCCACTGTGCTACAGCCTTCAGGGTGCACATGGGGCACGAGGCCTCTCTCCATTCATCACCATCTGCCAGCCATACCCAGTAAACGTGATATCTCAGAGTAACAACTATAGTTTTATTTTTGAGATTAAAATCACATTCCATCCCTGTCTTTACTCCCTACATATCCAGGTAAATACCCCTGCCTACTCTCTCTTAAATTCGTGGCCTCTTTTTTCAGCAATCATTATTGCATGCACATATGCATATGTGTGTATATATATATACATATATACTCCAAAATATAGCCTGCTTATCTGTTCAGTGTTAACAATTTTACGTATTCGGGCCAGGGCTATGGTCTGATATCTTCTCAGTGCACTAAGCAGGCTTAGTGAGCTGAAGCACTCAGACATGGAAAGAGAACCAACAAATGCTACAAAAGCAGAGCATTACAAAACAATATTTGTGAAACACAATTTTATCTTATGATATTTTCAAATTATGGCAGTTGAAAGAGGAGTAAATACATTGATTCTCAATAAACAATGTTTTTAAATCCCTCACATCTGGTGTCAGATAAATGCAGAAGTTACTTAGGTAGATTTGTCAAATCTAATCTGGATTCTGTAAATGGGCCAAAGTGAGTCTGTCTGATTTTAAATCTCTGACTCAACATTTTTAAAAGGTGAAAACACCTACACCTCTGTGCCTTTTTGTTCTCTGTGATCATTGATTTTAGTAGCCTAATATCCACAATATGATAGGATTGGGAGGAAGGCTTGACTTTAAAAATATATGACAGGGAAACAGATGGCACATGGTATGATCTCCAGATTTAAAAAAAGAAATAGTTTTCAGTAGAACTTGGAGTTGAAGACATGTATTTTTTCCAAGCACACAAACAAAACAAGGTGAAAACAAATTAGCCTATTTTATCTATTTTGTGTCCTTAAATGATTAGTCTTAATCACTATAAACATTTATCATTAGCCATGGACATTTTTTTTTGTGAGAAAACTGTCAATGTATGTGATTTTTATCTTTATGTCATGAATTACTTTGCTTCCTGAAGGTTCTTTATCATTTTTGTTACTGTAATTTTCAACATAATGAAGATATTAAATAAAAATTCTCTTACATTGATTATTGCTCCACTCTGCAAATGTTTTTTATAACTCAATAACCATTTATCATCTTTTCCAATCACTCTTGAGGCTTATGACAATATGATCACAAGGGCTAACTGTAATTAATATTCAATTAATATTACATAAAATCATTTTTGAAAAATGCATACCTCTGTTGATATTGATAATTCATTGTTTAACTCATTGGTAAAATTAATTTTAAAAATTTATTTACTCAAAATTACTATGTATCATAATATATAAAATATGTATTTATACTCAATTTGTATTGATAATTCTGAAACAATGAACTTAAAGTCTAAAGTTGAAAGAAATAAACTTTCAAGCTGGACAGTTTGATTACAAGACTTTATAGATCAATTTGTTTTTTTATATGTATCTATATAAGACCTATTTTGAGTAGAATACCTTTATTTAAGACAAAATATCTCTTCTCAACACCTCATGGAATATTCCTCAAAACTGATTACATAGATATACTCAGAGATAGCAAATATCAATAGATATAGGAAAATAGAAATAACATTTATATCCTATTTATCTACCAAGAAATAAATCTGAATGTCAACAACATCAGAAATAGCAGGAACCTTACAAACTAATGGAGAATGAACAATTTGTTGCTGAATGAAAAGTGGGTCAAGACATATATTAAGAAAGAAATTAAAGATTTTCTAGAATTGGATGAAGATGAATGGATAGCAACCCTAAACTTAACAGACATATGAAATTCAATCCAAGAAGTGGATTTCTAGGAATAAGTGCCTACATAAAGAAAAAAGGAACAAACGAAGGGACAAACAGAAGAAATCACTCACAGAAGGAGTCAACAGAAAAATATAATCCAACTGAGACCTGAAATCCATAAAATAGAAAGCAAATATACCAGCAAAAAGGATCAGTGAAACAAATACATCATTCTTTGAAAAAAAGAATCAATGAAATAGACGAATTCTTATACAAATTAACTAAAGAGCAGAGAGCACATCCAAATTTTAAAGAAAGACACCAAGGAACTGTAGTCAATAATAAAGATTTGCTTCACAAACCCATACTCCATCAAATTTGAAAATCTAGAAAAATAATTTACTCAATAATTGCTATTTATCAAAATTAAATAAATATCAGATAAACAATTTGAACAGATCAATAGTCGATAATGAAATAGAAGCTATCAGTAAAAACTTCTAACCAAGAAAAGCCCAGAACCAGGTGGTTTTACTGCAGAATTCTTCTAGGCTTTCCAAGAAGAGTTGATGTCAATTTCTTCTCAAATTATTCCACAAACTAGTAACAGACGGAGCATCATCTAACTTATTTTATGATGGCTCAATTACTCTGATTTCCAAACCACATAGGAACCCAACAAAAAGAAAATTAGAAAAGTCTCCTTTATAAACTTATATGCAGAAATACTCATTAATGTAACTACCAACTGAACCCAAGATCACATCATGAAGTCCCTTCCACCATGAACAAAATGTTTTAAGACAGAAATGCAGAAATGGTTCATTATGTAAACTGATAAATGTAATCCTCCATATAAACAAGCCAAATAGCAAAAATAAAATAATTAAAAAATAAAACCTAAAATTTTCTACTAGGTACAGAAGAGGCACCTGACAAAATTTAACAACCTGTTATTTATAGGTCTTGGAGATATTAGGAACACAAGTGACATACTGCAACATAATAAAGGCACTTCACAAGAAGCCAGTAGCCAACATCAAATGAGAGAAACTCAAAACAATTTCACTAAAATCAGGAAAATACAAAGTGACCCCTCTCTCCATACCTATTGAAAATAATACTTGAAGTCTTGGCTGAAGAAATGTGATAAATGAAAAAATTTAAGGTAATACAAATTAGAAAGCAAGAAATCAAAGTATATTTGCAAGTGATATGATAGTATACATGTAAACCTAAAAATTCCACTGTGAAGATCTTTTCCCATTTTGTAAGCTGTCATTTTGCTTATTGACTGTATCCTTTGCCTTACAGAACTTCTCAGTTTCAGAAGATTCCATTTACTAATTGTTATTCTCAGTGTCTGTGCTACTGGTGATATATTTAGAAAGTGGTCTGCTGTACCAATGTGCTAAAGGCTATTTTGTATTTTTTTTTTCTATCAGGTTCAGTGTAACTGGATTTATGTTGTGATCTTTGATCCACTTGAATTTGATTTTTATGCAGGGAGATATACATGTATTTATTTGCATTATTCAACATGCCACTATACAGATATGCTATCACCATTTGTTGAAGATTCTTTTTTCCAATGTATATCTTTTACTTATTTGTCAAAAATCAGGTGTTCATAGGTGTGCAGATTAATGTCAGGATCTTCACTGATATACATGTCTAATTTTTTTTTTTTGACAATACTAAGCTGTTTTTATTACTATAGCTCTATAGTAGAGTTTGAAGTCAGGAATGGTGATGCCACCAGATGTTCTTTTATTGAGCAGGATTGTTTTGGAGATCTTGGGGTTTTGTTTTGTTTTGTTTTGTTTCTATGATCTTAAGAATTATTTTTGAAAGGTCTTTAAAGAACTGTGTTGGGATTTTGGTGTGGATTACATTGAATTTGTAGATCGCTTTTGGCAAGATTACCATTTTTACCTATTCTTCACCAACCTTACATCTATGAGAAGGTTGGTATCTAAAATACGTAAAAAACTAGAAAAATGGAATACAGAAAACCAAATAATTTGATTAAAAATAAGGTACAAATCTAAACACCATTCTTAGCAGAAGAATCTCAAAGGGCTAAAAGATGTTTAAAGAAGTGCTTTATATCCTTAGCCATCAGGGAAATGCAAATCAATACAACCCTGAGATACCATTTTACACCTGATAGCTAAGTTTAAAAACACTAAGAATAGCCTATGCTGGAGGGAATGTGGAGTAAGGGAAATACTCCGTTATTGTTGATGGGAATCTAAAATTGTACAGCCACTTTGAAAAACATTATGACAGTTTCTTAGGAAACTGGGAATCAATCTATTTTATAATCTAAAAATCACTCTTGAGCATATTCTCAAATGATGTACATATATATTATAAGAATATTTGCTCAACTGTGTACATAGAACATTATTCATAATAGTCATAACCTGGGAACAAACCAGATGCTTCTAAACTGAAGAATGAATTTTACAAAATGTCATACATTTATACAACGGAGAACTACTCAGCAGTATAAAAGAATGACATTCTGAAAGTTGCAGATAAATGGACCTAACTAGCAAAATCTGTCCTGAGTTAGTTAACACAGACTCAGAAAGACAAACATGGTATGTACTTATCCATAAGTGGATTTTAGAGATAAAGCAAAGGATAACTAGGCTACAATCCACAAACCCTGAGCAGCTAGGTAATAAGGAGAAACCTAAGAAAGACAACCATAGGTCTCCCTGAGTGAGGAAAATAAATAAGAACTGAGAAAATTGGGATCCTGTAGGTGAGGACAGGGACAAAGGGAGGTGGGAAGAGAATATGAGGGAATGGAATGGTTGATTTGGCGGAGAGACCGAGAGAGAACAACAAAAGATATACCTTGATAGAGTCAGCCATTGCAGGGTTAGAGAGAAACACCCAAGAACCCACAAAGATGACCCCAGCTACAATTTCAAGCAATAATGGAGAGGATGCCTAAACTAGCTTTCCCCTAAGATCAGATTGATGTCCACCCTAATTGTCATTATAGAACTTTCATCCAGCAACTGATATAAACAGCTGTAGAGATCCACAGCTAAACACTAGGTTGAGCTCCCCAGTCCAGTTAAAAAGAGAGAAGAGAGATTATATTAGCAAAGGAGTCAAGATCACTATGAGGAAACCCACAGGGACATGTAAGCTGAGCTATTGGGAGTTCACTGACTAAGTGCTTACAGCTGAGAAACCTGCATGGTACCTACTAGACCTTCCAAATGTGGGTGACAGCTGTATGGTTTGAGCAGGTTGTGGGTCCTCTTGCAGTGGAGCCAAAATTTATCTCTAGTGGGTAAGCTGGCATTTTGGAGCCCATATCTTATGGAGGAATAGCTAGCTCAGTTTGGATGCTGAAAGGAGGAGCCCCCATTTGATATGCCAGAACCTCTTGACACACCTTGGTCTTTATCTTCTCTGAGGAGTGGATAAGGGTGCAGTTAGGTAAGAAAAGTTGGGGGGTATTTTGGAAGAAAGGAAATAGAAGGAACAATGGTTTAAAATAAAATTAAATTAATAAAAAAAATCCATCACAAAACTTTTACCACTGAAACACATTTTCAATGAAGTAGTTGTGTAAAAAATAACTCATAAAAAAGTAGGCTGCTTCTTTATAAACAAGTAGGCTAAGAAAGGTATCGGAAACAGCATCCTTCATAATAGTCTCAAAAGTTATAAAATATCTTGGAGTAACTTGACCCAAACATGTGTAAGACTGTAGATTAAAAACTTCAAGTCATTGATGAAAGAAATTAAAAAGATATGATAGACAGATATCCTGTGCTCATGAATCTGTATGATTAATATAGTAAAATGCCATCCTACCAAAAGCAATCTACAGATTCAATGCAATCCCTATCAAAATTACAACATAATTCATGACAGATCCTTAAAGAACAATTTTCAGCTTCATAGAAAAAACAAACAAACAAATCCAGAAAGCTAAAAATAATCCTGAATAATGAAATAATGTATGGATATATAGATATGTACCTGATTTTAAATTGGTTTATCATGCCATAGTAATAGCACGCCATTAGCACCAAAACAAACATGCTGATCAATGGAATTGAACTAAAATCCATTCACCTACAGTGATCTTTTTTTGTTTTTAATTTAGAAAGCTTTTCTCACATCTACCACTGCGCCCTTCCTTCCCCTCCTCCCAGTCCTCCTTCATGGATTTCACAGGGCCTGCACAAAGTGCAGAAAATCATCTAGGTATATATTGTGGCTTCCAGTTTAGTGTTTTCATGGGTTTCCTGAATATGTAAACCAGTGTCCCTGATTCTTGTGACTGTCTTGGCCCTTGTCCTGTACAACATCAATACATTAGTTATTGTTATATTTTATTTTATTACACTTTCACATTATCTATTAGAATCTTCTTTTCTAATAAGAGACAGAACAGGAGTGGATTCAAACAGGAGTGATAGAGGGAGAACCTGAGAGAAGTAGGAGTACAAAAAACAATATTCAGGATAAATTTTGTGAGAAAATAGTTGATTTTTCAATTAAAGAACAAAATAAACCAAAAAAACTATATTACCATGTCCTTAAAGATATGCAACAATATAACAAATTGCTTTTTTTGTTTCATTTGACTTAGCATTTTCATTTAATCTTAGATTACAGATACATCTATGTGAGGGTTTGTGCTTGTGCTGGAAGAATCTGAGAGTATTTAATTTCTGGAACTGAAGTTATAAAGTTTGTGTGCCAACTGACCTCAGGATAAGCAATCACACTCAGGTACTCTAAAACAGCAATATGTGCTCTTAATTGCTGACCCCATCTATCCAGGCCCATGATTTTTTTCCAGGAATGAATATATGACAGGAACAAAGAATCACATAAGACCACCAAAAATTAAGTGGGTAATTCCCCCTTTAGTTCAATGAACAATACTTCTGAATTATTTTAGATGTGTGACTTAAAGAATAAAACACTGGATAAGAATGGCAAGTCAACAAAGTGTGACATTTTGTTTCTGTGATTCTTTATCAGTCTTTGCCAATTCATCTTTCACTGTTAGGTATCGAAAACTGAATTCTACGAAGACAAATCAAAAGAAGAATGACATAGTACTTCACAAATATGCAGGAAAAAGTAAAGAAAAGCATTATTCGCCCAGAGGGAAAAATAGTAAAGAGAAAATGAGATTAAAACTAAAAACAAAACCTTTGATCAAACATTGGTAGAATTAGAAAAAATGGAGAAGGTTATATAGGGCAGAGAGTATTCAAATATCTAGGGATATAGTTTTGAAATTGAATGAAAGGCAAAATGGGAAGGAATTAATTTCCAACACCAATGTTTTGAATGAATTCAATCAGAACTTGACAAAGAAAAGAAAATTAGAGATGAAAACAATGAGCCAATCACTCTGAAAATCACTATGAGTATTTGCTACCAGAGCTTATAGAAGATAAAAATGAAGTCATGTGATAATGAAAAAAATTTCTAAGAGGGACAAGATATAGTGATGTGGGAATGTCTTTCTGTATGCTGTGAATATCAATCTTTAAATAAATAAACAAAATAAAGTCAAATAAAAATATTTTGGCCCTTGGTGAACACCATAGAAGTAGGTGGGGAATCAGAATAGGTAGGAAAAGAAGGGCGGAGTCAGAGACAGACCGAGCCAGATGCCCAAAGAAGAAACATGTAAGAAACACAGGTGAGCCACAGACCATGTGGCAGACAGATTAATGAGAATGGATTGAGTTCAGATGAAGGAGCTAGCTAGCAATGTGCCTGAGCCATAGGCCAAATAGCATGAACATAATATAAGTATCTGAGTCATTTTTTTTTGGGGGGGGGGTCTAAGTAAAGGTGGGTGGTGAAGTACTCTGGGACCGAACTGTAGAGCAAGGAGACCAGAAACCTCATTTGTAACAATGTAATAGCCGTATTATTCTAGTCCTTGAATGCAAGTTCTATATCTACAAAACAGAGCCAAAATTTGTCCCCTCCACGCCCAGATGACAGAATAAATATTGAGAATATTGAGTAGAACATAGTCCTCAAATCTCTCTGAATTCTGCTCTTCCTTTTTGTAGCTAATGATTCCCCTGTTTCTTTTTGTACTTCCATTTTCTTGTGGTCTTTATATGATATTATTATATCTTCAGCCTCTAAATCTCAAAGTTTGGTTCTTCATTGTAATGCTGTTCAGTGCCCCTCTGATAATATCTACCCCCACATTTAATTTTTTATTTTTTTACA
Organism: Phyllotis vaccarum; assembly: GCA_033318265.1. Lineage (NCBI taxonomy): Eukaryota > Metazoa > Chordata > Mammalia > Rodentia > Cricetidae > Phyllotis > Phyllotis vaccarum. The sequence continues at coordinate 26,694,452 of JARWLC010000005.1, read as the reverse complement.
TATTTAATATAGAATTTGTCTCCTCCATATTCTAACATACAATATAACATTGCTTTTCTATTCGTCCAGAAAGTGGTTTTTTATACATTATGAAGTGACTTTAGTTTCTTCACCCTCTACTCCTTTTTCTTCCTACCTCCCCTCCCATCTGAATACACCTCCTTTCTGCCTTTCTGCAAACAGGTATTTGAAGGATAATAGTAAAATAAGAAGACAAACAAATACAAAAGCAAACAAAAAATATGAAATAGGTCAAAACAAAAGGAAAAGAGCACAAGAAAAAGCACAAAAAACAGATATAGGCATAGAAACCAATTTATTTACACACTCAAGAGTCCCATAAAAACACAAAACCAGAGACCATAATATATATACAAAGGACCCATATGTAATAATATAAAATATAAAAAATTAGATTAAAGAAAATAATCCTTGATACAGTATTATGAGACATGGGACCCCTAGTGATGGCCCTGAATTTGTCAGCTATTTACTGATGGCCTGAAATAGAGCAGTAGCCCTTAAGAATAGTTTGTTTCCTCAGTGAGATTCCCTTTGAGAAAAGTAAATTTTCATCTGTAAAGATTATGAATTAGAGACAGCTTCTGTTTCCCCTCACTTTTATCTACCATCTTGACCCTCATTACACTTCAACAGGCATTCAGTAAGATAGGAAGCAATCTTCTCTATAATGATGTTGTGTTTGTGGCTCTGAAAACCAAGAGCCACAAAACAAACAAAAACAAACAAACCAACTAAGAAACAAATAAACAAACACTTCCCATATTCCAAGGAAACCCTGCTTGGCCACATTAGATGAAGGATATCTGAGAAAAGAATATGTGTCATTATTGACTCAACAGTTAGCCAGAAAATGCTAAATGATACAATCATCTGACAGAGTGCACCATGGAGAGGGATGCTTTGAAGAGGAACTCCCAGAATGCCTTCTCAAATGTGCAAGCAGAAAACATCCCTCCATGGCTCCATCATCACAGTTTACGTAGATTGTGTCCATAGTCTGAGCATTTTTATATGACTAGTATGGAGTGCTTATAACAACCAATGAGTCAGACAGCTCTTCTTCTTAACGCCGAGCCTCAGGACACTAATGTGATTCCAGTTAAGGGAAAGGAAACCATGTAGGGATGAAAAATATAATCGCTTTATACATAAAATCACAATTTATATAAGCAGTATTATCAGTGACACCATGTTTTTTTATAAGTATATATTTTATGATGTGTTGATCTTACTTCCTTTTGCTTTCAGATTATGTACTGATAAAGTAGTCAAAGGAGATAGAATTATGCAGCACAATATACAATTGATATTTATGGTCTATGATGCAGTATCACTGACTGACTACAAGCAACACAATATATAATTGATATCTATGGTCCAGGATGCCATATCAGTGCCTGGCTACAGCAGTAACCAAGCATAATATGATACTTTGGAAAAATGAGTATGACACAGGCATGGGTTGCTGCTTATAGATTGGGGTTACTACAAGGTCTGAAGATGACCTTGTAAAATTGTAATGTTTAGAATGGGTTTGTCATATTTCATAAAATGTCAATGTTAATGTCAAGGCAACCTGAAAATGATCTTATAAGTGATCAGAGCGCTAGCCCCCATACACAGTATCTTTCTAAGCATCTGCAGACTCAAGGGAGAATTTTATTCATACAATGCCATCGAGAAAATATCATACAATATCATAAATATAACATTAACATCCATGAAAACAATAACATATCAATCTTTAAAGGAAGAAACTCTGGAAAGCTGCCTTTCTTTCTGGGGAGAGATTATCAGACAATCAAAAATAAGGTAAATTAATTGCATATTAAATATATAGCTACAAAATTTAAAGAAATATTACACTTTTATCCAATACACTCCTCACTTTAAAATTCTTTAGTAACCAGAAAGATTCTACAATTTCTCACTCTAAGGCTATAGACAAAAGAGAGAGAGAGCTGATAACAAGATTTACTCAACAGATACCATTTCATTTATCATGACTTTAGAAGCACAGACTAGAAGACAACAGTGGGCCCTTAGCTACTTCTGCTTTATGTCTCTTTGTCTTCTTGAACATTGAGGAGATAATTTGTCATTTGATGTATTCCACATGAAGTGCCATCCTGCTCACAGAAACAGATCTGAAACTATGTACAATATATAGTCTTATGTAAGATCATATGAAACTTGGGGTTTTTTTTAAAAAATTCTTTTGGGGTTGGAATTTTATTATTCATTTTCTTTTTGTAATAGAAAGCTGTCTAACTGTTCTTAGTTGTTATGTCATACTGAAGATTCTAAAATACTACTAATTATAAAACATAAAAAATAGAGAAATAATATAAACTCACTCAATGTGTGACATTAAATTAAGGAAAACAATTTATATTTAATGAATATTCTTAAATTTTTTTAAAAAGTTCAGATAACAACACACTATGATGAGTAAATTTATCTTTTTGTCTTTTTTTTCACAAATTTTGTCTCATATGCATGGTTAAATGAGATATAAGTAACTGGGAAGAGCTGTACCAACAGTAAACTCAATTGTCTAACTTTTAGTTGTCTTCTGATGTCCCTATATTCAAAAAATGGTATAAATATGTCCGCATTTCAAAATAGAAGTATACATGTATATATACACATATCATACACTAGAAAATAATTTTTTAATGAAGCATACATACATTCTTATATAATATTCTTTTTTAGACCTTTTGGCACTTAATACAAACTCATAACTTTCACCAAAATTTAGTTGAAATGAAATTTACATGTATTCATTGACATCAGAATAAAACATTTCATGTTTTCAGATTTAGACTTACAATTCTGATCATATTTTTCATGGTAGCAGTAATATTCCTTGATTCATCTCATTTTGATTGATAAGACATTGTGATTCATAATAGATGTAACCTTAGATCTGCAAAGGTAGCAAAAGTTCACTTTGAAATTAATAAGGTAAAGCATAAAATAAGTTGAAAATGATACTCTATCACATAGAGACAGAAAAATGAAGATGCACATACAAATCAATTGACTGCTACTAAATTAAAAATATCTTGGAAAGCACAGTAATTAACAGTTGATTCCCAGAATTTGACATCCCATGCAAATGCTCCTTTCTGGGGAATCAATGAAATTCATGAATCTTTACACTTTCAAACAGATATGTACTGATATGTAAAGAAGTAAAGAATAAAATATGATTTATATTTTTGATTAGAATTTAAACAGTAGCTCAGTGCCATTTATTTTTTTCTGACTTAAGAACATAATTATCATTCTTATCGCCTTAAGATAGAACATACACTAATATCCTCTGCACTAAAAATTCATAAGTTTAGAGACTATACAGGAAGGGTTTTCATTTGGTTGGTTTTTGTTGTTTGTTTTTCTGTTTATCTTGACATCTCTAGTAAAAATGGGTGGGGTTTTGTATATACTGATTTTAAAAAATATAACTTCAGCATTTCAGGTAAATTATTTCATTTTGTGGATTAGCATTAATCTTTTCTAATAACTCTTCTGCCCTTTTCCAGTCAAGAACTCTATTTATTGCATTGAAGGAGGAAGAGTCTCAACCCCAAGCCAACACCAAGAAAACGACCATAACAAAACCTATAGAATGAGCCACGCCCATTGAAATCAAATCTTAGTAACCAGATTGCTTCTTTTGATCATAATGGATCATCCTCATTGAGCCTATTACTGAAAAACTCTTGGGCATATAATAGTATGATGAAACAGAAATTAAAATTCTGTTTGGGAAACACAGAAAGAGGAATACCACTGTTCTGAAACCTTATCACCACTGAATTCATCTGGCTTCAGACATGTATTCAGACTAGTCAGTTTAAGAACAAAAATCTCCCTGTAAGAAACATCAAGTTTTGGTCTCCAAAACTAATCATAATCACAATAATAATAAGCTCTCAGGTGGCAACTTCCTGAAATTGGCTATTAAATATGTCTCCACTCCCACTATTTGAAGAGGTGCTCTCCTTCCCAACAAATGCATATTTGCTGTAGGTCTCAGAGCCATCCACTTCAGGTGACACAGTCACTCTTAGCTCTTTTCAGTTTTTCATTTTTGTGGATCATCCCCATCAGCACCTGTTCCTACCATACCATTTTCCTAATTATTCCCCCCAAAATGTCATTGCTCTGCTTCTTTTACAAGTCACCCAGTTTTCTGAATACTACCTTATTTTCATTTTTATTAATTCTTCAATATGAATTTACTTTTGATGAATATTTCACATATTTCACATACCTACTGTGATTTCTATCTTTGTCTATATTATGCTAGGATCCACAGGAAAAAAAATTCCTATATGTGCATGTGTATGTATGTGTATGTATGTGTGTGTATGTATGCATGTACATATATATGTGTGTGTACATGTGTATGTGTAAATGCGTGTATGCATGTATGTCTGTATAAATGTTTGTGTGTGTATGTGTGTGTTGATAAATATAATTGTATCTTTTTTTATACATTTCGGTTGAATCATTAAGTTAATACACCTATAAGTTTTACTTCAAATTCATTTACCAAGACCTGTCTATGATATTTTTAAAACAAAGTCAAAGTTACTTCTTTCTTTATAAATATTTTCTACTAAGATAACAAACATTGTTATTAGTTAAAGAGCCTTCTCATTTCCCCCTTAATTCTTTTAAAATTATTATATTGGAATCATATCAAATACCTGAAGTTTTGTATTGTAAATCAAATACTTCCAGCACAATTAAGATGTCTATTTAAATTAAATGTTAAAATCTAAAAGTAATATTGCAATAAACAAGTAGTTAAATACACTCCAAAAAATAAAATTAAAAACAATATAGCAGTTAAGGGTACTTTTTATTCATGTTCATAAAAATAACAGCCTTAACAAAATACTGACAGATTCAATACAGCACAAGGTAAGAATGGATAATAGTTGATGGCAAGCTCGATTTATTTTATGACAAAATGCCTCACTACTTTTAAATTTTTAATTTTTTCACTTTTATTATTTTAATTATTTGTTTTATTTTTGAATTTATAATACTAGTGCATTGTTTTTCCCTGGCCTCTCCTTCTTCCAAATGCATGTACATCTGGTACATCTGTGGATCTCTTTTATAAATTCATGAAGATTTTTTTCTTTCATTGTTGGCTTATGTGTATATTTGTGTATTCATAAATCCATAAATAATACAAACTGCTCTCTCTGTACAATGTTATATATTCAGTACATTTTTTGATAAAATATCTTCATAATTTAAACTTGATTTTCTTTGATTATAGGCATCTTCACAAACTTGATAAAGCGTATCAACATAAATCTTAGGTAAATGCATTTTTATATCTGGAAGGTAAATGTATGAATTTTGCCAAGACCAAAAACACTGTAAACATGTTCACTTTTAATTTTTTAGCAGTATAATGATATATCTAGACATTATGAGACAGAAAAATAAGTATGAATCATAAAGTGTGTAAAGCACAAGCTGAACATCTTCTAACTAGAATAATCTGAGTTCTTACATAAGAACTAGAAATCCTAATACATCAAGCAACCTAGCAGCATTTTAATAAGAATAAAACAGTTGTATTTTATACAGTATTATGAAAATTTTATCAAAAGTTAAATAATTTTAGAAGTATGGCAAAGGAAAATAAAGAAAATTGACAAAAGTTGATTTAAAAGAAAAAAATATTTGATGGAGGTTATCATTCCAAATATCAAATATAGTACAGATGATAATAAAAACATCATAGTATATTTATAAAAACAGATACAGAAACCAAAGGAATAGAATTGAGGATCTACATAAAAGAGTCAGAGACCACCCCCGATGCTTTGGCTTGTTTTCAGAAACCTAGCCTCAAATACAAGGGGAGGTGCTGAGTCTCACCACAACTTATATGGCATACTTTGTTGATACCCATGGGGAGGCTTCAACCATTTTGAACAGAAACAGAGAAGTGGATTGGAGAGGGAACACAAGGGAGGTGGCTGGGGGCAGGGGAAAGAGGAGGAAGGGAAACATGAAGTTGGAGTGTAAAATAAAATAAACTAATTAAATAAATATATTGAACATCTTTATTGTGGAACAATAATGTATTTAAAGAATCCAAAATTTTACTATAGGACATATACATGAATAAATGTGGCAGAATAAAATAATCGTTCATGAAAAATATGAAGTAAAAAAATATAAATTAGTAAAAAGTCAAAGTACATATTATATAATTAATAGATACAAAATTGTGCCAGATCCTTGCTATATAAAATAACTCCATCATAAAAGTAAGCATTATTGAATATTACCACATGGATGAGACTCCAAAGCATTATACTAAATGAAAGGAATTAGACACAAGAGAGTAATTCTTGAATATCACAGTTACTCTAAATACTCAGAAGAGATTAACTTTTGTGATACATAAAACAGATTCATCACTTTCCATTTCCAGGGAGAGATGGAGTAAGTATTATGTAGTTAATACAAACAGGGTTTTTCTTTTGTAAACAAAATAGGAGTATCATGAACGAACATGCATGCTTAGAAGTAATAAATGCCAACAAATAATTTCACTTTAGTTTTTGAAGTCAAAATTTTCAAACTCTTCCTACCTACCTTAGTTAATGTTCCTATTGCTGTAATGAAACACTATGACCAAAAAGCAAGTTGGGGACGAAAGAGTTTATTTGGCTTCCACATCACTATTTATCATCACAAGTCAGGACAGGACAGGAAATCAAACAGGAACCTGGAGGTAGGAACTAATGCAGAGGTCAGGGAGAGACGCTGCTGCTTGCTGGCTTGCTCTATGTGTCCACATTTTCTTGTAGAATCGAGGACCACCAACCCAAGAATGGCACCACCCACAATGGAATGAGCCTAACCCCAATGATCACTAAATATGAAATTGTCTTACAGCTAGATATTCTGGGGGCCTTTCTTAAGCAAATTTCCCTCCTTTCAGATAACTAATTTATGTGTCATACTGACGTATAAGAGTACCAGTAAAAGATCCATAAGTTAGGGGAAGGGGCTTGGTCCTATCTCAACTGGATATGTCACATGGAATTGGCTCACCCTAGAAATCTGATGAATTGATGGGGATGAGGTGGAGAAAGTGGCTGTGGGAGGTCTGAGAAGAGAGGAGGGGTAGGAACAGAGTGGGTATGTAAGAAAATAAATTAATTAAAATAAAACAATAACCTAAAAAAAGGAATAGCTAGCACAATACTAAAACACCATTCAAAAAATCAAGCATGAGTAAAACCTCTGGAGTACATATATATGTATATATTATGATACAGACATTATTTCTGACTCAGACATTGAAAGGACTTCCAGGTGAGTAACCAAAGAGAAAAGCTAGTTTTTAAAACCTTGTTAGAATAATCATGCAGACAGTTCAAAATTCAAATACAAAATAGTGAAAATTGAAATTAAGAACTGGTAAAAGTACTAATCATTTCAAAATTATAATCCAGACATAGTACAATAACTAAGCAAAACTATCAGTCAAAATCTCTAAAATTGTTATCAGCCTCAGAAAATACTGGCCAATTTGGATCCACTTAGAATTGGCTTTAAAATATATAATTACATATGTCTTCCAACAACCCATAGAGCTCACATGAAAAATAAAGTAAGAAGGATCAAAGAAGTTTGTCAAAAATATCTTTTTTAAATTTTAATGTGTGTGTGCCTGCCCACGCATGTGAGTGCAAGTGCTGTGCTGAAGGATCCAGATGTGATCATTGATCATCTTGAATGGCAGTTGAAGGCAGTTAGGAGCTGCCTGGCATGGTGCTGGAAACCAAATTCAGGTCCTCTTTAAGAGCACCACATGGTCTTAATTACTGAGCCATGCCTGCCACTCTGATCGTGGTGCTTTATTTATAATGTTCCAGATATAAAGAGTCCTGATATCTTTTAAAAAGAGGATAAATAATGAAAAAGGGTGCTTTTCAGAGAAGATTTGGGCAACACAGGTTTCACATTTATCAAAAAGTTTACTTAGGCCACGACATGTAAAGCTAATCAAGGTCACATTGTATCAAAATCCAGGTGTCTTGTTTTATAATGCTAAGAAAAAAGTACATTATGACATGCTAATTCTTTGCACTGTACAAAGCTGCAATAAATACATGTTACTAGTACTAGAAAATATGCAGAAGACTTTCCTAAGATTTGTGCTTTATTTGTGCTTGGAACTAGATATAATATGTGACCCCAAACAAGGGAGGAAATGAGTAAGTTCTGTTCCATTTGGAATGTATATGGATTTGTCCAGGAATACTAACACAGTGTCGGGTCTTGCAAACAGAATTTTTTTTAAAAGAAAGGCATAAAAAAGAGAAAACTAAAACACATTATTTAAAATTCAGAAATATTATTTCATTTTAAGAAAGCAATCATTGTTATAAAAATAGGAACACAGGTCAGAGTGGATTTAAAGAAACAAAAGTACAGATTGCGAGCATAACTACAAAACTATAACTAATTTATTAAATGTTTATGTTCTTTTTATTTATATAGATGGTCATTCACTTATGCATGTATAAAATTACACTTTATACATCTTACTTCAGAATGCAAAACTTTGGCAAAAATCTATTATTTTCCTTTGTTTTATCTACAAATTTGAGGTTTTTTAATCTTAAGGTGATTGAAGTATATAAGACATTGGCCTTCAGAAGCATAATAAACCAACGATACCTAGTAGCAAGATAGCTATAGATATGTATTCTAATCAATTATAATCAGTTGTTTTAAATATATTACCATATTAACTATTAAGGTAAACTATCAAAAATAATACTTAAATACAATGCAATAAAATACTAGTGAGTGTACAATTCTGTTTAAATAAGCTTTTGTAAATTTTTGTTTTGATTTTCTAGCAAATTTGCCTTTTCATGTTATTGTAGTCTAAATTACGTGATAGGCTTTAGTACTGATTTTTCCATTTCTATATATTATACCTGATCTTAATATAGTTGAGTTACCTCATAGTACAAATATGTTAAGATAAGTACTTTAGATGATAAATTAAAGAAAAATATAAATGTTAGTACTTGGTGTTTCTTAGTCCAACAGTGAGGCACACATTTTAAAGCTATGGGCTGGGGAAGGCACTCCTGTATCTATCTTTCATGGGCAGAGGATCCACAATAAACTACTTTCATATCTACCCATTTGCAACTTGATTCTATTCCTGAACTGATAGCTGTTTGACATTCCGTGATGAATGGTATGTGGTCAGCAATTTCAGAGTTTTCCGTTGCTAGAATTACATTTCTAATGTAAGGATGGGTTATTATTAGCTAAAGCTTTTATTTCCTGGGATTAGGTAAAATGAAAAGGGTTATTTCTGTTGATACACCCCATTTCACATTGCAATGCAGCTATCCAACTGTAAAACATCCTTAGATTTCTATTTGAATGGTCAAGGAATGGCTGATTATGTGTTATTGGCCTTTAAAGGGCCAGTGTCACTAATAGTCAAAACAAAGTAATCCATTTAATAATTCCATAGCCATAAAAGCTTTTCAAATTTCTTTTATAAAATGTTCATGTAATAGCATAAAAAGACTTCAGACATTTAAAAATGCAACAGAAACTGTCTTGCCTGTGAGTGGTGTCAGAAGAAATTTTTCTTTCAAGACTAAAAACAGTAATTGTTTACATTGCTTAAGTGAGTTTTAACTGATATTTTAGCAGTCATCTCTATTTAGGGAAACGTGACTGTATTTATTTTTATTGGGGTAAACAATAGTAACAGGCACTGTAAAACTGCTTTTGCCAAAATCCATCAGTTCTTCCCTGTGGCTTCACAAAGTACTAAGAACAGAACGAACATATGGTATTTCTGCCTGTACTTTCTGTCTCTTTTGCTACTTTTTAGTTTGTCTCTGCTCTTGACTCTGTTTATCAAATCTATTGCCACATTAAGTTTGAAGGGACAGCAACAAGACACGGCTCCAAACCTGCTGTCTGTCCTCTTGGATCCTAGGAACAATAACAACAAATCTCAGAGAATAAAACCATCCTCAGCCGCTGTCACATCAGAAAAGGCTGCAAGACTCTCTTAGTACTCTACAAAGATAAAACAGGGGTCACTAGACCTGTTCCCAACATGTCCTCATTGAGTAAATCTCTCTCATTTTCAATATTACACAGTTATTGAATTGACATATCAGAGCAGGGAGCCCAGACCAGCTTAAAAGAGCAAGAATTTTGTACTAAAACCTTTGGTTACAGTACCACATATAAGAAAAAAAACAAGGGGGGCGGGGAGGAGAGCGACACAAAGGAAGGAAGGGAGGGAGGGAGGGAGAAAAGGAGGGAGGGAGGAATGAAAGACAAAAGAAAGAAAGAAGGAAAGAAAGAAAGAAAGGAAGGAAGGAAGGAAGGAAGGAAGGAAGGAAGGAAGAAAGAAAGAAAGAAAGAAAGAAAGAAAGAAAGAAAGAAAGAAAGAAAGAAAGAAAGAAAGAAAGAAAGAAAGAAAGAAAGAAAGAAAGAAAGAAAGAAAGAAAGAGAAATTTTCAGATGATGCAGAAAACACCATGGTAGTAAAAATGTTCCTCTATAATCTTTAAAAATACAGTTTTTTTTTTATAACTGCAGTTGTACTGCTGTGAGCAAGAAGGGATATGTAAGTCACCTGCTGATATGTTGAACACACACTACTAGACATGAACAATGATAATATTGTTAAAAGTTGCCAAGTGTCCACTATCATGAATAGTACTTTATAAGAAATAAAATATATTTATTAAAGTATTATTTTCCTGAGTTACAAGTATATATGAGTCACTAAGGTAGCATTTTTAAATGATGTTATTAATTTTTTTAATTAGCTACCTTCTTTGTTATTTATGTACAAACATTACCTGGCAAAGCACATTTAGATAAGAGGCTATTAAAATCAAATACAAAACAGGCAGAGGCTGGATGATGCTAAGTTTGAAGTCCACTTAGGCTGAAAACTCCAAAACCAAGTATAAATAATCAAAATCACAATGACACAGTATGAGAATTAGGTTGGGGTATAACTTACTGGTAAGGTGTTTGGGCTCCAATATCATTGAGGGAGGCAAAAAATTTAATAATATCTAAGGAGTGGTTGGAATATCTTTCATTCTATTATATTGTCTTATTGTTATCATATATTTGTATGTGCAAAAGCGTGCTAATGCACAAGCACACATGAAAACTTATGAATGCCAAAGTTAGACATTGTCTTCCTTGGTCACTGTATACCATATTCATTGAAGAAAGACATCTTACTGGACAGGAGCTCAAGGATTAGGCTAGTCTATATAGCCATCTTGCCCTAAGGATCTAAGGATTCTTGTAGTATGAGGTTTCTGGCCTGGACTTTCAGACCTAGCCTCAAGGTTTAGACCTTCAGACTCACAGACCCGCAAACCCACAGTCCCACAGAGACGCACAGATGCTTACAATAATTTTAGGCTGAACAGCCTAAGGCCCAGGCATATAACTTGCTAACTCTTTACCCTTAAACTAACTTATGTCTCTTATCCTGTTCAGCCATGAGGCTTGGTACTTTTTCTCAGAGCGGCATAGTTGTCCTCTGCTTCTTCTGGCTTCTCTCTAGCATTCTGCTCTGTTCTTCCAGTTCCCAAAGTTTTCTTAGTCTGGTAGCCCCACCCACACTTCCTGTCTGCCTTTGGCCAATCGGCACTGTTTATGAAACACATAGATGGGACAATTATTTACATTGTAACATCATAAATCCACTACAGATTACCTATTTTGCCTTCAAGCCCAAGAATTACAGGCATACTACCACATCCTCTTTGTTTTCTGTGTGTTCTTGAGATCCCAACTGATTTTCACAATTGTACAAAAAGTTCTCTACCCACTAAGCTGTCTCCCTGGTTCCAAGTTAGTTGTTTAAAAATTTGAAAAACCTATAAATGTAGCCAATAACCATACTATCCAGAACATATTGAGTAATTCTAAGTTTTCTGATGGTGATAATGAAGGGAAAGTTTTCATAGTAATTAATAAATTGGGACAGAATTGATTTGATTTCCTGCATCACTTTTCATATTCAAAACCTCTAACAGTTAGGTGAGAAATACACATTGATTAAAAAAAAGAAACACTGAGCAGAATGATAAGGTGCTGTTTTATAGAACATTATCCTAAGCAAACGTATAAGTGAATAACTCAAGCCCTTTTAAGAACATAAGCACAGGTCATGACTGATTGTTCCTCTCTAACCTTTATTTTAACGCCAATATGGCTTCCAAAAACACAATGGAGACCTGACCTGAGCAAATGTTTCACTAATGTTTCTTGTACTGTACTGTACATTTTCATATGTCCACCACATTCTAGCTCTGTGACACTGTTTTGCTAATTTTTCAGTTCATGTAGTTAGTAGATAAACAAACAAACAAACAATCTTTTAAAAGGGAGCAGTCATTTGAGTCTTTCTAAATTGGAAACATAGCTTGCCCAAACATTCCTTCCAGTGTCTTCATTTTAGGATGGAGAGGGTTCAAATATCAGCTGGTCCCCAGCAGTACAGTGAGTATCACTGTCTCCACTAACCCTTTATTCCCTTTCAACCTCTTTCCAATTCATTGTTTTCTTTAGAAAAAAAAAAGAAAAGAAAAACAAACAAACTAGTATTCTAGAGTTTCAAAGGCAGAGATTTTTTTCAGCATTATCTTAGTTATGGTCTCTATTGCTGTGAAGGGACACCATGATAACAACTGTTATAAAGGAAAGCATTTCACTGGAGTGGCAAATTCTAGTTTCAGAGCTTTAGTCCATTATCATTAATGGTGGGAAGCAGTATGGTGGCATAGCACTGGAAGAGGAGTCTTAACTCACAGGTACCAGGAAGTGGCTTGTCTCACTGAATATAATAATTTGAGCATAGGAAACCTCAAAGCCTACTCTGACAGTGACACATTTTTTTTTCAACAAGGCCACACCCACTCCAAAAAGGCTACCCTTCCCACTTTTGTCATTCTCTTTGGAGATCATTTTCTTTCAAACCACCACCATTCAATCCCTAGGTCCCAAATGCTCATTGACATATTATGAAGCAAAAAATGCATTAAGTCAAACTTCAAAAGTTCCATTGTGGGTGCAATTCTCAAATTTATTTAAAAGTCTAAAGTTCAGAGACTCTTCTGAGGCTCATGAAATCTCTTAACTGTAATTCCCTCTAAAATCAAAATTAAAAAGCAGATCACATACTTTGACCATATAGTGACACAAGATAAACAATACCATTCCAAATATATAAGGAAGGGAGCAGACTGAGGAAATACTGAACCAAGCAAAAACCAAAAGTCAGCTTGGCAAATTCCAAACTCTGCATCTTCACATCTGATGTCAAAATGCTCTTCAGACCTCCAGCTCCTTTCAGCTTTGTTGACTGAAACACTTTTCTTTCTCTTGGGCTGTTTCTACTCCCTGTTTGCAGCTCTCCAAGAAAGGCTTCACAAGGCTCTGGCACCTCCAATATCTTGGAGTCTTCAAAGCAATCCAAGCTTCAAATTCAGTTTCATACAATGGGCTCTCTAGGTTTCCACTCAAGGATACCCATGACATGTCTGGCTTCCGTGGATTTCTATAGTCATAAAAGCACATTCCATAACCTCTTTCTTCTATCTTTATCTCTAAAGCCCAAACCACATGGCTGAAGCTTCCAAGATTTGTTGCTTGCTAGAGCTGGGACATGCCCCCTTGTTCAATTACATTTTCAGCAACTTTCCTTTTTCTGTGGTTACCTTTACTGCCTAAGCTTGGTTGTCCTTGAACTTGCTCTGTAGCCTGGACATTTCTCATACTTAGAGATCTACTAGCCTTTGCCTCTGGAGTGCTGGCACTAAGGGTATATACAATCACATACTGTTTTAATTTTTTTTTCTTTTATTTCTTTTCACAAGTTGGGAACTTAGCTTGGTAGTCTATTGCCATGAGGTCCCCACTCCCTTTATTGCATTTCATAATCAGTTTTATCTCTTCAAATACAGTAATAGCTCCATTCTACTTGCTGTTGATCCTTCACAAATTTATTTTCTTGCTCAGCTTGCTTCTTTTAGTTATGTATCTTCCTTAGAGTTAACACTGATAACTATACATGAGAATCTACAGTAGGATGTTCTGAGATTTCCTAGCCAAGGGAATTAATATACAACACTTTACTTTAGCCTTAGGCAGACTCTTCAGACAAGGGCAAGAGATGACCATTTCTTTCTTGAAAAGAGCATAATAATCTAGAAAACATACTAAAATTCTTGCCCTCAAAAATTTCTTGAATCAGTAACCCACAGTTCAAATCGTTCTCAGCACTATCATCTCCAAGTTCCTAGTTGCCTCAGTAACCAGTGTTGAACAAATCCCATTGCTTTCCTAACCCACAGTACCAAAGTCCAAATGCCTCCCAACAAAAGCATGGTCATGCTTATCACAGCTAAACCCCTGGTGACAACTTCTGTTTCTATTACTGTTCACAGAATCCATGACCATAGCAACTGTTATTCAGAAAAGCATTTAATTGAGGGGGAAGCTTACCGTTTCAGAGCTTTAGTAAATTGTCAAAATGGTGGAAAGCATTATGGCAGAGATTATGGCAGCATGTATGCAGACACGGTGCTGGAAAAGTAGCTGAATTTTTTACATTTTGACTTATAGAAATAGGACTGTCTCACTAGGCATAACAGGAGAAAAGGAGACTTCAAAGCTCATTCCCACAGTGACTCAATTTCTCCAGTAAAGCCACACTCACTCCAACAAGGCCATCCTTCCTATTAGTACCACTCCCTGTAGAGTTCATTTTCTTTCAAACCACCACGAATACCAATACCATTTTTATGCTGTTTATAATTTTATTTTATCTTTAACTGGCACATCATTATATATCCCTATGTGCCATAGTGTGGCAGCTTCATGAACTCTTACAGTATAAGGCTTATTGGGATCAGATCACAGTAATTGGTTTAAACATTTCCTCAAATGTTTGTATGTATGTATGTGTGTGCAAGGGTCAATGCTATAGAATAATCCTTTTTTTTACACTGTGAAGATGTGTTGCTCTCATTAATAAAAAGCTGACTAGCCAGGCAAGGTAAAGGTTAGGTGAGACTTGTGGATAAAAAGAGAGTAAAGGAAAGAAGGAGAGCCATCAGCTAGATGCACATGAAGTAGGGGATGAATATGCCATGCTTTCAAAAGGTACCAACATGTGGTAGAGTGTAGATAAAAATTATGTATTAATTGAAGTTGTAAGAGTTAGTAACACACCTAAGTTATCATCAAGCATTTATAATTAATAATAGGCCTCTATGTTGTTATTTGGGAGCCGGGTTTTGGGACAGAGATGACTGCTGTAACACACAAAACAATGCCTATAGTTCAAAATCTCATTTACTACATTTTTGTGAATCATAAAATTAGTGATTGTTAAACTCAGCTGCCTTACTGCTATATAGTACATTTATTCCTCGTATCCTATGGCACCCAGGTACTCAACAGCTTCTTTTCCTCTCTTTCCTCCATTCTGTTTCTCTTCCTCTTCTCACACATTTCTATGCTGCACTAACACCCATTCATAGCATGACTTCTATGAACCAAACTTTTAATTTTCTCATAATGGTGAAAGGTTAGTACTTGTGCTTTATGATATGCTTCAATTAGAATTACATCTTCAAGGTTGACTGATAATTAATTTAGTCTATTTTGACCATAATATGAAGTTTCTGGCCTGGACTTGCCCCAAGATTCCAGACCAGCCATCCCAAATAATCACACAAAGTCTTGCATTAAATGTATGTTGATCAGCCTATGACTCTGGCATATTGCTAGCTTGCTCTTGCTCTTAAACTAACCCATGATACTTATCCTGTTCAGCCATGTGGCTCAGTACCTTTTCTCAGAGCTGTATGGTTGTCCTCTGCATCTGCTGGCTTCTCTGGCATCTCCATAGAGTCTCTGCCCTGTTTTTTTTTTTCCTCTTCCCAGAGTTTTCTTGGTATGGTAGCCCTGCCCACACTTCCTGTATGCTTTCGGCCAATCAGCATTTTTATCAAACTAGTAGGCCGGACAATTATTTACAATGTAACAACATAATCGCACTGCAATAATAAGCACATATGAATTAGGATTTGAACACAACTTTATAATGCTAGGTAAGGATGGATGGAGTCTCTTAAATTCTCAAAGCAACATTGGTACTATCTCTACTGTACTTTCCATAAAGAGAAACCTTAATAATTGCTTTTAATAATGCCCAATTTGAATAAAGGTCAAGGTGCTTCGGGCACACAGAAAAATATCAGAGCATTGTGGGTTGTACATTAAATGAATCTGTTTTTACATGTGTGTTTCTTTTTTATATTTTAAATGACAAGAAGAGAGGAATCTGCAATGGGCATGTCCAGTTGTCCATATCTCAGCCTGACTTTTTGTACACAAGAAACATTACAATATCATCTAATGTTTTGAATAAGGTACTCTATAAAAGAATGTTTTCTCTATAAAACAACCTGATGAAATTTAATTATAAATTAAAATCAAAGAATAACTCACTGTTTTAAAAGTGATCATGATTGTTGAACTATATTTTATTGCATATTGCTCTTTTAAGGCTACAATCCCCTCCTTAGCTGTTCTAGGAAGAGGAAGGGCAATTTAAATGCAAAATGTCTTTTTTCCTAAAGAAGGTGTAAACCTGTGAATGCATCATTGCACATGTGGATGAGCCTTTCATAAAAATTGAAAGTGAGTAATGAGATATGTCTACTTCTCCAATATGACTGCTTATGAAGTTCTGACAGGCGCTTTCTCCTATGATTAAGTAATGCTCAACAGTTTTTTTGCCAAAATATTTTAATTTAATTGATAAATTTTATTTAATAATAGTTATTCCAGATTTCACAAGCCCAGAAATTCTTCTTACTTCTAAATAATGGAATAAAACAATTCTCATCATATTTTGATCTTTACTTCAATAAATAACTAATTTAGAAAATGGCAATACCCCCAAAATACTTGGTTGTAAAAGGAACTAACAGTAGATTTTGAATATTGTTATTCCCAAACATATTTATCATTTGAAGTAAGAAATATGCTTAAAATTTTATACAGAGAAGGCCAATATTCTGACATTTGTGCTTGACTCCTGAAGCATGGTTATATCAGTGTCCACTAGGGAGAGCTGCCTTACAGCACACCACAGTTACCAGCAAAACCACTTGTGGCAAGTCCTCACCACCTTCAAGAAGTAACAGTAACAGAAAAACAACAGTATTAACAGCCTTTCCCAAGAAGCTGAAAGTTAAAGAACACCTTCCAAATAACCAGGATATTTATTTGATTATATTTGTGATTTTCAAGTAATAAAACTACATAATCATATACTTGGGGGGCTTGCTACTTTCTCTTTTGAATGCACATTGCTTAAAACTGTTTTTACTATCTAATTCAACAATCTGATTGGGACAGGTACAGATAACTTCATGATAATACTCTTGATTATAATATAAATACTGTGCACATTATATTTACTACTACCAAAAGCTGAGGTATAAAAAAAAAAAAATAAAGATTTATATAAAGACTAATGGAGGTAAAGTGTTGCTTCCAAACACTAAAGATTATTGATAAGATAATAACTGGAAGAGTCAAATAATTTCTTTGTGTTGCAAAGTCAATAAATTGTTTCACACTTTTAAGAAAAGAGTATATGATTTAAAGATTATGTTATCATTTTAATCAAATTGGCAATTTTAATAACTGTACTACTGAGGGAGAATACTGGTATTGGATTTTAGATGACTTTGCAGATCATTTTAAACTTGCTTCACTTGAAGGAGGGAATACATAAGAAATCATTGTGACTGTCTAAAATCTCTCAGCTAATATACATATGTTGACATAGCGTTAATAACTAAGTGCTTAAAATATATGCTCAATAATTTTATATTACTCTTCTAGATTGTAAATTTTTAAGAAAAATCACAACTTCTTG
Organism: Phyllotis vaccarum; assembly: GCA_033318265.1. Classification (NCBI taxonomy): domain Eukaryota; kingdom Metazoa; phylum Chordata; class Mammalia; order Rodentia; family Cricetidae; genus Phyllotis; species Phyllotis vaccarum. The sequence continues at coordinate 26,676,382 of JARWLC010000005.1, read as the reverse complement.
TGATGTGGAATGACTTTATTTGAATATATTTACATCATCTGCCTCAGTTACATATGTCTGTTGATTCATGTGCAGTATTAATTCCTTCTCCTTTCCTTCTCTCATATCATTTAGCTTTAGCTCCAGCCTGACAGGGTTTTGGGTTTTTTTTTTTTTCTCTCTTTTTGCAAACAAGTTTAAAAAGAAATGTTATTAAATAAAGAAATTCCATAAATATTGGTTAAACGTTATAAATAGGTTGCCTTTGGTATTTGTCAACATAGAGTTCTTTCAATTAAAATATTTCCTGGCTACCACAGCGTGGAGGCTGCGGAAATTGGCTCCACATCCAGCTGGCTGATTCAGTAAGAAATCAGCTGGCCTCAATTTAGACTTCTTTTCTTTTAAAGCAGTGCCAAATTGAGGATTAGTACATTGTGGAGAGGGAGGCGGGCAGCCCCACCCCTGATCGGCCATTCTTCATTCCCTAGAATGGACTTGCCTTCCCAGCCCCAGCTGTGCTCTGAATTAATCGACACGGGGAACTTCCCCATCTACATGGTTTTCAGCGTGCTCATCGGGTCCTGTGCCACTTCTGACAAAAGCAAATTGTGGATCTGACAACTCTAACCCTGGAGATTTCACTCACACCCTGAATATAAACATGCACACCCCAAATGCCCACATACAGACCAAGTGCTTCAACTGCAAACTATGAAAACAGTAAACAGTTTCATCAAAACTTAGGGATATTGAGTGAGGGCAACAGGCCAGAACATTTATTAAAGAACGGGTCCATCTTGGGAAATGGATGTAATTGTACTTCTAAGACAGTCTTTCCAAAGAAAGTGCATGAGAATAATTTAGTTGTCAAATAGCCTGAGAAAAGAAACTCTTGCCAGTGCCTTCCACAATAATATTTATCAATCTATCTACTCAGGCTTTCTTTGTGCAGTAGTTTCAACTAAATTATCTAAGCTAAAATAAACCACACTAACATCTTTGTCTCCATATCTTCTTTGAGCCTGTGAGCAAATTAAGTGAGTTTATGTAGTTATTTTGTTCATATATAAATACCGGTGGTCACATATATACATTATATTATATGGCATTGTTCTTATTACACTGAGCTTAGTCTCTGCATCTTAAGTACAATTGAAGAGAGCAGCTAAGAAAATCATTTTGGGTTATGATCTCACACATATTAAGCCAGTTAACAGTGTTGTTTCTATTTATGAGCAGATCACCTGTCTGCATCTATGAACACCATCCACAGGTTGGATATGAAGTATGTGTTTTTCTTGTTTCATTTAAATACTAAATATATGTCTGTCTTGTGAAAAATATTGTAAAATTAAAGTACTATATAAAGAGTATCAACAAATGGCATCTTAATTAATCACATTGTCCTGAAAATTTGACTTTATAATTGACAAGTGAATAAAACATATCCAGTAAATCGGGCTCTTGATAAGTTGTCCTAAGTAGCTCATTCTAGTAAAATTATATTCTGACAAAAAATATGTTAAAAATATACGTAATTGTTTATAAGTGATATGTGGCCTATAGTTGTTTATGCTTTCAGTTTTAACACATTTCTTTAAATTAATTTCTTAGTTAAAAAAACCTGTATCCTGTCATATCCTAAGTCTAAAGCTAAAATCAGAACTCTCTCTAAGTACTTCTAAGTCCTGGAAAAGTGGTCTAGCTTTCCAAGATTCCTTGTAATCTCCCTAAGGTTTTAAAACTAGACTATAGCGCCATCAAAATATCATCCATAAAATATATATTCTGAAGAAGTTTAGTAAATGTAAGACTGCTGTTTATAAATTTTGTTCTAGGTATTGACCTAAATTAGAATCAAATTAACATTTTTGAAAAGTAAAATGTTAGTCACATTGTTGATTTATATTATACTGTTAGGTCCTGCTTTCAATTATAGGTAGAAATAAAAATTTTAAATGAAGAATTGGCTTGTAAATGCTAAAGGGAACTTGGTATAAAAAGAAAATTTGCTTTTTCTCTACAAAGGTGAATTTTAAAGCCAGTATTAAATTTGTGTTTGGAGAGAAACTAAAACAATAGCAAGAAGCAAACAGGAAAATAAATGTATATCCGGATCAAAAAGCAATTTAGATTCCAATTGCTTTTGTAGAGATGAAATAGTTTCTGGAGCCAGATTAACAGTAGGAAAAAGTCATTTGGACCCTTCACACTGTTGTTATATCAGAATGTTGTTGGATCCCATAGGAAAACAAAGGGAAGTGCTTTTCATTTCTGAGCACTGTGTTTGAAAATGTCCAACAGTTGTGGGTGGAAACCAGGGTGACATCAGTGGTCATAAAAATGTGACCTTCTTCTTGATAGAAAAAGAAACAAATACAAATTTTCCACAGCACCTGGCATTAGGACATTAAGGAAATATGTAGGGACAACCCGCTCTTTTGCAATGAGCCTCTTGATATCTGTACTTTTGAGTTGCTAAAGTCTAGTTTGCTAATCTAACAACAGACAAAATCCTTCATAGCAATACTGGGTGTTTTCTGCTTGCAGCTTCTGGTATAGACAGTGTGGGTACTTTTGGGGAATTGTTCTTCATTATTGATGGTCAGCTCCTGCGGCCAGTCAACACAGAAAACGTGGCTTAATAACCTAATCGGTGACTCTCTGCCTGAAGCTGGAATGACCCCAGGGGATAAGATAACTGGTTAATTTAGTACTGATTAATCTCTAAAATTTAGCTCTTAACTGCAGCCCCTGTGAAGGCGGGATGAAAGGGCTGCCTTGAGTTCCATCCTTTGGAGAACATCATCCTCTACTTCCTCCTTTATAGTTACAGGGTCCTATAAATGTTCCTGCCTGCTTGTTGTCCAAATAGAAGTTCTAAAACACAAAGAGCCCAAAATTGGGGAATGCGTCTAACTTTGTTTGCACTGACAAAATTAGAGCTATGATCTGATTAAATCACGGGTAGAATAATATGTTGATCTTATTATAGAATGAAAATGCTTATTCTGTTTGAATCCAGGGCTCCCTGAGGAAATTAATAATAATAACATTGATATGCATCAAGTGAGTAGGCAAGTTCTTATTTTCTGTGACTGAACTTTTGATAGGCATCAATCTTTTTGTGGCCCACTGACTTGTCAGTTAGAATAGGGATTTGTTATTGAAATTAAGAACGGGTAACTTGTTAGGAAAGTTGTTCTTACCGGAGGAAAACAATCCTGAGAACTCATATTAGTGTTTCTTTGTCTCTGACTCTTGTGGCTCTGCTTCCATTTTGGGATTGTTGGCCACATTGTTCCATGAGGATAGAGAAAGCAGAGTAGGGAACGACTATGAGTACAATGGACACAGCCCTCTAGGAGACAGACAGTGAATCAGCTGAACTGCATTCCAGAATTAAGGAATTTTTAGAATTGGTGAGCCCAGGAGCAAACCCTAATTTGCACTAAAAGGCATGCTCCTATCACAAAGCTTCAATGTGGTAATCCTATAGCAGAGCTCCCAATGCAAATCTTACAAGAATCAGTGCCAATGTTCAAGCTAAAGATAAATCAGACATCTGATTTAGATACAGTTTTCAGATAAGGTCAGTCCTCCAGGCCCAGAGACATTCTCCATATAAAGGCAGATAGAGGCTGGAAGTTTTTGCTGGAGCATTTCCATATTGCCTAGCTTTTGGGAAAAAGATGAGAGACTTCATCCTCAACCAGTCAGCAATAGCTTTCCATGCCCTTTCATTTTCTGAGACCAAGTTTCATGTCTTACGTAGACCGGAGCTAGCCTTTTAAGGTTGAATCTCCCTGCCTGTTTCTGTCCAGCTCTAATATTATCCATGGGCCCCACTGTAGCTGATGTACATTATATATTTTTCAGTTAAGAAAAATGTTATCATAATTCTGTCTTTACATTGGACATAAAAGCTTCATTTAGAATTTTTCCGGATTTGACATGTACAACAGACAGACAAAACATACAAAAAATTTATACATTCATATCTTTACATGTAATTTCTAAAATGTAGTTTCAATAAGTTTTAGGTTAAGTTATTTGGCTATTTCTGTTGAATCCTGGGTATATTATTGTAATGATAATACTTTATTCATGATTATCAAATTTTAATTGGGAGAATGAAAAGTAGTCCCTTTCTTCAGAGAATTCACTTAGCACCTATATGATTATCAATATAGGTGATTATAAAACACACTTGTTGCTTTTATAATACTGATAGAAATTTTCTTCCAGTAAAAACACCTGCTTTTAATTTCGTTCTTGAAAGCAAAACAAGATGTTACCACTTAATCATATTAGAATATGGTATAAGTTTTGATACAGGACTTATGGTGACATTTTATGTTAGTATTTAATTGGTTGACATGACATGCTGGACTGTGTGATGCTAAATTGTAATGGTCAAATTGACACAATCTAGAATCCCTGGAGAATCTTTAGTGAGGGGTTATCTAGATCAGGTGTGACTACAGAAATGTCTCTGGGATAGTATATTGATTGTTCACTGATGCAGGGAGACCTAGTCCATTTGGGCAGTACAATTCTCTAGCAAAATCATCTTCAATATTACCTGAGAAGTAAAAACTAGCTGGGAGCAAGCAAGAGTGAGTATACTATCACTTGGTTATTAAATTTGAATTTAATAAGATGAGCTGCTTGAGCTCCTGTTGTGACTGTTTTTCAAAATGATGAACTGTAACCTTCATTATAATCCAAACAAACCAACTCATTCTTTGTTGATTTTTTTCTATCAGAATGTTATTCAGAACAAAATAAATGAAACTAGGTTAGATTATCCTTTTGGTTTTGTTGTAGAATTTGAACATCTATCCTTAATTATTACCATAATTGATTGGGCTTTACCAGACTCTTAAAGTTTCAGATTGTGCATCAAAATTGGGTTGTAACACAATGTAAAGCCTGGAAGAGTGTAGAATAATGAAATTCATCCACATCCACTTCCAAATTAGTCCGGAATTGTCTAACTCTGAACTCACTTTGCTAGAGTCAAAATAAAGGCCCATCTTCTCTTGGTTTGTATATTTTATATAGATGTAGCATTGTGTGTGTGTTGCATACATTTGTGAGTGCATGTAGAGGCCAGGATTTGTGTTGAGCATCTTTCTAAGTAACTCTTTACTCTGTTTTTGAAACAAGGTCTCTCATGGAACATGGAGCTTTGTACCCTTTAAGTAAGCCTCTTCTACAATATGCAAATAATATTCTTAGTAATTTATATTTTGCAGACAAATATATTTTCTGTCATACTGTAAGTAATTCATTAAATATTTCAGCTAGGTTGACTGATGAGAGAGCTCTAGGTATCCAACAGTCTTGGTCCAATTTCTGTTCACAGTACTGGGGCTACATATCAACAGCTGCATCCATCTTCTTGTATGTGTGCTGTAAATCTTATTCTAGTCCTGTGTTTGCACATGAAGCTCTTTGACGATTATGACATCTACTCAAAATTGCAACTGATTTTTAAGCAATTATACATCAGATGTTGTATTTAAAGATGAACCAGTTTCACAAGATATAGAGTGACTAAAAGACTCCATTAATTTTAATATTTTATAAATTTATATGGTGTTTTTGGCTAAATATTTTTGATAATACAGATACTAATTTTTTTGTTTTGAAACTATTTGTTTAATATAGATAGCTATAAAGTTCTTGTTAAGAAATGTATATCAAGCCAAACTATGTACAGTAACATTATAATATCACTCAATAATGTATGACATCATACAGATTTGAAAATTTTGGTAAGTTCATTAAGACTTATATAAAAGCATTTTGTTTACTCTAACAACCAACAGTTTTTCCATTGGGTATTTCACATTTTTAATTCTCAGAATATGATAGTAAATATTAAAAGAAGATACACAAATAAATGGTACCAACACAATGCAGAAAATAGTTTGCACAAAGGATTTTTAGAATCCTTTTATTCAAATTTATTTTTTATTGTAGTAACTCTAAAGAATACTTTTAAATCAGCATTGTACTTTAAAATTGGCATGTAATGAGAAGAATAAAAAATCTAATTCATGAATTTATGAAATACCATAAGCCTAAAAACTGACAGTATTTCATTTTATGTATTTTAATTATTATTCAATATATGTTAATACTAAATTTTACTCAATAAATAGAGAGTAATCTTAGCTACAAACAAAATAACAAGATATTATCAGTTCTAAAACTGTATTTATTTCCATGCATTTTATGTATAAATATTCTTTTTAGATATATCTTACTTTAACTACTCATAAACGAAAATAAGTATTTCTCAGTGGCACTTAAAACTGTTTAATTTCATGATCTTTCTATTTATTGCTTTGACAAGTAATGTCTATTTGGACATTCTATTAATTTTCACAATCAATATAGCATATTTTAATATGGCTTTGTGATAAGGTCTTATTAAAACAAGAATTTCCAGGTTATTTCTTGTACTCATCTGTATAGATCATAATTTTAATGTAATTCTTTATGCATCTTCCAATTTATCTAAAATTACCAATTAACTATTTATTACTATTAATGAACAAAGTTGGTCATTCAACAGAGGAATGTCTGTTTTATCTATTAAAGACTCAAGGATATGATTCTAGTTCTACCTCTCAGTTCCTTGACTTGAGTAGCTAGTAAAGTAAATTTTCTTAGAAAACCATCAGTTTTCATAGAGCTACATTTTTTTTCATCCTGAGGATTCCGTAAGATAAAATGTACCACTGAGGACAATGGCATCAGTAAGAGTCCTGGCCCATAGCTTTTAAACAGCTATCTACAGAAGAAATAAGAACTCTTAACTTCAAAAAGATCAAAGTGTAATTTGCAAGCCTCCTAACAAGGTCTAAAGTAAACACATTTTAGATTGGAAAAGGAAAAGAAATGAAAAATTGACCTTGTGGGAGGCAAGGGGAAGGGGGATTGACTGCACAATATTAGTGTGAGATTTGTTTGTTTAAATAGCTTATTATATTTGCATTTTGATGACTCTTGTTTCTACACTCTGCTTTCCTAACACTTTCTCTCAAATAAGAAACTGTGTTTTCCTGCACGTCTACACTAATGATTCCTCACTCAGCAAGGCTTGCACTTATTAAAGCTTTTTATTGCCACTTTGCTTAAAGAGGTGTTTGAACTCTAGCAGGTAGGCAAATCCAGAGGGGGAATTCATTTGAAAGTATTCTTAATGGAATAGAGAGATGAAAAACAAAATTATTGCTGTGGACTACATTTTTTCTGGTCTTTGCAGATACATCAGATTTCTGCCCCTTAACTCTGGACTAGAAAAGAATCTTCTCTTGGGTCCAAATAGCAAACAGAATAAGAAATTTACTCCCATTCATCATAGTATGAATATAAAAATTAGGTTGTTAGTAATATATGAGATTTTTTAAGCACAGACTCATTATTACTTCCAATCAGTAGGAAAATGTTTAAATAGGATACATGGCACAAATATAAATCTGCTATTTTATTTTCTAAGAAGTACCTTAAGTTTCTACAATAATTTTACTTTTAGTATTTATTTTCCTTGAACTGTTTGTGGCTGACGAATTTTCTGATGTTTTCTTAATTTATAATAGTTGCATGATGGAGTTGACAGTGGGCAATGGGAGTAGGCATTGTTGAATGGCATCCTTGTTAGAAGTATTTTCTGTCCCAGCATCTTAGTTTCTTACAAATGACAACATGATATTTATAGAAGTGGTGGTAACTGTTAAACTTTCAGATGTACATGAACAATTCAGTCCTCAAAGCTCTGGAGAAGATTTGAACTTCATTTTTTTCTTCTACCATTCTAGTTCTACCTCTCAGAGGTATACAGCTTCTTTAGGTTTTAACCTTCATCAGTGTTTACTCCATAGCTGTTTTAAATGGCAAAACATGCCAGAATTCTAACATGAGTTAAGAAGTTTTGAAACCTTAGAGGAACATGGAGAATGTAGACTTGCACGTAAACAGATGGAAGTCCAATTGCAGAAAAAATAAAATGCAAAAAGGTGCTGGTTAGATATTCAGTGAAATGGGATTATTTCCAGGAACATAGGCAGGTTGTAGAGTGGATGGAAGATGAGTACTCACTAAAAAATTTGCATGAAAGAGGCCTGAGAAAGTACCCATGGTTCAGAAATCATAAAGTCTCCTCTGGACCAGTAAGGTGAGATACCAAGTGATGTTGGAGCAAATAATGCAAAGTGAGAACAACTTGGCAGTGTATTTCAAGACTGATCATGTTATTATCTTAAAGTTCACATATTTCTCAATTTATATAATACTTTAATCACTAAGGTGGAATTGAAAACCATTTATTATTGTAAAAACCATTTTGCATTTCTCTTCGTTTAAAATAAGAAGGCAAAGAACCCTTTCCATCTTAACAGGCTGTCTGTCATTTGCTTTTTATTTTATCAAATATGATAATTCCTTTATGAGATGGAGGTTATTAAATCAGGAAATTTTAATACCACTGGTGGAATCATGTAGTAGGTCCACAAAGCTTTTTAAAATATCCAGTGTATACAAAAGATATAGCTTATGAGTGTAAATACCACATTAATGTGATCTGACTTTCTGCTTAGAACTGGACAGTAGATGAAAATTGATGAAAATCTTTAAATTTAAAAAAGCAGACCATTTAAAGAAATTTGTTCTGTTTCAAAAGCAAAGTAATTTTCTTCTAATTTAAATATAATAATGTTTTTAATTTATTTTACCTTTTATTTAAAAAGTTTTTTTCCCATATCTACCACTGCTCCCCCTCCCTTCCCTCTTCCCGGTCCCTCCCAGTCCTTCCTCAGCATCCCCACACCCCATCCCTTCATTCATTTTCCAAGGAAGGAAAGAAGTCCCAAAGGTGGGTCAGTTCAGTCTGATGTATCCAGTTTAGGTAGGTCTGAGTTCCTCATCCCAGTATTAAGGCTGGGTTAGGTGTTTCCCTGTAGGGAATTGGCTCTGAGATGTCAGTTCATGCACCAAAAATATACTATGATTCTACTGCAAGAGGTGTCACAAACTGCCTGTGCTATGTGACAGTCGTCTACCTTTGGAGTGTTTAGTTCCTTTCCCTGAAGGTTCCTCAGCAACTAATTCAGAGCCAGTAATTCAGCCATCTCTGTGGGTTTGCTCCTTATGATCCAATCCCTTTGCTCATATACTCTCTCCTCTCACTTCAGCTGGACACGGAGCTCAACTTGGACCTTATCTATGGATCTCTGCTTCTGTCTCCATCTATTGCTGGATGGAGGTTCTATATTGACAGTTAGGGTGGTCATTTATTTGACTATAGCAGAAGTCCTGTTTAGGCACCCTCTCTACTATTGCTTGGAGTCCTAACCAGGGACATCTTGTATGTTCTTGGAGGTTTTCTTAGCACCAGGTTTCTTTCTAACCAAACAGTGGTTCCTTCTATCAAGATATCATTTTTTTTCTCCTTCTCTGCTGCTCCTCTCACTGAAGCATCTCCTTCTCTCATGATTTGCTTCTTGTTCGCCTTGCTCATTCCTTGGTATGATCCAAATTGTCTCAGGAGATCTTATATAGTTCCCTTTCCAAGGGGAATCTCTAGATGTCTCTTTTAAGTTCCTCCCTGATTCCAAACTGTTCAGGGATTGTGATTTGTAGCCTGGGTATTCTTTGCTTTATGTCTAAAATCCAGTTATGAGTGAGTACATATTATATCTATCTTTCTGAGGAAACACCATACTGCTTTACACTCCACCAATAATGAAGGAGTGTTTCCTTTGCTCAGCATCCCCTCCAGCATAGGCTGTCATTTGTGTTTTTGATCTTAGCCATTCTGATAGGTGGTGTAAGATAGTATTTCAGAGTGTTTTGTTTTGCATCTCTGATAGCTAAGGATGTCGAACAGTTCTTTAAGTGTCTTTAAGCCATTAGTAATTCTTCTTTTGAGAATTCCAATTTTAGCTCTGATTCCCACTTTTTAATTTAAATTTTTAATTTTCTTCTTATTCCTCTGTATTTATGTAAACCAAGGCTAATATTTCCTGTTTTTAATTTTCTTCAAAGTGGTTCAGTTAACCCGTACCCACCACTATCTGTCCCTTTGATGTTAAATCTAACTTAGACCAAGTAGCAGATAGGGGGATCTAAAACTTTCTTGAACTCAAGACTTCAGATGCTGCTGTAGATCTCTTGGCACTCTTGCCTAAGCTTTCCTCTCTGAATCTGAGATCTCTTTAACTTCCGGATGAAACTAATCAGATTTTCCTTCCTCGGCTTAGTAGGGAGCTTTTGCTTCTCTTAACTTTCTCAAGTACTGTTGTCCTGTGTTCAACATCAAGATGCATGCATTAAATATGTTCACAATAATAACTCAACCTCACCATGAAGTCAAACATTTCCATTATCTAAATGTCATTTAGAATTCTTTTTTGTAGAATCATCACCTACAGATCTCGATCATTTATACTATACAAGTATCTATACTAGTAGAGTACAGTTACAATCCTTGTTTAAATCTGTATTTGCAACTCTCTAGTAAAATGTGAAGTTCAACGAAGCTTCTCAATAAATACGTGGTAATTTCAAGATAGGAGAAAGTGAGAACAGGGAGAGAGGAAGCCAGAAAAATATAAAAAAAAAAAAGAGAGAGAGAGAGAACGAAAATTCTTACTATGCTTTTTAAAAATGTTATTTTAGAGAGAACATATTTGGTTTTTTTTCACATTCCATCTATTCAGTGTATTCTGGATCTATAAATTTTTGTCTGTGTTGAGAATATAAGATATAACTTGAATGTATGATAAAACATACGTTAGTAATTCTAACAGAAAGCTGAGGCTTGTTTGGCCAGTGTTCATCCCAAGGAATACATCTCCATTTTCTAAAAGCAAAGAGAATATCTAAGATTTATATGCATATTATCACTAGTCAAATCATATTTTTATTATTCTTAACAATTTCAAATTAATAGCAAATTTGTTTTTTTTTCAAGAAAGAATAAAAATGTTACTGAGTATTATTTTCCTGTTTTATTTAGTATAAAGAATTTAAATCTTCAGACTTGACTGCCATGATTCTGAGAGAATAGTTATGATTTTTGTAAAGTGGATCTTTACAAGACTTCTGAATTGCTGGTCCTTTCACATTGTTGCATCAGAAATGCCTGTGATGCTCCAGGAGACTTGTCAGTCATGTTACTGTGGTGACTGTTTAAAAACACTGTATTAAGGTCAACTGTGATGAGTTGCTTTTTCTCAAGTGGTTATCTCCCTCTTCTAAAAATATAATCTAACAATGATGTCATCAGAAAATATCTTTCCATCATGATAGCAAGGAAAAAATATGTGATAAAATACTACTAGTTTTGTATTTCAAAAGAAAATAGTTATTATTTTGGCATTAATTCTGTCCCATTGATTTTTTTTTTTTTTTATTGCTGCCCTTGCCTGTAGACCTTAAATCCAGGCTTCGATTTCTTTTACATTAACTCTCCTCATATACAATGATTACCATTTAACTTGGTGGTTACATAATCCTAGTGAAATTTTAATGTGGACATTTTGCATTAACTTTCTTCCCTTTAACAACAACAAAAAAGGAAAAGGTGGCCCCCAAATAAATGAAACTCAATTTCACGGCACATTATCTCTTTCAATTCTTTCCTTGCAGCTTTCATTTTCATTAAAATCACAGACAACCATAAATTAATAATTACTTCAGGTTGACTAAATGCAGGCCATACTATTGAGCTCTTGCTTTCCTACAGTACCCCTTCTTGTTCATGCTGGAAAAATGTTCATTTAGATAATGTGGCTTGCCCTTTGTCTTATCGCTCTGTTTTGCAGTTTCACTGATCTATAATGGTCTGTTCTTATTAGATAGTATTAACTTTATCCTCTGTTCAATCAAGCTTTACACTTTGCTTGGAAGATAACTTGCTAACTCTCAATTGAAATGAGCCATTATGTATATATCGTTTATATTTCAGTTCTTCCAAAATTCATTGTATGTTTACTAACTGACTTGTCATTCCATGTGTACATAAACGCACTGTCCCTCAACTTAAAAATGTACGGATAGGCACTTAAAAGGCAAATTGAAGTATGTGAACAAAAGTTTATCCCTGTGTAATTTGAAAGTTACAGATTAACTACGTTGCTTTACAGCCTAAAAGAGCCTGCCGCTGTTTGGTTCACAGAAAGGAGCAGTAACTAAAAACTCAGGTCTACTCTTCCTCTCGTTACTCTTAATATCTGAAAACTCCAGTTAACTTTAAGACAAGTTATTGTGCTGTTTACTTAAGCTCCACTTCCTTAGACAGCTTTTTAAGATAGGCATCTATTTTTGTAGAGGTTCCAGAGGGAAAGCAGTTACACAATCAGACATTATTACACAGAGAACAATAAAGTCAGAATCTGCTGGCTAAAACCCAAGTTAACAGTTTAGTCTCTGGAGCAACTACTAGTGACAGTGTTTTCACATCCTAAGTTTCAAGAAAACGAGTGATTGTTTTGAACAAAGCAGTATTCTCTCAACACGTAAGAATGCTACAGTGACAATTTTATATAAATAAGTTCAACATGGACTACAGAAAAAATAGCTTGATTAAAAGTATCCTATATTTATAATTTTATTTCAGTTTTTGAAAAGGTACATAATTTAATTAAGATGAGACAGAGTGATCTTACTTTTACCACAAAGGAAGTGACATATACCAGAGCATTAATGAACTCTGTGGAATCCTTAAGCAAATATTGTAAGTTTATGCTTTTTGGTATAAAGTGTCCCAATTATAATAGCTTTCTTTTTCCTTAATATTATGATAAATCATGTAATTTCTCTCATCTGTAATGTATAAGCCAAGCACTAAGAATATTATATCCATTTTTCTCAGAGCTTTAAAAGGTAAAGTACATTAGTTATGTGGAAGGTGAATCACTCAATTAAGTCTATTTTGACTCATGCAAGTTATAAAAAATTTCTTTAAATATTGGTTCATACGTATAATTACCTCAAAATTCTGCATCTTGTGCTGATGTTTTTAAATTTTAGTAAAATATGATTTCATTATTTGATTTTTCCAATGGCATTTCCTTACCTAAGATGAATCACATTAAACATGTTTACTAATGATTATATCTTAAAATTTTCCATGTGTACTAAAGGCATAGCTGCCCTGAACTCCAAAATCTGAAAAGTCCCAAAGGAAGCATTTGAAATGAACTCAAACAATACAATAGTCTGGAATTGATCTGGGAATCTCATTTCCCTCTCTGTACCAAAGCTCAACTCTGTTTGCTATAAATATTATGAAGCAATTTTGCACGTATTAATACCATTTAGTGCTGCAGCTAAATAACTTGTTTAATGCCACAAATTTATTTCACAGACATTTTATGTTAACCCTTACATTCTTAATATTTTATTTGGTTCGTAGGGACATTTAAATATGGTATACTATACAATACCTTGTGCTTTTTTAAATTTAAAATAAATAAATACAGTACTGTTTCATCACTTGTGGCAACTCTATTAAAGAATGTTATATTAGAACAATAGTACATAAGTCATTGTCTTTTTAGTCTCAGAATAAACATTAAACATTCCTTTGTACCCTTTAAGAAGGCCTCTTCTACAATATACTAATATTATTCTTAGTAATTTATATTTTACAGACAAAAATATTTTCTATTATAATGTTAAGTTATTCACTTAAATATTAAAATAGAAATATGAAATATATTTTGTTTGGCAAATGTTTTATTAATTGTTTATGTAAATGCTTTATGATATGCCATAGTTTTTTAGTTTGCAAAACAAATTACAAGGTTGGATTTGATTTGTATCTCTAATAACAATGGAATTAACGTCATTCTATAACAGCTAATGATTTACAAAACAGCTTATAGAGTTAAGACAAAGGGTGTCACAAAGAAAATGTGCTTTGGTAACAGTAGTAAGAAGATGCTGTCTTTCTTTTCAAGCTGTGACTAATGTTAATGGTGTTTAAAGTGTTACCTTAACATTTATGAAAAAGCAGTGAGCAAATTGGGAACATTTGAAAGTGTGTGTGATTCCTTTTGTCCAGTGTATAAGAAGAAAATAATTTGGTTCCTTAGGCATAAAAGACCAACTTTGTGGGGATAATAATCCAGTCTGATGCCCTAACTGAGCATAAAGAAATAATGAAGAAGGTTATTTGAAGAAAAGTGAACTTCATTTCAAACCACATGGTTATAGTAAATCCTAGAGAGAGAACAGAATATGAAGTATTTTTTCTTTTATTCAGGGCATTCACACCAATACACTGACATGTTTAAAGTATATAACCTGACTACAGTTTCCCTTCCCTCTACTCCTTCCAGCCCTGAACCTCCTCTCTTCCCAACATCCATTCCACCTCATTTCCCTTCAGAGAAAAACATAGGTCTAAGAGGTGGCAGCCAAACAGGAGAAAGCAAACTACAAACACAGAAGCCCTCTTATGGAGGCTGGACAAGGCGACAGGAGTCCCAAGAGGGGGTGGGGAGGTGTGTGTGGGGGTGTCAGAGATAGTACCCACTCTCTCCACCCCCTCTGATTCCTCCAGTTTTTCCTCCTCCTCTTCAGCTGAGTTTCGGATCTCCTTGGGGAGGGATCTGATAAAGACCTCCAACTTTGACTCTCTCTTTCCCTAATATCAGGCAGCGGTGTGGCTCCTGTCAGCTTGCCAAAAGAAGCCTCTCTGATTATGAATGATATAGAGAATAGTTGAATATCATTAGACATCATTTCATTGACTTTTGTTTCTGGCTATTTGTGTTTTGTTCTGTGGTAGATGTCTGAGATATACTATCTCCTGTTATTGCTCTTCCAGGCAATGTAGGCATATGCTTTCTCTCAGGATGTGGGCTTCAATTTAAACCAAACATTGGTTGGCCGCTCTTTCAAGTTCTGTGCCAACAATACTCTGGCACATCTTGTCATTAGGACAGATGTAGGTTGACGGTTTTGTGGCTAGGTTGATGTTCTGGTTTCTTTTTCAGAAGACAGCAGAGTATTATCTTCTTGTACCAAAGAGAATAGAACATAGGGTTGAAGGTTCCATGCAGGCACCATTCTGACATCTCTACTTTCAGTGAGTGTGTGGGTGTTGTCCTCTGCTATAGAGACATGCTATCAGTTTTCAGATAGTGACCCTGTGTCCTAGCATCAGCCTGAGTTGTTCAGGAATATCCTTGGTATATCCTCCACCTCCTCAACCCGGGCCACCACCTCAACAGAACAAAACCCAGTCCCACCACTGAAAGCTTTGCCTGGCTTCAAAAGACAGCTAGTTTTGACCTTGTATCCTCCATTACTAGGTGTCCTCACCAGGGTCACCCTCATAGATGCCAGGATGTTTCCATGGCATTCGGTTTTCAAATCACGCCACGAAGGTCCCTACCCAATTCCATTTCTCTTCCTCTTCACTTTATTCCTACATCCCATACATGCTTCCTCCAATCCTTATTTCCATCCTCCTCCAGTATACCCACAAAATTATTCTAAAGAAAATATGTCTTAAAGAATCATAAACTCACAGTGATTATAAAACCCATTTAGTACATTATTACTAGTAGGTAATAAATACTGTAAAGTTTGGGAGTTTTAAAATCATATAGGTATAGTTGATTTAACTCATTAGTAAAATGCTAACGTAGCAAATTAAAGGCTTTAGGTTTGATTCTTAGCTCTTAGAAAAATAATATAGGCTTAATATATGGAGAAGGTAGAAAGGCAACAGAAAGGAAAAACACTGGCAGGGATTTTGTCCAGAGATAGTGCATGATATCGCTGGTTTGGAGCATATTTGATAAAACATACTTAAAAGATCAGGTTCAGGAGCAATATTTTTCCCAGAATGTCATAAATTCTGATGTATTACAGATCATTATAGCCATGTGTCTGGGACAAAGATTAATAAAAATAAAGTGATATTGAAACAATATAACCCTTAAATTTCAGAAGAATAACATACATACCCACAGTAGCAAATAAATAAATATATACCTATAGTAGCTGGCAAATAAAAATTTCCAAATATCAAGAATATTGATTGAAAATAATAAAAGTTAACACGCTGAATAACATGCAATAGTCATTATTTTGTTTAATTTTAATGCATTATTTTTATTCGCATATTAATTAGAAGATATGAATAAGTTCTCTTATTTTTAACAGATTGGGAATACCTACTTGCAATTATAAACTACCTCTTACTTAATATAGTTATGAAAATGAAAGAACTTTTATTTCAAACAAGCAGACACCAGAAATAACAATCTTAATACTATATTTGATGGTATGTTTGAACTTGGTGTCTTTTCAGAAATATACGCCCCCCAAAAAAGAAAGAAGAAAAGTACACAAGTTATGTTATTCTAAAATCTATATCTTAAAGGTTTTTAAAGTTAATAAACATTGGAGTAGAAGAAATCAAAGAAATGCTAGAAGTAAACACTTGAGAGGTAAAAAACAGACTCTGATTGGTGTGGCTGAGGGTCAATAGAGAAGTCTTACGTCTAGACAAATCATGACATTACATCAACATGATGAAGAGCATTCTAAAATCTTTCAAAGGGAAAGCATGGGGGCTAGTCTATTTCTTTGATTCTAGAAAATATCTTTAAAATTTTATATTTAAATCATAATTTTTCCTGATTCAAGATATTTTAAAATGATTTTGTAATGGAATGTGGATAAATATTTGAGGACAATGTTCTGTCTGAATGAAAAGAAAGATACATATAAAATTTTTTCGAATGTTCAAATGTAAGTGTGTATGTTTTGTGTGTTCAGTTAAGATGATGACAAAAATGTTATGACAAGAATAGTTTTAAAAAATATAAATAGTAGAAAGCAATGTAACTGGAAAAAAAATGCCTGAAGATACCAAAAAATAACAGTGGATCATGGTGAACATATGGGCCACTGATCCTAACCTATTTTGACTCTATTTTATGCTGTACTAAGAGAACATCTTCAAATGGGTAATATGAGAAGAGTGAAAATTTAATTTTCAGTTTTACGAACAAGGAAGTTCAAAGTCAAAGCTCCAGAAACTGATGAACACTTTCTCTCAACACACTTCTGTGAGATAGATACAACTTATCTACCTTTGTACATTCCTGATGGCCACATGCACAGTGGCAAGTGTAACCTGACTTCACAGTCTACACAGAATACTTATACTACTGTACTTTCATGAAATAGAAAGAGGAAGTAAGTTTCTTTAAACACGTCACTCTTACATATGTGTTCCATATTCCTGACTCTCAGCTCTGACAAAAAACATTCTGAGGGAGTCTTTAAGAAATTATGAATAAGTACTGATTTTCCAGAGGACATATGTCATTTTCTTTATAACTTTTATTATGACCATAAAAATTCTTCTGGAATCTATAGTGCTTTCCAGATTCAATCAGAAATTTAAAAACTGAATCTATTTTGAAAATTTATTATACTTTAAAATTTTATCCTCATTCATATTTCATGAAAGATATTAGTTTATAGGACACAGAAAAATGACTCTTAGGGAAACTGACCCAAGCATCTAGGACATTTTTAATTAACATTAATTTTTTCACGTCTTCATTCTATTTAAACTTGTCTTCTGTTTTTACATTCTATTATAAGATTACAACTTTGTTGAGCACAGGTATTGTAATTTGATATTCCTACATACTTATGATATTTGTATTTCTTTTATGTAGCAAATAGAAATCATTATTGTTAAAATTAGAGATGACATTTTAAACTTATTTTTTCCCACTAGAACTTTATTAAACTTAAGTCAGTCTCTGATTTTTGGCCCATATTAATGACATGAGAGCATTGGAATGCTTGACCTGAAAACTTGAAGGTTAATCTTGTACATGAGAACTACCATTCATGAACAAATGCATAATTTTTCCTGAAAACAATTGTAGGAAGTATATTGCTGTATAGATTGGGTTATATCAATCTTGCATAGCATTGAATGTCTGCTATATTCATTGCGTTGTCCAAATATAGAGCATGAGTAATAGAGTCATGCAAAGTTTACTAACAGGAAGAACTAATTGTTTAGACAGTGTTCCTCTTCATTGTGTCCAAATATTTCACACATAGTTACAAAATGTATTGGAATAAAGAAAGATTTGTTTGGAAAACATCCATATAATACTAAAAAAACAAAAATTGATTTTGCAGTAGGATTGTATTTATTGTTTTAGAAGTGTTATGTGAAATAGTTAGTAATATTACAATAATATTAAAATTTTCTCCTATTTTGTGATGCTATATTTTTTCTGTGTATAATAATTATATTTTAAGGAATAATTAAAATTTTGCATTAGTAGGTTATTGTATTCATAAGTTGTTAACAAATTTTCAAGTAGCCACAAATAGAGATCTTCAACCGGGAAAGCATAAAATCTAAAGTGAATTGGAAATGATAATATATCATCACAAAATACCACTAAACATTTTGATCTCCTAAACATGCAATTTTCCTTTAAAAAAGAGGGAAATATATAATAATTCTCAAATGGTGCTAGCAGAAAACAATTTTTAATATGTTACAAATATCAAAGTTATAAGCAAGATGATTGACCTAAAATGCTTTTGGAAATTCAGTAAATTCTCAAAGAAAAGTCATTTCAAAGGTCACTCCCAAAATAATTGTCATATTAAAATTATCAAGCAAAGCAAAACAGTAAGAGTTTCTTACCATGCTCCATGAACAGAAGTTAGGTACTTAAAAATGGTTGCAAAGGAAAGGTTTCAGCAGAGAAATATAAGCAATCTAAGAAAGTCGGATGCCTAGTGGAGATCTGAGAACTGAAAATGCACCATCTAAAATAAAAGACTGCCTGCTTCCACTCAACTGCAAACAAAAAAACAAAAGACATGAACTGAGGTAAAATAGAAGATCCTTCTCATCTTAAGAGTAGAAGGACAACGAACAAATGCAAAAGTGTGTGCACCATTGGCAAAACATTAGCGGGTCTGACAGGAAGCCCAAGTGACTTTAGCAGAAAGAAAAATCAATTGAAGTATTTGGCAAAAAATAATAATAATAATAATAATAATAATAATAATAATAAAAAAAAAATAAAATAAAAAATTGATGAAGTTTTAACAGGTCTCTTCTCTTTAATTAAGTGTATATTTCAACATATTTGTTTTCTCCTTAATTTTGAAAAAAAAATTAACAAACCAAAGAGCGAATACTCTCTCGCCCATACTCGCACTAGTTTGGGAGAGGACTTCCTGGATCCTGCTCATGATTTGGGCCAACTTCTAGTTATGTCCTTGACAGCCCATGTGACGTTTTCTTCTGTTTTTATTCCCTCTCCTCCACATGCATAAATAAGAAACGCTAATATCTAGTTTTAGAATCTTTGAGAAGAAGATAAAGACAATGTCCTTGTAACATTTTGATGTCGAAGGTAGAGAGAAACTGAAAGATAAAGTAATATGGGTCTCAGAGAAAAGCCTGTGGGGGAGCTGTCACTAATATCTGTTAACTCCGCTACAAAAACTGAATGTATGTCCTAATAACAAACATAAGCAGACTTGTAAGTAGGAATACCCCAATAACACTATGAAAATAAACTTCTCACAGGCACGTTCTGTCGTATTAGTTTACATTTTTATCCTTAGAACACCAATATGTTAACACATTTATCTAATGCCATTTTATTACTTTATATCTTGATTTTTCTAAGTATATATTTATGAATTACTTTAATTCGGACTATTAAATAACAATGAATCAGTGTCTTTTAAAAAATGATTTGCAAAGTTAATTTTTCTTCATGGATGACTTTCACTTTCTTATTTAAAATGTTGATAATTTTGTTTATGTTATTATTGCTGTTATTTGAGGATAAGTGATCTGCATGGAGAGCATCTGTGTTGTTAAAATTAAATATGCAAATAAAGTAATACATTTGATTAATATTTCATTTATTTGCATAAATATTAAAATATAATGCTTGACTTCCATGCTGAGATTTGTTATAAAATAAACATATATGTTTAAAGATAAAAATTTATGTCAATGGCAAAGAATCAGAAGGATGTTTCTACAGGACCTTTCTAGGGGACATAGGGGAAACAGTTCAATTTTTATTCAGTTCTCTTACATATAGAAGAAAACTCATATTTCTAAACACAAGATAATACACTTCAAAATTATCAACAGAAAATATAAGCTATAAAACCAATAATCCTGTTATTGTCTGTGTTGTGAAGGCACAGCAGTTATGGGTCTGTAGATCAGGATCCTTCTGTAGGTCTGTAGGTCTATGAGATCTAGATGGACGGGTGGTATAGTGGGTCAAGTTGTATCTTTGATTCTGGGCCTGGGAAACTGTAGAGTTATTTCACCAAATGAAATGGGGACAACTCTCCCATACTTACAATTTCAGGCCTGGCTCACCCACACATGTATTAACAGTGTATCTAGAAGGAGCCCAGCATGGATAGGGTAGTAGAATACAGAAACCTCTATCCAGATCAATGACTGCAATGAACACTTGAAAGTAACAATATATCAACAAAAGGATTCATGGCATCACTCACTGTGACACACTGCAGCTTTCATAACAAGATTTTAAAGTTTTCCCTCCCTTTTCCTATCAATTCTTTTCCTTCTCTCTTTTAAATTTTGTTTTATGTGAGGGATGCACAGGGGTCGAGGTGGATACAAAGAGATGGAGAAATGAATGGGATCTGAAAGAAACAGAATAAACAAAAAACCAATTTCATTCACTTTTTAATACTTAAAATAAAATATACATTTGTTGTAGTGAGGTTTCTTGGTCCCGGGCAGTCAGAGGCCCAGACCCTGCCGTGCCAGACCCCTTAGCTGCCCAATGCTGCTAGGCCCCAGAAAAAAAAAAAAAAAAACACTCAGACACATATTAAGCTCATGTTGTTTGGCCCATGGTTCAGGCACATTGTTAGCTAGCTCTTACATCTTAACTCAACCCATTCTCTTTAATCTCGGTCTAGTGGTTAAGATTCTGTGTTCTCACCATCGTGGCCTGGGTTCGATTCTTCCTGGTCAGGGAACAAAAAAAAATAAAAATAAAAATAAAAATAAAAAAATAAAAAATAAAAAGAGAGAGAAAGAAAGGGGCTTTTGGCTCAGTCTAGTGGTTAAGGTTCTGCACTCTCACCATCGCGGCCCGTGTTTGATTCCTGGTCAGGGAACAAGAAAATAAGAGAGAGAGAACAGCCCCAAGATCCCAGCAGCCTTTGATGAATGGGGTTGTAGATAGGATAGATAAAGGTAGATTGTTTTACCTACCTATAAACAATTTTAGCCGTATATATGGGCTAAGCCAAAGACTATTTGCACTGGCATAGATATTTGTATATTGATACAAATGTGAAATCATTTTATATGCTTAATTGAGACAATTTGTAAATTGGTACAAAGTTTAATCTGAGATTGCTTTATATAACAAAGCAACTTGTACATCAATATAAAACTGAATCTGTAACTTATGTAAAATTGAATCTGTAATTGCTATATTTTATATATGCTTCTACCTATGTTTAAAATATTTACACATTATTGTTATGTCCACTATGCAATTACTACCTCCATTTAACTAAACTAGATGTAATGTATGATTGCACTAGTTATGATATATGCACAAGATGTTATATATACCTCTGTTTGGATGATATATATGTATATACATGTCTAAAATACTCTGGCCACTTTACATGGTATATATACTCCCGGCTAATGTTTGATAGTCATACTAAAAGTCATTGTTCAGAGATTATACACCCCTTATATATGTAATCTAATTTTATAGTACAGGGTTTAATCCTTAAGAAGATAAAACTGCAGTCAACATTACTTAAGGTGCCATGTCACAGTCATCTCAGACACAGGTTAGAATACCATAGATAGACAGAAGTCTTCAATCATTTCATAGACCCAGAGAATATGGCATTTAACATTTGGAATTCGGCTGCGAGAGATATAACGACTCCCGGTGTCACTGCTCTGCTCCTTTCCTGAGATGGTGTTGAGCATCAAGGACACTCCTTTGGAGTTTGTCCTTTTGGCAGAGAATGGCCCGTTGGGTAAAGAACTGCCCTTACCTTGACTGCTGACAGTACACACATGATGTCAAGCTGGATGAACAAGTTGATGGATGGAGACTGACGAAACCTGCCTGGACAGGATAAGACAGTCACTCAAAAATTTCCCTGCTTGTGAAAAGATCTGTCAGATACCATAGACCTATAGCCAATATGATGGATGCTCCAACGGTGCACAAAACCAGAGGTGACTATCCAGATAGCTGTCCTCTCCCAAATTTTAAGTCACTACTTCCATGTACTTCTGACTTTCAGGTGATAAATTTTTCTTCTCAGGTCTTGAAAGGGTTAACAATAGGTATTTAAGGTTACTACCCTATTATTCCTTAGCAAGGAACATTCAGGTATTGAATTTTCACTTTCACAGATAAACCTTTTGTAGTAATTTATATACCCTACCATCTACCAATATTCTAGAAATAAATGATGTACTTTTTATGTGTTAGGTTTTGGTTGTAATTTGTGCCTTATCCTCTCCTAGATACTACCTTATAATAATTCCTATTGTATACAGTTTTAGTTTAGAACCTTCTTAGTAAGACAAAAGGGGGAGATGTGGTGGGATTCAGGTGTCAGCTGATAAGATCCGAGTATGCTTATCCAGGGACCCCAGCTCCTGAAGGAGGAGTGGCCAACCCCATTGATAAAGGGCAATTGGGACCCTGGGCAGCTCGTTTCCTCATTCCTGACTGCTGGAGAGACCAGTTTGGCATCCATTGTCCATTGCTCGGATACTCCAGTCCCTGTTCAGGTGCCAATATAAGCTGTTGCCTGTATCGTGAGTGTTGGTTTATATTTTAATAAATATTAATCTTGGATTGGTGCATTTTAAGAGAAACTCCGCCTGCATACATTTATTTTTAATATTTAAATTTTAATTAAGAAAGCAGTTTAAACTTGCCTTGCTTTACTATTAATGGTGAATTTATGTAAGAGGCAAATATACATTAATTTACTTGAGTAGTTATTATTAAATAAATGTAATCAACTATTTATATATGATTAGGAGGATAAGCCAGGCAAGATACACTGTGTGTATCTGATTGGTGAGACATACATGTTCAAAGCAGGTTTTAAGAACTGTGTTAGAATGAAAAAATGTAAATGAAATGTAAACTACAAGGTTATTTGTAAGAATAATAATACTGGCTATGAGTTTAGCTGAATCAAATTTATACCCAAACAAAGAAATTTCTATGTAAGAGCATGAACGAAGGTTTAAGCAAATATATTGTATCATATTTTAAAAGCTATAACTCTAAGCTATAAGGAAGCAGAGAAATACTAACCATTATTAAGAATAAGAAGATGAATGGAATCTACCAGTCAATATTCCAGCATGGATTAAGAATGAAATAACAAGGCTAGCCCCACCTCTGGTTGAGAAGATACAAGTTGGCTGTGGCCTCCAAGACAAGAATAATCTGTTATCATCAGGAAGGAGTCCCTGGTAGGTTGCTCATATATCAGTGATCTGCTTTTGCACCCATCTGCATTCAGACAAATCAAATTGGGCTCAGACTCAGTAGGAAATAATAGATAAGTAAATAGATGGAGATAGACATAGATGATAGATAGATGGAGAGATAGATAGATAGATAGATAGATAGATAGATAGATAGATAGATAGACAGACTGACTTATGGATAGAAAATCTCAGCAAAACTTGAATTAAAGAAGGTAATATGAGAACATATGGGAAAACTGAAAATGTAAGAGATGTGTCCATGTGCAAATAAGCAAAAATTGATTGTATTAATATATGCAATTCTCAAGAAGAAAATTGTGAACAGAGAAAATTAAACCTCCTTAATAATCTCCAGAAATAGAATTTATGGTGAAAACTATGACAGAACATATCCACAGAGAAATAGAAACTATGTAAAATAAACAATGTGAATAGAAGCAAAACTACATTGTAGTCTAAAGTTTGTGACCCAGTCTAGGCCCAAGGTCCAGACCAGCAGTTCCAAATGATCACACAAAATCTTACATTAATTATAAACTATTCAGCCTATGGCTCAGATATACTACTTGCTAACTCTTACTCTTAAACTAACCCGTTATTCCTATCTTGTTTATCCACGTGGCTGGGTACCTTTTCTCAGAGCAGCATGGCTGTCTTCTTTCCTCTGTGTCTGCTGTCATCCCCTTCTCCTCTTCCTCTACCCAGAGTTTCCTTAGCTTAGCAGCCCTGCCCATATTTCCTGTGGGCTTCTGGCCAATCAGCATTTTATTAAACCAGTAAGAATGACAAATGTTTACAGTTTACAAGAGCATAAATCCCACAGCTTACATCTTGAGACAAGTAAATTTAGTGCTGTTTATTTTTTAATTATTTTACACACTACTCACTGTTCTCTTTTCCTCTCTTCTTCCCAGTCGCTTTCCAGATTTTCTCCACTCTATTCCCTCATCCACCCTTCAGAGAGGGTAAGTGTTACAAGGAGGTTTCTTGGTCCAAGGTGGCCAGAGGTCTAGACCTACAGACCTGCAGTCCCAGACCCCTTAGAAGCCTGCAGCTGCTTAGTCCCCCCAAAATGATTCAGATGCTTATATTAAGTTTATGCTGTTTGGCCTATGGCTTAGGCATATTGCTAGCTAGCTCTTACATCTTAACACATTTCCATTAATCTGTCTGCCATGTGACCCGTGACTCACTTGTGTTCCTTACAAGCTTCTTCTTGGGCGGCTGGCTCAGTCTGTCTGACTCCGCCCTACTTCTCCTACCTATGCTGTGATTTCCCGTCCTACTTTTTCTATGGTGCCTGTCATGGGCCAAAACAGCTCCTTTATTTAAAGATTAATGTTCACAGCATACAGAAAGACATTCCCATATCAGGTAAGGACTCCCAGGTAGAGTCAATAGAGTCTGGCAAATCAGGTTGAGGCAGGACCATTTTACTCTCCCCAGTATCAAAGCTGAAGAAGGTATCCCTATATAGGGAATGGGCTCCAAAAAAGCCAGTTTATGCATTAAGAATAAGTTTTGTTGCACTGCAAGAAGACTCAAAAATTACCCATGTGACACAACTGTCATCCACATTCAGAGGGCCTAGTTCAGTCCCATGCAGTTTCCTCAGCTGTTAGTCAAGAGTCATTGAGTTCCCAAAAGCATGAGTCAGTTGTCTCTAGGGGTATCCTCATTATGGTCTTGACCACTTTGCTCATATAATATCTCCTCCCTCTCTTCAACTCCTAAGTGAGGTAATATAAACCAAGAAACAAAAACACAGTATGTACTCACGCTCATAAGTGAATTTTAAGCAGTGCTGTTTTAACTTATTAATGATATTGATAATTGTGGGGATAATGCATTTGAACAATGTAAAGATTTATCCCTGGTATTGGTTTAGTAAAGCACTGAGAGGTTTTGCTTTTATTTACACAGAAAATAAAATTTGACTGTGGAAGATCCCCTGAAAGATCTCAGACAGGGAAAGAATGGCCCAGATGATTCAATGTTTCCCTGTGCCTCTGTTTCAGTTTCCTCTAAATTCTACATCCATAACAGCTTCAAGGCTGCTGGCTGATATGATCCAGCCTCGGAGACAACTCCACTCAGAACTTGCCCATAATCTTAAATTTTCTTTTGGTCCAATACCCCCAAACAGCAGGAAGTAGTCTAGAGAACTACTCCATATCCCACCCCCCCAATGGATTATGGTTGTTTGTCTTTGTTTAGAGTGTTGATTACAAGTTGTTATGAATACTGGTCAGGAAAAATGATATACAAGGGAGATTAAATTTGGGGTTCTTGTTTAAAAAGATAAAAAGGGGGAATTTAACATAATCCTCTTATACACTGTAAAGATTTGTTATTTGTGTTGGTTTCATAAAATATTGATTGTTCAGTAGAGAGGCAGGAAGTATAGGTGAAGTGACCAAAGTAGGAGAATTCTGGGAAAAGGAAGGACAAAGAAGCAAGCACTAGCAAGATGCAGAATAAGTAAGATGAGACGCTGAACTGAGCAAAGGTATCAAGTCATATGACTAAATATAGATAAGAATTATGTGTTAAGTGTAAGAGCTAGTTAGTAATATGTTTGAGCTTCTGGCCCAGCAGTAATTATAATATTCACCCTCTGCATCAATTAGAGGCTGCTGGATATTTGAGAGTTTCTGCTGGGACAGAAACTTCTGACTGCAGATAAAGTCTAGGAAAAATTGATACATCACTGAGAAAAGAGCCAACTAAAATGTTTCTTCTTTCTACCATACCGCTAGGTAACAAAACAATTTAGTCAGTGCATACTGGGTAGATGGCATAGTTTTAATCAACTAGCTATTTTTTGTCTATATGTTTTACCATCGTTATTATTAATAAACATTATCAGTCAAATAAATTATAAAATGCATTAATGTATGTTCAAAAAATTTAAAAATAGAATGAAAGTAAGGAATATTGATGCATTTAATATTACTAATTAGATATAACAAAATTTGAATCTAAAAAACAGATTTTCAAAAAAATTAAATTACTTTTCAAAACTTACTGAATGATTCAATTTATTAATAAATGCTCTTTTCTTATCATTTGATTAAAACTTTTCTTTTACAATGTTTTCTTACTGTGAAATTCTGGTGAAGTTTCTCTTAGTTACCTACTTTCATTTCCATCAATCCATAAAAAAAGATAAAAATTATATTGTAAATCAAAGTTGAACATATCAATTAAGCTATTTCCTAAATCCTTATTAAAGTCTCATTATCTCAAGGCCCTTAATATATTGTTTATTTTCTATTGCCTGGTAAAGAAGAAAATAAGACCAACCTTCCTAGAAATGAATGGTTCAGGGAGAGAAACAGAATACACAATAGTTATTAGAAAAATAAAAATGCCTACCTAAATTCACAAATACCATTGCTACTAATATTTCTATTCTTGATATGTTAGAGTTCCTATCATTTTCAGGAGTTAAGAAAAGCAATCACTACAAAGGCATGAGGTGAATGGAGAATTTATATATATATATAAAAATGTGTGTGTATAGATATATATAGATATATACACATATATATGTACATAAAAGAAGCTCTTAATACTATGGAGCTATACTTAAACAGATGTTTTATATATTTTATTATTTAATCAGTGGTTCTCAACTTGTTAGTTGTGACTCCTTTGGGAGTTAAATAATCATTTCAGAGAACCATCAGAAAATACAAATAAATATCAACATTACAGTTCATAACAGTAGCAAAAATATAGTTAGGAAATAGCTATAAAATAATCTAAAACATGAGGAACTCTATTAACGTTTGCAGCATTAGGATGGTTCTCAACCTGATTAGGAACCATCCTAATGCACTACATAGATTACCAGACTAGACAAGGGTCACAATAATTATTATTTCATTTAACAGATATTTAAAATGCTTTATTACAATAATGAGTATGTACATATTTTCTCATAAAAGCAGTTTCTGGCTTTGAGCATTACTAATATATATTAATTTTCCATGTAGAAAAATACTAAGTTACTTTTCTGCTTATATAAAGCATAGATGTTTTATAGTATATGTATAATGGATTTGACTACACATTTTAGCTACAAATAACTGCTATTTGTTAAAAACTAAAATATGAACCTGGAGAGATGACTCAATGATTAAAGACATGAGTTTCTCTTTTAGAAGAACTATCATTTCTACACAGCACCCACATGATGTTTCAAACCATCTGTAACTCTAGACCTAATGGGGACATATCACTTTCTGGTCTCCACAAACACTATATGCACATGATGACTAGGCACACATGTAAGATAAACATGCAAATACATTAAATAAGATGAAAGTTAAATAAAAATAAATTAAAAATTATGATGCAAACTTTTTATTAATACCATTTATGGACACTAGAGTTACTTAGTTCATGAAAACAGTCATTAATTTCATTCAAAGACTTCTAATTTATTATGAATTAGACATGATTGATCAAAAGAAAGATTTAAAACGTATCCTGAGACTTTATATGAAATTACTACAAACGAAATTATAGTGATGATAAAAGTTCTTTCACATGATATTGAGTCCTTGAAAATCATTACAGCAACTTACAGTCAACATCCTTTCCTGAGACAAATTATCCAGGTTCTGCAAGAGAAGGTGAGAAACTAGGATGTCCAGTCTTCCTCACAGGATCCTCCCAAGTAGATGACTTTGTTCACAGAGTCACTGTTTAAAAAGTTTCATTCAACCTACATGTTGAAGGTTCAATGCCATTAATCTCCAAACAGAATTAATTTATATTCAAAAAGAAGTTAAATAGCTGATACCAGGAATGCATAGAAAATGTTAAAGGACAAAGGATGAGCAGGTACTAAATTCCTACATCAGAGAACTGACAGAAGTCAATGATCAGTAAGTTCATGATCTCCAAAGGATCCACGCTTCTTTAGACCATTGTACATCTACTGCAAAGACACTGTCAAAGGAAGAGCCTTTGAAATAGACAGGCACGGTGACACACACTGTACTCCCAGTATTTTAGGAGGTCAAGTTTGAGGCTCTGACTATTCTTTCTGGACTCCAAAAGTCGGAGGGAGAGAATCCAATTACAGTCAGCTAAACTCTGGCATCCATACATGCACCTAAACCCCACAGAGAAATGGAGTCATGCATGTACATCCACACCCAATGAAAATAAAAAAGTAAACAACCAAATATGTATTATTTTCTCAGAACATTTAAAATCTGTTTTCAAATTACTATATCAAATAGAAAGGCAAGGCTGTGTAATTTTTCATAACAGCAAATGTGTCAAATTCATAAAATGGTTTGCCTTACTTAAGCTTACCATAATTTCAGATTCATTTGGAATCATTATCATTTGGAACATATTACTGCTGAGTTAGTTTTCAGCTTGAAAATTCATGTCTAATTGATTTAAATGAATGGACAAGTCCACTTAAAATACTAAACCTATAATCCAGAGTTTTTACTGCTTGAAATTTTGTTTTGATACCATAAATAACAAGATAATGTGTTACAAGTCATAAAAATATTTCACATTTGACTTCAATGTAGCTTACTTTTGAATAGTAGACAACATCAACATAGTCAGCATCCACACACACACTCTCTCTCATGTGTGTATATATATGTATGTGTGTGTACTATGTGTCTATATGCAAATGTATGTATGAATAATGCACGTGAGTACATGTGAATAAAGAAGCCAGGGGTTGATTTTAGATACTTTCTTCAATTATTATCCACCTTATTGTTTGAGAGTATTTCTCGCTTAATCTGGAGATCATCTATTTCTCTAAAATGACTGTCAAACAAGCCCCAGGCATCCCATCACCACTGAACTGAAATTACAGGTACTCACCATGTCTTTGGTTGTAGGAGTGGCTTACACAAAACTTTACTAGCAAAATACTCTTTAGCCCTAAATCAACACATTTAAGGAATTTCTAAAATTAGTGAAAATTCAGTCCTATGACCCTAATGAAACCCAGTCTTTCTGATTTGAATGATGTTTTCTTTGTTTTAAACACAACTATGCATAAGTGGTTTTTTGTGTACTATACAATCTACCTCAATAATCATGAGATTAAGTTAGCAAATGTATTGCCTTCTATTAATCGTTAAAGTTCCTCTTTTTATTTTTTAAATAACATCACCATACACCACTAGTAATGGTACATGATATACTGATAATAAACAAAGAAAATCTCTTAACACATTTTACTTCCGCACATAATTTTTTCATATAATAGTGTCTTTTATGGTATTAAAATGGCTATTTTTTTAAGTAACAGTATATAAATACCTGTAATAAAAACGGGAAACAGTGCTAGGGAGACAGATAGTTCAGTTGGCCTTGTAAGCATGAATATTGGAGTTCAAATCCAAGAACCCACATTAAAAAAACTAAACATGGTGAAAAACATTTTTAATACCATAGTATTGGAGAGGAAGAAGCAGGATATCCCAGCAACTTGCTGGCCATACAACTTAGTATATTTAGTGATACTGTAGACATTGAGAGACCATGTTTTAAATAAGCATGTTGGAGGTCCCTGAAGAATGATACCCAAGGTTGTTCCCTGGTGTTACGTGTCCACATGTATATCTTTTTCCTTCCCTCCAATGGCAATGTGTTGCTGAGCCACATTTACAGGATTTTTTAAAGTATTTTTTCCCCATAAATATCAGTGTTTGCCCTCTTAATGTGGGAATGCCTTCTGTATGCTGTGAATATCAGTCTTTAAATAAAGGAGCTGTTTTGGACCATGACAGGCACCATAGAAAAAGTATGAGGGGAAATCACAACATAGGTAGGAGAAGCAGGGTAGAGTGGACAGACCGAGCCAAGCCAGCTGCCAAAGAAGAAACATGTAAGAAACACAGGTGAGCCATGGGCCACATGGCAAGACAGATTAATGAGAATGAGTTGAGTTAAGATGAAGGAGCTAGCTAGCAACGTGCCTGAGCCATAGACCAAACAGCACAGAGCTAATACAAGTGTCTGAATCATTTCTGGAAGCCTGATCAGCTGCGGGTGGCTAAGGGGTCTGGTGTGGCAGGTCTGTGAGTCTTGACCTCTGCTGCTTGGGACCAGGAAACCTTATAGTACATTTACAGGATTTTTAAATTTTTTCCCATATATATCAGTGTTTGCCCTCCCTTAACATAGAATTTAAATAATAATCTCTATGTTGCAAACTTTTTCGATAGATTTTCTAGTTTTTGCAATTTCCTAGCTATAATATGGTGATCCATATTATATCCATAGAGATTTTATAAATGCATTCCTCTGTTACAGTGAGGTTTCTTGGTCCCAGGAGGCCAGAGGTCGAGACCCACAGGTCTTCAGACCCAGACCACTTAGCCGCCTGCTGCTGCTTACCCCCCCCCCCCCAAATGATTCAGACGCTTAGATTAAGTTCATGCTGTTTGGTCTATGGCTCAGGCACATTGCTAGCTTGCTCTTTCATCTTAACTCAACCCATTTCCATTAATCTTTCCTGCCACGTGGACATAGTAGTTTTTAAAATTTGGGAGAGGACAGTGACACAGTTATTTGGACAATTATTCATGGTTTTGTGTATCGTTGGAGCATTTATTATATTGACTATAGGTCTAGTGGTTAAGATTCTGCGCTCTCACTGTCGTGGCCCGGGTTTAATTCCCAGTCAAAAAACAAACAAAAAAAAAAGAAAGAAAGAAAGAAAGAAAGAAAAAAGGAGAGAGAGAGAGAACGGGACCCCGAGATCCCAGCAGCTCTTTATGAATGGGGTTGGCCACTCCCCCTTCAGGAGCCTGGGACCCCTGGATAAGCATCTTTGGACCTTATCAGCTGACACCTGATTCCACCACATTCCACCTACCATACATAGACTTTTTCTAAGCACATATCTGCTATGCTCTCTATGTAATGCTTAATTAATCCACAATTAGAAAGCATTGCTGGTTTTCTTATGTATTGCTAGTTTAAATGTGTCCACATAAGTGCCTTTAAATTTAAAAAGATTTGTTGAGAAGACAGGCATTTCTTAAATTCTGCTATTTTGACTTTATGACACAAACTTGATGCTTCCTAGATTTGATAATACAGAAAAGTCTTAAAATGCCTACTTTTGTTTAATCATCTTCCTTCCTCCATAACTTAGAAAAAATATTTATTCATTTTATGCATATTTTTATTTTGTCTGTGTATATGTCAGTGCCCCACATGGTGGTCTGGTTACAGATACACAGAGAGACTAGTAGCATAAGTTGGATTTGTTGGGACTGGAGTTACAGATAGTTGTGTGCCTCCATGTAGGTGTTGAGAATTGAAACTCAGGTCCCCTGGAACAGCATCCAGTACTCTTAATTACTGAGATAGCTCTCCAATTTCTTTATTACCTTCTATTTTTTGAAGAGAGATGTTCTCTTTCCTTTGTTTTTAAATTTATTTTATTTTTAATTAAATTATAATTATATCACCTTCCTCCCCCCTCCCTTAATACCCTCCCATGTTCCTCCACTCTCATTAAATTTCATTGCCTATTTGTAAAGAGTATTATTTCTACATATATATAAAGAGAGTTATACAATCTTCTGGGCTCTTTTAGTGATGGTTATATGTATATTATTTCAGTACTGACCATATGGAATTAGATTAGCAATTAAGAAACATACCCCTGTCTTTTTCAGCAGTCCCTAATTACCTATAACTCTTACCTAGAGTTGGGGCCTAATGACTTCTTTCTTTTGAGCTGCTGTAGAAATCATCCAAAAATTAAAAATAATAATTAAATCACTGTAATTATTTATAATAGGAATTCATTGAGATGATAATAAGAAATATGCTATAAATATCATTTACTAAATAATCTATGCATAAATTTGTAGGGGGATTATGTTACATTGTAAATAATTGTCCTATCTACTAGTTTAATAAAAATGATTGGCCAAAGGCAGACAAGAAGTATGAGTGGAGCTACCAGACTCAGAAAACTCTGGGAATAGGAAGAACAGAACAGAAGTGCCACAGAGAAGAAAGAAGAAGCAGAGGACACCTATGCCGCTCTGAGAAAGGTACGGAGCCACATGACTGAATAGGATAAGAACCTGAACAGGAAAGAGTTCTTGACCTGGCCCCAGGTCAAGCAGCCTAAAATTATTGTAAGCATCTGTGTGTCTCTGTGAGACTGTGGGTCTGTGGGTCTGAAAATCCAGGCCATGAGACTAGACCAGAAAGTCTGGGCCAGGAGGCTAGGCCATAAAATCCGGGCCAGAAACCCAATACTACATATATTACTTTAGAAGGATAGGGTATCAACCTATGGATCAAGAATGGATATATTCTTTCATAGAAATATTATATGTAGACTCCATTTCAAGAACTGGAGGTCAGGCTCTTTATTAAAAAATGCTTACAGCAATGGTGGCACACATCTTTAATCCTAATATTCAGGGAGGCAGAAGCAAGCAGATCTCTGCAGTTTCAAGGCCAGCCTGGTCTACAGAGTACGTTCCAGGACAGCCAGAGATATACAAAGTAACTCCTACTGATAACGAGGAAACAGACAAACAAAAATAAAAATAAGTACATACTTACAACGGACCTGGATTTAGTTCTGAGCACTCATGTGACCATTTATAATTGCTTATAATTCTAGTTTCTGTGATCTAAAAGCCTCTTCACACCCAGCTGCATGCATGTAGCACACACACATGTACTTAGCACACACTTAGGTGACAAAAACTATATCTAAACTTCACTATCCTTGCGTAGACTATTAAAGCAGGAAAAAATACAAATTCTGAAATACAGTTTCAACAAGAATCTTGGAGACCTACTCTACTGCAGGGAAATGGAGGGCGGAGTAATTCTGAGGGAGAGGGGAGGTTTGGGCTGGGAGGAGTGGAGGGAGGGGACTCTATGGTCAGGAGGTATGGCATGAGAGAAGGATCTATTTTTGAGAAAAATAAGTTGAATATACAGCTGTATGTTATGCTTGCATCGCTTCATGTAATTTATTTATTATTAAAATCAGTCCATCATTTGATATGGTTTGTCAAGAGTTACCTATAAATATTCATTTCTTCTTTTCTCTCTAAAGGCTATTTAAAAGAATAATAATAAAACTTCCGTCTTTTTTCTCATATCCTGTCCTTAATACAAACACTTTATCTTTCTTCTAGTCCAGTGTATATTACACATCAATAGGATAGTTTGGTTTATTTTCCATCTTAATATGATTAATGGAACACTGTTTATATATTTTTCTATTGCTGTTTCTAACTCTTCTGCTTGCCAATTGTGCTGTGTTTGAAGTCAGCATATCCTCCATCTGCCCTAATGTTTAGTATTCATGTCCCAGCTGCACTAATTCTATTAATTGCATACTTTTCAGTGAACTTCATTATTTGGAGTTGTTATGTTTTAGAAAAGCATGAATTACTTATGAAAAAATCTTCCTGGTTTCAACATTTTTAGAGTTAAATTTTAAAAGAGAACATTTGCACTTTTAGTTTTCCTTGAGTTATTGTTCTTAAATGAATCCAGCAAAGCATTTGATCTTATCAGTACACCAGAAATTGGATTATTTTTAAAAGACTCACTCCCTTTTAAAAAGTACATTAATAACCATTTTGAAGTGGATTGTATGAATTTTGGTGAAAGCATGGAGCAGAAGGTTCAGATAAGTTCTTCAGTTCACAAGTTGCCTCTTATTCTCTCTAGTTGAATTGCACATGAAGAAATCTGACTTTTAATTTCCTTGTCTCTCTCTCTCTCCTTTTCCCTCCCTCCCTCCCTCTCTCTCTCTCTCTCTCTCTCTCTCTCTCTCTCTCTCTCTCTCTCTCTCTCTCTCTCTGTGCATGTGTTGTGATAGGTGATAGTTTGAATGTAACTGGGCCCTATCATCTCATAAGAAGTGGCACTATTAGGTGTGACTTTGTTGGAGTGGGAATGGCCTTATTAGAAGAAGTGTGTCACTGTGGGAGGGGCCTTTGAAGTATCCTATGCTCAGAACACTGGCCAGTGTGTTCATCTATTTCCTGTTGATTGCCACTCACCCCACCATGATAATGGACTGACCCTCTGAACTGTAAGCAAATCATCACAATTAAATGTTTTCTTTTATAAGAGTTGCAATGGTCACAGTTTCTTTTCCCAGCAACAGAAACCCTAACAAAGACAGAATTTAGAACCAAGTACTGTGGTTTTGTTGTGATAATGTGATAAACTGGACCACGTTTTTATTTGAAGTAATATGGACGTTTTCACTTTGGATTAGGGAAGTAGAGAAATGCTTTAAGCAATGCTTAATGAGCCATAACAGAGGAAACATAGAAGACTACAGTGCTGAGTATAATTTGGTGAACTGTGTGTGTGTGTGTGTGTGTGTGTGTGAGAGAGAGAGAGAGAGAGAGAGAGAGAGAGAGAGAGAGAGAGAGAGAGAGGAGAGAGAGAGAGAGAGAGAGAGAGAGAGAGTATGTGGACGCCTGGGGAGGCTACCTCAAAAGGTTTCAGAGAAGAATTTTAGTACGTTGCTTCAAGATCCTTTGTAGGATATTTTGGTGAAGAATGTAGCTAATTTTAACATTGTCCAAAGAGTCCACTTGAGGCTAAAGTGAAGAGTTTTGGGTTAATTTCTTTGACAGAGAAAATCTTCAAACAGCCTAGTATAGACTCTGTTATGTGGTCATCTATAATAAATATATTAAAATTTATATTATGCAATAAGAAGAAACACTAAGAATTGGAATAGAACTAAGTCCTGTGCTCAGGGAGGTAAAGAGATAGGAAAGAGAATGAAGAAGGAGTGGCATCCAGGATACTTGCCACCTTTCCAATTGTGAAAAGAATCAAAAGAAAAGCTGAGAGCTCCATATGGTGGTGCGAACCTTTCGTTCGTCCGAGCACTCAGAAGGCAGAGGGTGCTGGATCTCAGTTTCAGACCAGTCTGGTATAGAGATCCAGTTTTAAGACAGCCTGGCAAAGGCAGTAAAGGGGAAAAAGCTGGTAAAGATGTAATTGAACAAAAGGTCCCTTTTGTCTGTGAGAAAATTGCCATTGAGATTTAAAAAGGGGGAAAGGACCCCTGGGAATGTGAGTAGCACCATCCCAGGAGTAAGATCCTAAAAGACATAAAAAGGAAAGAAAGGGGAAAGCAAGGTGATAGTGAGTACTCTTCTTTCTCTGTTTTTGGTGGCAGATATAACATGACCTTACTCTCTTCCCTGACATGATGGAGTGTTGTTCTTTTAAACTATTAGTTAAGAAAACTCTTTCTTTCCTTAAGTAGCCTTTATCAAATATTTTGTCAGGGAAATGAATAAAGTAACCATAAAAGTTCTCAAGCATTATCTTCAAATCATGATCAGTAAACAAAATGATATATCCAGCAATGTAAGACAGGCAAGGAAGAATTTATTTTGACAGTGCAGAAGGGGAACACAAACGAGCTACACAACTACATGCTGCATAATTTACTCTGTTCTGAAGTACATAATAGATGCTCTTACCAACACTCAGTTTTTGCTGACAGAAAAAGGTATTAGAACTGGATGTCACATGCCTGCTCATAGTTTCCTACTAGAAATTAAAATGCTACTTGATTGTTATCTATTCATGGCAGTGACAATTAAAAAAAGCATAGCCCAATTTCTGGAGCTTGATATTAATTCTCCATATGAGAAATAGAATATTTCAGAATTCTCATGATCCCTGCCTGCACCCTTTCACTTAAAGGATAGACAGATCACTAAATTGTGGCCAATGAAATATCATTGAATGTGCTTAGTTTTCTTTTTAGTCAAAGACGTGTGTGAGTGGGAAGACTACTTTTTCAAGTCTGTTTTGGAATTGCAATCTGAAGCTGTGACAGTCAGCTTTTCTCTGGCTTTTTGAGACACTTAAAAAGAACAAGAAGTTAATTCTAGAGAAATTAACTCAGACCTATGGTGGCCTTGAAATCTCCTCTGTCTGTAATGTTTGTTGTAGGGGGAAACCTTTGAAAGTCATTTTAGACCCAGTCTCTGTTAGTTAGCATCTTTGACTGATAAGTAATTTGAAAATGGGAAGTGGGTTGGTGTAATTAAGAGATCCTAAAATAAGGAACTGGCAGAGTAGGGAACTTGAAATTGAGAAACTTAACTAATCCACACTGCACAAGTTGAGGGGCTTAATGAAGCAGCAACCTTTTGATTAGTTTCCTGATATTTCTTGGGATACTAAATAGCCCTTGAATTTGCAACACGATAGAAAACAGTAGAAAAAATGAGAATATTGGTATTTTCCTGTCTTTTTCTTTCAGCTTTTTATTGGATCCTACAAAAAAAAAAAAAAACCTTCGTCTAAAGGCACCTGATTTGTTTAAGGAAGCAAAGAGGAAAGTAACCGTTTGAGGGGAAGTATTTCCACACTCTTCCCATAGCTTCTGGTGTTTTAGAAGTCTGGGGCTATTTATAAGACCATAAAGTAATAGAGCCACCCTCAGTGTGGTTATGGTGCTTCCCCTTTTGAGGAATCAAAACAGTGATTTTTCCAAACAGTTATGTTTTCCCAATGCTTGCTGATACTCAGAAAACTAAATATGACCACCTTTAGGAATCCCTCAAAATGCCTCTATTTTGTTAAGTAAAATAATACCATTTTAAAAATTAGTTTCTTGGGGTTCAACTACCACTTTAACATTAGGAGGTGTTAATTATAATATGAAGGTCAGAAACATGAAAGAATGATTTTAATAAAATTATAACAATAAAAGCTTCTAATTTATTCTTCTGATTACAAACGCTAAGATCATATGTCTGTTTAAGGTAACTGGTTCATTGCACACAAAGGCCACTGTTGGAAACACTCTTCATATCCTCACCCAGTTAATTTACGTGTATAACATTGCCTTTCAGCCAATGACATGTAAGGAAATCTAGATTATATCCATTTACACCTATTTATCAGATGCCTTCTCTAGTCTACTTCTTATTCACACAGCTGAGCTTCATGTAGGATGCTGAGGTGGGAGATACACTGAACAGAAGAGTCCTTGAGCCACTACATATAGCACGAGTCACCTGGAGAGCCTGGAAGTTCACCTTTACCTGTGGAAAAGTGCCAAGAGCTAGGAGGCTTCTATTATATTGAGACTCTAATGTGAAGAGTTTTTCGATTTAATAACTGACACTATTTAATACAGTAATATGCAAAGGCTTTGATTAATTTTATAAATCTTTCTATTTAAGAAAAATCATCTCTCCATATTTTAGTTTTACTTCTTTTCCAAGATGGCTGTGTGTAGTAGTAGGGTTTCTCGGTCCAGGGCAGCCAGAGGTCTGAGACCCACAGACCTGCTGCCCAAGACCCCTTAGCCGCCCACTGCTGCCCAAGCCCCCAGAAATGACTCAGACGCTTATATTAACTTCATGCTATTTGGCATATGGCTCAGGCACATTGCTAGCTAGCTCTTAAATCTTAAATCAACCCATTTCTATTCATCTGTCTGCCACGTGGCCCGTGCTCACCTGTGCTCCTTACATGTTTCTTCTTGGGTGGCTTGCTCGATCTGCCTCTGACTCCACCCTGCTTCTCCTATCTAAACTCTGATTTCTCCTCCTACTTCTTCTATGGTGCCTGCCATGGCCCAAAACAGCTCCTTTATTTAAAGATTGAGATTCACAGCATACATAACGCATTCCCACATCAGCTGTGAATCTCAAAAACTAGGCATTATTTCCACATTGCCGTCTTCCCTTTTCTTATTAAATTAATTTCAATTTTCTTTTTGTTACTTGAAAACAGTTTCATGTCTTCCCTCACCACGATTTGTCAAAATAGAACTGTATTTTCTCTGAATTTTTGATAATTTCTTCTTTGAAAATCTTCTTTTAATGTTTGAACTGTTGGAAAGGAGTTCCCTTACTACAATATTAACAACTTAAAACTGCAGCTTGACTTTCATGAGGGGAGGAAGTTGGGGATGACAGGGAAGAGAAGAGGGAGGGGAACTAAGGTATGCACTTAAAAAAATTTCAAATTAAAAAGCCCATTGGCCTTTCTCCCTTCTAAGTATCTGTATCTAAAGTATATGCACACCCATGTTCAACCACCTGTTCCCAAAATGCCTCTTCTTCCTCCCTTCTCTCTCTCTTGCTTCATTCACTGCTACACTTGAGGTTCCTTTAAATTTATATTGAAATGGGGTTTTTTTTTGCTAAATTTTCAGTTCATTTGAGAGTATTGATTACTTTTATAATAAAACACTGATTTGAATATAGTCATTTAAAATTTATTCACTTCACAAAAGTTTTATAATACCACTTAAAATACATTTTTATTTTTTCACAATTTTATATCCATCTTCACATTTCCCTTTCAGCCTAGGGGGCTCATGTATCTTTCTAACTCATATTTTTTTAAGGCCATATTTCAACACCTAAGCCAAAAATTAGTAGATAGTAATTTTATTTTGGGGATGAGGGCAATTAGGGAATGTATTTATGAGACAGGCTCTATGCAATCTAAGCTGTCTAGAGCTTGTTAAGAAGTCTAGACTCTCTTCAAACCTACAGTCCTCCTGCTTCAGCTTCTTAAGTATTAAAATTACAGGTATACACCACATATCTGGCCCTACTGTTTTTTATTTTTACTATTGATTTTTGAAATAGCTGGTCTTTTGGTTCCCAGTTGACAAAGAATCAAAGAAGAGTAGCATTATAGAAGATTTTAAACTACACAGAGGTTACATGCGCTATTAGACATAGAATAAAAGGGAAATTCGTAAATTACAATGAACCAAAATAATAAAATTGCCTTTTAGTTTACAAGAAATAAAAAAGAATATTGGAATAATTTAGTCCAAATCATAGATTAGCTATTAGCACTTTGTGAAATACAGTAGACCGGGGCATGTGTAAATATATCCTGACAGAGCCACACTATAGTTCTCTATTAGATATGTATGCAGGCCGGCATAAAGTTACCATTAATTGCTTGAGGGCGCTATAACCCTTTTGTTGAGTTTATTGAAAAGTGTTTGAAAAATGCCCATCAAACTTTAGTGAGCTGAGTAAGTTAAATAAAGCTTAAACAATGCCTTTTCCATCTCAAGCATCTAAGTTACTCGGCAGTTTTTGGGATCAGAGTGAGACCCTAGAGAAAAGAGTCAACAAAACCAAGCCATAAAATCAGGAAGGCATTGAAAGTTTAGATTCAGTATGAGACACAGAGAAAATAGAAAGCAGGCCTTTAAAATGAATACTTTCTGCTACAATGCAAAACCAATTTAACAAACATTTTGTTGAGATTGCAGAATGGGGATGCTGTGAGATATTTTAGGCAGGAAGAAAAAAGACTTCTCAAATTGCTATACTTAATTGTGCCTATTAAGATTATTGATGATCTATTATTAGTTTCATGTTCTTATTTTTTGTAAAGACCCTAGTGCATTTGCAAGTCATTTTTAGGTACATACACATATGCCCAGTTAGTAGTTTTATAAACTACCTTTCCTCAAACCACTGTGGCCTATTTTCACCAGTGAGGATTGAGAAGTTGATGCAAAATTTGCATCGCCCTCTTCATCATAAAGAATTGTTTTATTAAACAAGAATCCCACCACACTTTCCTATCTGGAAAAAGCAAAAACAAAATTCTACAAACAGGCTATTTTTAACATTAAAACATCAAGTGCTCTTTGATTTCTTTGTTGTTAAAGCACATAATTTCTATCTACTTAAGTTCAGGTATATCAAAATTTATATTTTCATCACTATGCAACTTAAATTATATATTTTGTCATTATAAACCATTGATTATTCTACTTCCAGAAATCATTATTTCTTGTTTTTATTAAACTTTTCCCTTTCCTTACAACTCAAGTTCCAGGTTTTCATCTCATCTGAGGATACAATATTCTATGAATATTATTATAAATATTACTATAAGTGATATCTTTATTTTAACATTGTATTTTCTAATTGCTATTTACAAGTCAATATTTTGGCAGTGGTAAAAGATATATCTAATAAAGAAACTTACCATATAGCCCTACATATTCTTTATTGTTAGATATATATTAAGTCTTCTGATTTAATAATATCATTTGTACATAAATTTTCCTTTTCTCTTTGTATATTAGCTTGCAATGATGGACTAACTCTCAATAAATGTAAAAAGAGCATATGGAATATTTTTTAGAAGTAAGTCTGAAATAGTGGAATGTTGTGGGAGATTGTGTTGTTTCATTGTAAATAATTACAATGGCTTATAAAATGGCTTGTTCCTGAAGTCTCACAGGACCCTCAATATAAGCAAAAAGTTTTAAATGATTTATTTAAGGTTTCTGTTCATAAAAAGGGAACAGAATCAAAGATGGCTTTCAAGTGTTGATGTTTTCATGGATCAGCTCTGTTTGCCTGGGCTAAAAAGATAAATTCTATGAAATTAGACTAGGAGCTGGGTGGAGCCATCCATCCATCCTATCAACTTTGAATCCTTAGTTACTGACAGATTAAAGGTATATTCAGAAACAGAAAAAAAATAGAAGAATCTGGGTGGAGTCAATCACCCTAGCCATGCAAAGGTATGGTCAGAGACAGAAAAAGTTAAGAAATAAATATACAGTAAAGATAGTTTTTTTAAAAAAAGTCTAAGTGGTTTAGATTGTATTGAAAATATATATATATATACATAGGCTTAGAGAAAGAAAATAAAAAAGGTAGAGAAAGCCCTTAAAAAAGAAATAGAGTAAAATAAATAAATAAATAAAAAATAAGCCACATAAAGATGGAAAATACAAAGAATGCCTGGATACTATATATTATTGTCTTATCTTTAAGCTTCTTGACTGAAAATAACTTTGTAAAAGCTGCTAAAAGACAGTTGGTCATAAGTTCTGTTGGAATAATTCAACCTATATATTTTGTAAATGAGTTGACTTTAAAACTGAAATCCAAATATATGCTACTTTGGAGAAGAGGTTTTTTTTTTTTTTTTTTTTTTTTTTTTTTTTTTTTTTTTTTTTTTTTTTTTTTTTTTCACAGAAAAAGAGAGGCAGTGGATTTATTCCTGGATAAAGAACATAAAGTTTGATAGAGGAAGACCCCCTGAAAAACCTCCAATGGAAATGGATGGCCCAGATGATTCAGCATTTCAGAGCACCTCTGTTGAAGTTTCCTGAGCTCTGTATCCGGAACAATTTCAAGGAGACTAGCTATGATGACCCAGCCTTACAGATGACTCCACTAAAGACTTGTCCATAATCCTACATTTTTCTTTGGATTCCTATGGGATTGCCAGCATCCCCATTCAGCAAGAAGTAGCCTAGAAAATGACACCCACATTCCCAAAACATGGATTATGGATGTTTGTGTTTATTTACAGTGTTGTTTATAAGTTGTTTTAGATAATGGGGGGGGGATATTAGATTTGGAGTTCTTTTTGTTTTAAGAAGAGAAAAGGAGATATGTGGGAGATTGTGTTATTTCATTGTAAATAATTATCCCACCCACTGATTTAATAAAAAGCGCTGATTGGCCAAAGGCAGGCAGGAAGTATGGGCAAGGCTACACTTGAGAACTCTGAGAACAGGAAGCACAGAGCAGAAATGCCAGAGAGAAGCCAGAAGAAGCAGAGGACAACCATGCTGCTGTGAGAAAAGGTACCAAGCCACATGGCTGAACAAGATAAGAATCATGGGGTAGATTAAGGGGTAAAGAGTTATCAAGTTGTATACCTGGGCCTTAGGCCAAACAGCCTAAAACTATACTAAGCCTCTATGTGTCTCTGTGGGTCTGCGGCCTTGAGGCTAGGCCCGAAAGTCATGGACAGAAACCTCCTACTAAAGAATGCATGTAAGCAAATACCAGTCTAATATATCTACTTTAAAAAAATACTTTATTAATTCTACAATTTTTAAAAGTCAAATTTCTCAAACTTTGAATGAGTACTTCTTCAAATTTTCAGCTTCTATAAATAAAATGTTTTAATTTTATTTTTCATGTCTGAAATGTTTCCCAGACTTATAATCAAATTATATTTTGACATATTATCTATACATGATATATAATATCAGGGTATTGATAATT
The DNA here is from genome assembly GCA_033318265.1 of Phyllotis vaccarum. Lineage (NCBI taxonomy): Eukaryota > Metazoa > Chordata > Mammalia > Rodentia > Cricetidae > Phyllotis > Phyllotis vaccarum. The sequence goes on along the minus strand of JARWLC010000005.1, from coordinate 26,633,734 downwards.
TATGACTAAATGCCATTTCAATTTCTTTGTTTTTACCTACTCCAAGGAGATATTTGAAATACTAAGTTGGAGTTGAAATCATGTTGATTCTGAGGTGCTTGTACAGATTACAGTCACGAGGCAAGATCACACTAACAAAATGTCCAGTTTCCCACATTGGAGAACCCCATGTAAAGGCTATATGACTTCAAGAACTACAGCTGAGAAGAGAACAATGGTGTCTAGACAAGCCTTTCATGATAGGTGGAAATATGGTAAACTATACCTCTACATATGTCAGAGAGTATGTTACTATCTCTACACAACCTCAGATTTCCATCAATATGACAAGGAGGATAGAGAAGAGAATTTAGTCTGATACATCTAGCATTCAAATGTTTATCTTTTATTACTGTAAATATGAAAAATTTAATTAGTGGTGAGTTAAGTTCATTTTTTAAATTGTTCACTCAATTTTGTTTCCAAAATGTTTCAAAACTTAGTTGAAAATAGTCAATGAGATGCTTCTAAATATGACTTGATTTACTACAATTTCTTACTGCTCTTACTAGTGCTAGAACAAAACTAAACCTAGTCCTAAATTCCTTAGAAAGGTAATGAAAGGTGATCTGACATTTCTCAAAAAGAACCCATATGTCTTCATTTTTCTGGGTGGTTTCCTTTCATTTGTACTGTCCAAATATATGAGTATTATTCTCTTTCCACTTAAAAATATCATACTTCAAATAGATAACGGTTCTGTCTATGGTGTTTTTGACATGATATCTTAGCACATGAATCTAGGAAGAGTGGTTTAGGTGGAGAAAAGTAGTGCCTTTGTACCGCTCATCATCATAAGTCCTTTGAGTTCTATTCATCTTTTAGCTCCTTTTTATTTTCTTTGATTACTGCCGGCTTCCACTGTTATCCTATCTTCTTTGGCAGAAAAACCTCAAATTTGAGTCAGGTGCATCACATATTCCAAAGGGTACAAGACAATTCATACGCTTCCTTGGGATTAGACAAATATTAGCATGTAAGCAGTGAGATGAAATCTAGGAAGCTACTTGTAATTTGTCATTTTCCTCTGAGATTAAAGCCTTCCTTCTTGTAGGAATGCTCATTAAGACACAGGATGTTAAAGAAAGGTGAAGAAAGCAGTTATAATCAGGAAGCTTGTTATGATCCTGGAAGTTAAAACAGGGGTGAAACAACAGTATTTTCTAAGAGATGGCATAACATTCCATTCTATGTATAAACTGGCTAATACATCAAGCAAACAACTCAGAGTTCCTAAAATTGACCAGATTCTCTGGGTCGCTTCCTTCCCAAGCATATACTACGAGCAGAAAGGGCTGATGAGAAACTGATAAGCTGAACTGCTCTAAGAAGCAGAGACTAGCCAAACTGCCTGAAAGAGGCTCAGACCAACTGAACCCCCTGAGGTCTCCAACATGTTCAGTTTTCTGAAGGCTGTGGAATAAGAATCAAATTTCTAGATTTCATGCTAGGGTGAGATTCAGTGATGCAACTGTGTTCAATTTATTTCTGCTTCTGTAAATGACGCCTCATCAATATTTCAGTAAGTAGCTTCTGGAAAACCCATTGGTTCCCCAAGGTGGACAATGGTATTCATTCTGTCTGTTGTCCTGTGTCCAGGGTGAGCAGAGGTTTGTTCCTGTAGTATGGCACAGCAAAACTAAGAGAAATTACTTAAGTTAGAGGCGTGATTGATCCCCTTTAGATTCCATTTGAGCAGGATGATTAGCCTATAGTTGCCCACCAGTCTCCTGGTGAACCTACACCTAAGGTTCAGTCATTGGAATAGCACAAAATAAAATCAAAGACCTGGATTCCTGAAAGATTATAATCAACTACAGTGCTGAACTATGGGGGAATTTCAAAGAGAAAAATAAATTCTTCTGTTGTTTAAGCAACTAGAGCCTAGGTTTCTGCTATTTGAAATTAAGATGATGACTCTAATATTAGAGAAGTAAAAGGAAAAAAAAACCGAAAATATGTCCTTCTCCCTTCACAGACAGAGAGACCACTAGGACTTTGAGCTCAGCAGTAAAGGAGTTGGGCAAACGGTTGCCCACCTTGCTGTAGATAGCAGACATATTCTGCATGGAGAAGGGATCAGTGACATAAGGATATGAACATAAATGTAAGTTTGCTGTCTGTGTAGGCTACACCTTGTTACGTTTAGCAATGATGAACTTAACTTATATACAGCTTATATTACATGCAAGCAGTGATGTTAAATAAAACCACCTCAACTTTGCTTCAGCCTTCCTTCCAAAGAGCCAAATCACTGGACCCAAAGCATTTTTTTCGAGGCTTTGCATTAATTTTTTCCCCCTCCGTCAGATAATGAGAAGCAAGTTAGCATCAAAGATCAGTTTAAATATATTTCAACCAACCAATAGAAAATATTTTAAGATATCTCAAGATTGGATTGAAAAATGCTATATATGAGAGTTCTGATACTATGAGTCTGCATAGGAAAGAAACGGACTACAGGACCTTCACAGGTGTTCTCAGGAACACCTTCCCTTGTCCACATGACAAATAGCCAAGGAGAGACTGTAGAGGAGAGAGAGCCTCTCCAGAGAGTAGACAGTGAAGAGAGCAGAGGACTAACAGCTTCTCCTGAGACAAGTGGTAGCAATAGATAATGTAGTCAAGGTATATATTACACTGCCTTACTCAAGATTTTCACCATTCCTGGCTATAAAGATTGACTGTTTCCAGTGGCTTAATATTACAAATACAATCTTTAGATTATTTTTGCTCTTCTTATCTTATACATGTATTTAAGGCAAGTATGTTGTTTGTTTGAAAACACATTTTGCATATTAAATTACAAAATATTTCCTTCATTGATATCCTTGTTCAGATGAACTTTGTATTTCTTTTCTTTAAACCTTCATATGCAGAAACACTATACTTTCCTCAAGATTTAGAAACATAGCAGATACATTGCTACAAAATTCTTATAGTACTAAAAATAATGTACATTATAGGTAATTATTATTACATTGTGCTGCTCTATTGTTTTTCCCTCTATAACAAAGTTGTCTTTTCCCCAGTGATGAGGGTTTTAGAGATTTGAGTTGGAGCATGGTTAAAGAACTATAGTGTCTCCCTGGATCAAACCAAAAACACTGATCAGAAGGACCCTGACTATTCTTTCCCAGTCATTATCTTTCCATGCAAAGGAGAGCAAAAGGTATAGAAAGAAATCCAGGAAGCTGCAAAAGGCCATTCTGCCTACTGGAAACCTTCCATGCTGAATTCTGAGCTTTGGAAATGGAGGCAGGCCCTGGGCATCTTGCTGCATTGATTGTTCATTCTCTTTGTTCACTTACTGTCCACTTATGTCTACTCATGGTGAGTCATTTGGTGGATTCTGGAGACATGTGCTCTAATTCAGGAGTTATTTATTGGGGCTTAGATGGTTAACAGCACGAAGCTGCAACCAATTGGATAGTTTAGAGAAAACCCCAGGAAGGCAGTGTTATACACCAGAAAACTGCTGATATTCTGGACTGTCTGTGGCCATGAATATTTACTTACCGTTAGTGTTCACAGAAGCTAAACAATTTTATTGTTTGAAAACAAACTTACATGCGTAACTCAGGTTTGCATCTTATAAATATGGTAGTATTTGAGAACATTATTCAGTCCAGAAATTAAAATTAACATCAAATCCTCATTTCTATACCTATTACCTAGGTTAATTCTGAAATGAGTGAAACATTTCCACACCTAATTAAAAGCTATGTAAAGACAACTATGTAATTTGCTAGAGGATGCTGAGGCACCAAGAACTTTAAACAATATAGATATTGGTGTTAGGCACAAATGCTCCAACTTGCTCTTAATCAAATAGCTACACATGCCCCTTCTTACAGTGTGATGATCCTATAATAATGGCTCAAGGATAAGGGAGAAACATTGGTTAAGGGCATTTTAAAGTCAGGAAGGACCTTGACACAAAGGAAACTCAAAGGAGTCTACAAGGACGCTCCCAGTTAAGACTGCTAGCAGTAATAGATTTGTTATGGCCCTTCCCTATGACCAGGCAAGGCTTCAAGTGCAAGGAGTAGGATTTCAAGCCAGTTGCATAACTTTTATACAGTCTGTCCTGCTGATAGGATGTGTTGGGATAAGGGGGAGTGACCAGCCAATGACTGGTCCATCTTGAGACCTATTCCACAAGAGTAAGCCCTCCCCTTATGCTTCTTGGAGGAACACGACCCAGAGGATGGCTCATGGGGGCTCACAGACTTTGAACAGCCAACCAGGGAACCTGCATGTGATCAACCTAGGCCCTCTGCATATATAGGACAGTTGTGTAGCTTGATAGTTCTGTGGGACTTCTAAAAGCAGAAGGAGGTATTGTCTCTAACACTGTTGCTAGCTGTTAAGACCCAAATCCTCATACAGGGTAGCTTTCCCAGTCTTCATACAAGGGGAGGGGCTTAGTCTCCTTGCAACATGCTAAATCCTGTTTTGATGCTATCCATGGGAAGCCTGCCCTTTTCTGGATAGGAAGAGTGGATGGAGTCTTGTATTCCTAAGGGCTGTGCCACATATTGAGCTATAGCTTTGGAAAAATATCAGTGAAAAACAAAATGACCCTTACAAAAGCATGGTACAGTTGCACTCTATGACTCATGAAAAAGCAGCAGAAGGCTTTGTTGAAATATGACACCTTATTCCCTCACCCGTTATAACTGATTATTTCAAAACGAGGAAACCTACTTCAGAGAAAAAGAAACACATTCTATCACTTTAAGCTAAGGAAGGGTATTTTGCTAAACAAACAAAGATTATGAATCATGAGGTAAATCTAGCTGACAGTAGGATAAATATATAATGAAAAATCCAATCCACAATGAACAAATTATAACTATATTTGGCTTAAAAATACATATTCATTTTTAAGTCCTTGCAACCCTCAATCCTTAATGGGATATCGTCATCAAACCCAACTAAAGAAGTAGCAGGAAGAAGATAAGAGGCAGAGAGGATATGGACACCAAGAAAACACGGCCTTCTAAATAACATGATGAGAACAGTAAGCCCAGGGCCTACAGGAGTCTACACCAGATCCTCTAAATATATACAACAGAATAACTTAGTGTTTTTATAGGAGTCCACAGTGTGTGAACTATTGAGTCTCTGATTCTTGTGCCTGCTTTTGGACTCTTTTCCTTCTATTGGTTTGTCTTCTTGAACTTGGATGTGATGTTTTTACTTTTATCTTATTATATTTTATTACTAAGACTTAGAAGCCTGTTTCTTTTCTAATAGGAGTGAAAAAGGAAATGGATCTGGGTGGAAAGAAAGGTGGATATAAAGTGGGTGCAGTAGAATGGAAATTGTAATCAAGCTATATTACATGTAAACATCATTTTCAATAAAACATATGTTAACAAAATTAAAAAAAAATAAAATACTGTCTGAGTTAAAAAAAAAACCTGCTTTACACAAAGATTAACTGTTACCCCAATAAAATCAAGTTTATTGACTCAGACATAAAAGCAGACTCATCAAATGACAAACTAAAACTGGTTATAAATTGTTGTTTTTATTAAATTTGAACTTGGAGTGATGCTGAAGGGCCATTACAGCTCCAGGGTTCCATGTGTGATCTATTGGAATTCTTGTGCCAAGCATGATCCAGCTGAATATATTCTTCTGTTCAATCTCATGTATCAATCTAAAGAATATTCCCAATACGCTTACTGATGATAAGACTGCAAGTATCTGTTTCCATTTCTGCTCCTCAAATGTGCTAAATTAGACTTCACAGCACATTTCTTCGTGAAGTTCGTATATGTGGAATACACATTCTTTCAAGTGAAGTGAGATTTCAATTGCTTCAAAAGGAGTAGGATTTGAATTAGTTTAGCTCAGTTCACGGGAATTTTCACAGGTTCTCACAGTCTTAAGAGAAGCATACACCAGAGAATACCAAAGTATCAATCATATTTCTCAGTAAAGAAAAAAACACTTCATTCCTTAAAGATCCATGGATTTGGTATGTATTTGTCCAAATGGTCTCATTCAGGTTTCCTCATATGACTGCATTAATTTAGCTTAGTCATCTGGGTTCTAGAGTCTTGGGAGTGCTAGACTTTTTATTTTCCATGTATAGTTGGGGAGAATTCTTTGTTTGAATGTGATCTCAATACGGTATTCTGAAAAAGGACCTATAAAGGGAAGGTTTATTTCACTTTTCAGATGTTTACTGGCCAAAGGAAGAGATGTAATCCATCCCATAGTTAATGTGGGATGATACCAAAAATTAGAAATGGTATAGAGAAGTGAGACTATGATAGTTATCTCTTATAGCCTATATGATGAAGGACTAGGGAGAAGTATGGACTTTTATCCTGATAGTTCACCTGTTAAAGACCATGCATGTTCTTATCCACACAGCAGTGAGCTTGTGGTTTTGAACATCTTTTTTTTTGGGGGGGGGGAGGGGGGGAAGCAGGAGAGAGCCTGAGATGGGTAATAGTAAAATAACAGACAGGAAACTAGAAGGAGCTTTAAAGATTGCCTAATGCTGGTTGATAGGAAATGATTTGGGACACTATATAAATGAACTAGTTTTCTCAATAAATGCAGCTAACTAAAACACCTTTTTTTGTTATATATCCTGTAATTTGCAGCAATTCCCTAATACTATAAGATGGTGGAATGCTCACATAAGATTGCATGGATTCTGACTGCAAATTGTGAAGTGTAAAGATGGATTCCTTTCATCAAATTAGTGCTGCCTAGAATGGCTATTGCAACATAAAGATAAAAAGAGTTTGGCTTTGTGTTTTACAGCTTTACACAGTTGGTAGTAAACATATGCAAGTCATTACCCCAGAATGTTATAAAGTCTGAAAATGTAAATAGGTTCAGGAAAGGCTTAGATAAATTCATGAATGAAGTTTATAATGGGTTACCCAAAGGAAGTTAGGGATCACAGACTCCCCAAGGTTCGGGTGTGGAGGGCAACTAGCAGACTTTCCTGAAAAACATCAAAGAAAGGACACTGGATCTTTTGACTTGATGTGCCTTGGTGTGACAGTTATATTCGCATATTATTTACATAAGAGCCTAAGGACCATGCAGCTCTATTCTTCTGAAGGTCTAGATAGACTTCATATACTTACTTATCTTAAAATCATTTTTAAAACCCTGCCTTTTCTCCACTGTCTATATACCAAAAGTGGAGTTTCTTTACAAGATCTTTATAATGTCATTTAAATTTATTTTTTTCTTTGTTCCTCTCCACTAATTTACTTTTGTAGCAAACTTGCTCCCTTCTTATCTAATTCTATTAAAATTTCCAAACCTCTCTTTTATCTTTATGATTCTACTCCTTCCAACTTCCTTTCATCCCATTTGAATATTTTATTTTCAATCTTTACCAAAGCTTTCTTTAATCTTTATATTAAGATACAGGAAATATATGCCCGTAATTTGTTTTGGCTCACTCTCAACTTTTATTATTGTAAAATGAGACTCTGATCCAGTCAAATCTCAAAATGGATCAAATAACTTTAGAAAAATCTGTAAATATTATCATAAATAAATCCAAGAGAAAAAAGCAATACACATGCCAGTCCACAATTAACTCACACTTTCCACAGAGATAACACAAAATATGCTCTAACAACAGATCTGAAGTGAAAGTTATATTAAGTGAAGTCTGTAGCAAAATCTTAAAGAAATGTTGGGTTTGTTTATTTAGAGAGATTCACATGATGAAACTGATATAATCCTCCTACCATGTGCAAGCAAATGAAGTGGAAGCTATACGATCCCCAGAAATTGATACTCTAAGGTTTCTAAGGATACTTTATTCTGTTGCCAAAATACATTAGTAATGTAAAGTGTGAGTTAAACTAAAGTCATCACAACTTTAAAAACAAAATAATTCTGGTTCACTATTATCTGGAAAGTATACACAGAGTGCTATTTTCTATATAGGTTATCATGTACATCTTCAATGTAATACACCTTAAGATTCTTATATACAAGTGGAACCAGACACAGGAAAATGTTATGATCACAACATATTTTAAATGCTTTATTATTTTTTTGAATAAAATTCTAAAAATGAGTCCTTCTTGTCATCCATTCTTTATTACCACTGTCATTGTTATATGTCTTGATCTTTGCAAATTCTTTGAAAAAGTTCAGTTTAAATCTTAAAATGCTTATTCACTGTTTACTTTTACTTGCAATTATTTTCATTATATATGCTATATTCAGTAGGAATTCCTTTTTAGTCTACAAAATAGTATCTATATTCTTTTATATTCTACTTAGCTTTAATTGTGGAGATTACATAAGACAATTAAATATTAAAATTTCATAATATAGTTATGTATTTCAATATTCTATTTCACATACATTTTCTTTAAGTCGGCTTAAACCTAAAAGAAAATTTATTAAAATTATTTTTTAGCTCTGTTGTTTTATATCTTACCAAATTCTTTTAATAAAGCTTCAACGCTATCCAGAGACTATGTGAGAAACTTAGTTAAGAGGATTTCCAGTGAGTCATGCTACAAAATAATGAGTCACTTTTGTAGAGAGGACATTCAAATTTGTTTTTTTGACCCATGAGGATTTTCTGTTAATTATGTAACAAACACTAATGTGTTAGGTGCTTCCTACCTAACTTAGTAAATCAAAACTCAACAAAATCTGTTTTACTTTTTTCAAACAAGAAATAAACTCAATAAACAAATTAACATTTTAAGTCATAACAATAATATTAACATTTTCTGATAGTCTTACTCTTCAAAGATTCATTTGTTTTCATCCTTAATGTGCAAAATCCAAACCATGAACAAATCCAGGTGTTTATATTTTGCTCTCCATTGTCTGAGAAAAGGAGAATGACTCAGGTGAACACACACATGCAGCCTTCTGTATTTGTAGGAGCTTTTGTTGTTTTTGTTTAAGACAAATACCCAAGTTTTGTCTCTTAGTGAACAAGCAACTGCTACAGATGTAGGTGGGCAGATATAATATATATTACATTAGTCAATAGCCTTAGATTAGCTTTATGGTATCTGCCCTGTGGACCAAAGCCTGGAATACACAGTGTCCATATTCCATGATGTTATATTCTGAATATTAAAAAACTCCATCAATTAGTAAATACATTTATTAAAAGCTTTCAGACTGAAGAAAGTCAACATCTGAAGAGAGATAACTAAAGGGTTATAACCAAAGCTTTTTAATTAATGTACTCTCTCAATCAGAGAAGAAACAGTGAAACCTCATCATTCTGAATTCTTTATGAAATCTACCTTTATAGACTGTACAAAATCCTATGTGTTTAAACAAGGTAGAGTTGCCACTATTTTTTTTTTTTTATGAACCAGCTCTAAGAGATGGTCATATTTATACTGACTTCATTGTATGTTCAAATTGTGCACTGGATTTCTACTGGCACTTTCTAATTTCTACAATACATATTCAAATTCTACTGCCACTTTCTTAAGGATTGCAAAGAAATGTTAAATCCAGTTGATGGCCTTTATCTCTCATGTATCCATTTCTTAACCATATTCCATTATCCATGTTTTATCTATTTTTGTGTTTTTACTGTCTCATTTGAAGTTGCTGTTTAAACAAATTTTCTTGCATATAAAAAAATACCATGGAAAAGTAACTGGCCATTTGATTAATTTTCACATTACTAATAATTAAGTTATTTCTATAGAAATTCCAGTAAAATTAAATCAAAATTATCAATAAAAATGTATAAATATGGAACTGGACATAGCTCCATAATGGGACAACATACAGATCGAGATGAAGACATATCTATCTATCTATCTATCTATCTATCTATCTATCTATCTCTCACACACACATACATACACAGAGATAGAGAGAAGAAGAAAGAGAGAGAAGGAGGGAGAAAGAGAGAGAGATTGAAAGTCCAGCATTTGTAAGACAGAGAATAGTTAAAACAGTGATCACCGAGTTTACCAGAATGAAATAATAGCCTAACACAAAAGCAGAAATGGACACAAAAGATGCAATGTCCAGAAAAAAAGATATCCAAAATTTGAGAAAGTAAAGATTATGGATGAAGTTAGCACAGGGGGATAAGTCACAAAGTGTGAGCTATTTTCTCCCTGCTGTTCTGTCCTACCCACTGTAGTGAGAGGAGGCCCTGAGAATAAGGGATAAGTTTAGAAGACAAAACAAACAAACACAGGTGAATATACAAAAGGGAAGCAATACGAAACCAAACACTAAAGCAACAGTGCACACAAACCCACAGAGTCCAGCCTCTTTTTCCAGTTTTCAGAAAACCACAATTCAGAATTTAGAAACAGACGATTAAGAATTCCATTGAAAACAGATCAGGCTACCCGGAAAGACAGGTATATATTTCACAAAAGATTTATTAGTGATATAGTTTGCCTTTTCTTTCTGTGAAAAATCAAACAATGTTCAGATCTCACATATACACAATCTGACACACATATCTCAATTCTGTATTCTTAAGTTGGTAACTCAACCTTACTAGATATTTGGAGAATATCAACACTTCAAGTGGATACTGAAATAAAGAACTCAGAAAAATACAATGCGAAATGCTGAAAACAAAACCTTATTAACTATAAGCTAGTAAAAAAGGTTAAAAATTGTATAAATTGCTTCTGGCCAATGGCTGACTAAGAGCCCATAAGAGCCAACTAACAGCCAACTAAAAACAAACTTAGTGACAACTGAAGACACAGAACTCCTTGGTGTACAGCCAACTAAGAGTAGCCCGAAATTACTGAAGACACACAGCCCCCGGGTCCACAACTGACTAAGAGAGCTGACCAAGAGTGAACCAAGGAAGCAATGGTCAGCCACCACTGAAAGAACACACAACAATATAAAAAACAAGACACCACCAGAAGAAGCTGATAGCTCTACAACATCAAGACCTAAGCAGGATTATGAAGAGAAAACAGAAGTAAACAACCTTTAAACAACTTTATGAAGATAATAGAAGCTTTAGAAGATGATATTTTAAAACTCCCTTAAAGAAATAGAAGACTCTATAACCAAAAAATTGGAAGAAATGAACAACTTCCTGAAAAAAAAAATAAAGAAAACAAAGAGAAGAAAACACACAGGTGAAAGAAACATTCCAGGAATTAAAAATTGAAATACAAGCAATAAAGAAGCCAGAAACCAAGACAAAGCTGGAAATACAAAACCTAAATAAATGAATCGTAACTACAGATGAAAGCATAACCAACAGAATGCAAGAGATGGAAAAGAGAATTTCTGAATTGGAAATAGTGGATTTGATAGAGGAAATAGATACGTCAGTTAAAGAAAACACTAAAACCAAAAAGTCAAAAAGAAATCATTCAGGAAATCTGGGACATCACGGAAAGACCAAAGCTGAGAATAAGAATTGAAGGAGAAGAATACCAGCTCAAAGACACAGAAAATATAATCAACAAAAATCATAGAAGAAAACTAAAGAAGGAAATGACTATAAAGATGCAAGAAGCTTACACAGCGCCAAATAGACTAGAACCCTCCCCCAATGTCTGCTCGCCAAATAACAAGCCCTATAGAACAAAGAAAAAATATTAAGACCTACAAATGAAAAATATCAAATTACCTATAAAGGCAGACCCATCATATTAACACCCAACTATTCAATGGAGACAATGAAAGCCAGAAAGTCCTTGTCAGATGTTATACAGACACTAAAATACCATGGCTGCCAACCCAGACTACTGTACCAGGCAAAACTATCAATCACCATAGATGGTGTAAACAAGATATTTCATGACAAAACCAGATCTAAACAAAACCTATACAAAAATCTGGCCCTACAGAAAGCACTAGAGGGAAAACTCCAACCTAAGGCAATCAGATACAGCCATGAAACCACGAACAATCAATAGTCTCACAAGAGGGAAAAAGAAAATCCAAAGAAGAGAAATACACACATGCTACCACCAAAATAACAGGAAATAACAATCATTGGTCATTAATATCCCTTAATATCAATGGACTCAATTCACCTATTTAAAAAGGCACCCTAAGACAATCTAACTATATATATATAAATCATCCACCGCAATCAAATAGGCTTCATACCAGAGATGCAGGGATGGTTCAATATGAGAAAAACTGTGAATATCATTAATCATATAAATAAACTTAAAGATGCTGAAACAGGCTTTGACTAAATCCAAATTATTTCATGATAAAAGTCCTGGAGAGATCAGGAATACAGGGAAAATTCCTGAATATAAGAAAAGAGATAAACACCTTCAGCCCAAGTAGCAGGATACAAGATTAACACACACACACACACACACACAAAAAAAAAATCAATAGCCCTCCTATACAGTAAGGACAAAAGGGTTGAAAAAAGAAATAAGGGAAACATCATCCTTTATAATAGCTGAAAATAGTATTAGAGATCTTAGCATAACTCTAACCAAAGAAATAGCAGACCTGTTTGCCAAAAACTTTAATTCACTGAAGAAAGAAATTGAAGAAGATATCAGAAAATGGAAAAAACTCCATACTCTTGGATAGGTAGGATCAACATAGTAAAAAATGGCAATTTTACCAAAAATAATCTATAGATTCAATGTAATCTTCACCAAAATCCCAACACAATTTTTTACAGACTTTGGAAGAATATTACTCAACTTAATATGAAATAACAGAATCCCAGGATTGCCAAAGCATCCTACTCAATAAAAGAAGTTCAGGAGGAATCACCACTACTGACTTCAAGCTATACAGTGACAAAAGCAGCCTGGTACTGGCATAAAAACAGACTTCTGGAATGGAATTGAAGACCCCGACATTAACCCACACAACTATGAACACCTGATTTTTGACAAAGAGGCCAAAAATATTCAATGGAAAACTGGTAGTATCTTCAACAAATGGTATTGACATAACTGGATGGTAGTATGTAGAAGAATGCATGCAGATCCAAACATATCACTCTGCATATAACACAAATCCAAGTGGATCAAAGACCTCAATATAAACCCAGCTACACTGAATTTGATAGAAAAGAATGTGGGATATACCCTCCAAAATATTAGCACAGATGATCACTTCCTAAATATAACACTATTAGCACAGACACTAAGAGCAACAATTAACAAATGGGACCTTCTTAAACTGAGAATCTTCCATAAGGCAAAGGACATAGTCAACAAGACAAAATGGCAGCCTACAGAATGGGAAAAGATCTTCACCAACCCTACAACTGAAATATGTAGAGATATATAGAGAACTCAAGAAACTAGAGCTCAAAAATCTAAATAACCCAATTAAAAATGGGCTTCAGACCGAAAAAAGGGAATTCTCAAGAGAATTACAAAAAAATCTTTACCTTCATCTTTACCTTCAAAGAAATGCAAATCAAAACAACTTTAAGATAGCACCTCACACCTGCCAGAATGGCTAAGATCAAACACACAGATGATAGCCTATACTGGAGAGGATGTGGAGCAAGGGGAACACTAGGAATCAATCTCCCCAATGATCCAGCAATACCACTATTGGGCGTACATCCAAAGAATGCACATTTGTATCCCAAAGACATTAGCTTAACTATGTTTATAGAAACATTATTTGTAATAGCAAGAACCTGGAAACAACCTAGATGCCCCTTAACTGAAGAATGAATTAACAAACTGTAGTATGTCTGCACAATGGAGTACTACTCAACAACAACAACAACAACAAAACATCCTAAAATTTGCAGGCAAATAGATGGATTAGGAGAGTATCCTCCTGAGCAAGGTATCACAAGCCTAGAAAGATAGGCATGGGATATACTCACCCATAAGTGGATTTTAGACAAAAAGCACTGAATGCCTAAGTTGCAAACTACAACCCCTGAACAGCTTGGTATCACAAGGGACTTAAAAGAGACTTCCAGAGATTCCCCTAGGAAGATAAAATAGAGAAGATATCCTTAGCAAATTGGGGTCATAATAGGTTGCAACCAAGAAGAGGTGTGAATAAATCATAAGAGAAGTAGATGCTTGAGTGAGAGGAGCAACAAAGAGGGAGGAAAAAAGAGATGGATGTCTTGATAGAGGAAGCCACTGTGGGATGGGAAAGAGACTAGGTGCTAGGGAAACCTCCAAGAACTCTCAGGATGTCCCTGGCTAGCTCTCCAAACAATAATGGAGTGGGTGCCTACATACCACTTCCCCTAGAATCAAATGAATAACCACCCTAAGCGTCATCACAGAACCTACTTCCAACAATGAATAGAGGTGGAGGCAACGATCTATGGCTGAGCATTGGGCTGAGCTCCAGGGCCACATAGGGCTAGGGAAGGAGAGTCTGCATGAGCAAGTGGATAGGGATTATGAGAAGTTTCACGGAGATGGCTGCCTGGAGCTCTGGGGATCTCACTGAATCAAGCACAACCATCAGTAAAAGGAACTAAACCCTTCAAGTGTAGGCAACTGTGGCTTGGCATGGGCAGTATGCAGACCCTCGAGGGGTGGGATCACACTGTGCTCTTGTGCATGAGGTGGCAATTTGGAGCCCATTCCCTGCAGAGGAACACCCAACCCAGACTTGTCATTGGGATGAGGAAATCTGACTTGCCTGGAGTGGATGTGCCACTCTGAACTGACCCACCTTGAGACTTCTTGTCCTCTTGGAGAGGGGATCAGTGGAAGGGAATCGGGGAGGCTGAAGGCTGAATGGGAGGCATTGGAAGGAGAGAAGGGAAGGGAATCAGGGATATATGGAAAAAAAGAAAAGAGCCTTTAAAGAATTTTTTTAGGAGTTTTTTTTTTTTTAGAAAGTATTTAAAAATGTAAAAATAACATAAAATCAGAATAAAATGGTGGAGAAGTCAAAAGGTAAATTCAAAATGTCTACAATCTTATTAAATAAAAACCAGAAACATCTGATTACTTGGGTGAGGGAATATTGATACAAATGAAATGATATTTTTCTAGATGATAGAACTCATAAGTTGACAGGATCTAAAGAATAGTCAGAAAAAGTGAGAAAAAAAAGCTCTATTAAGTCATCACACAGGGAAATGTTGGAGCAACAAAAACAAAGAATTTCAAAAGCATCTATGGTTTAAAAGATGAACTGAGTGGGACAATAACAAAACCAATAAACCCTCTCAGCAATCAATTTGGCACTAAGCTCATTACACCGACAGGTAGGAGACAGTGAAAAATGCCTTGAAATACCTAAGGAGAATTATCTTCAACAATGAAAATTTATCATTTAATTAGAAGGCTTAAAATATCCTAAAGTTGGCTGTAAGAGAACCCACCAGTGATTCCAGAAGTGGGGAGGCTGAGGCAAGATGATTGTGAAATGCTCCATCATCCTGTGCAGCAAAGGTAAATGCCAATTCATACACGCAAAATATCAGATTTATTTTTAAATAGGTTATCTTTTAAATCACAGTTTCCACATTCTGGTGACCTTTATAAACTTCCTTAAATATTTTTTAATAAAAGCTTGAGCTTCCTCCAAGTTTCAGGGATCTGTATGGAAGAGCACACAGAAAGATGATAACAAAAAGCCAAAGGTGAGAGACAAGTTGACAGGAATAGTATTTTCCAAACACTGCTATGCTGATGCACAAATCAACACAGAGGCTGGTAGGCATGTATAAGATCTGCACAAGCTTTAACAAGAAGTACACAAAATGTTCTCACCATAGATGAGAATCTAATTGTGATAGATGGTTCTGGAAAAGAGATGATCAGTCTTTTTCAGTTGAGTAACACTCCATATCAGGACTCAGCACAAATTAAACTCAATCATTTTTGTATGTTTGTTTGCTTGCTTGCTTGCTGTCTTTGGGGGTTTTGCTTGTTTTATAGAGAAAAAGTAAAGTGGAATCGGATAGCTAGGTCATGGTGTCAAATTGGGAGAATTTGGAGGAGCAAAAATAATACAATAAAATTATCAAGAGTAAATGAACCAAAAATGAAATCATTTAAAAACATGTGAGAAAGAGATAGAAAAAATAACAAAGAACAAGTAGATGAAAGAGAAAAAGGATTTGTTAATGGTAACTTACAAAAGCCCATTGGCTCTAGTGGAAAAGAATAGCTGAATAAAAAGCATTATACATAGATATATAGATAGATGCACAAAGAAATAAAAGTGCTTAAATAAGACATACGGCCGAGCTAAGTCATGACTAGTCATGTGCTCACATGTACACACACACACACACATGCACAGCACGAACATACTCACATAAAGACTCATATCCCACCACTACACTCATGCTTATTGCTACGCTATTCATAATGACAGGAAATTAAATTAATTCAAATTATAATTATATAATATCAAAAGTTTATATAGGGAAGTTTACTTATTCATTTGCCTATTTATATGTTGTAACATTTGGCAGTCTTGAAAAGAATACATATATATATATATATATATATATATATATTCAAGAACAAAAGCAATGCAGAAGTGGTGACTATTTTACTTAAAATATAAACAATGCAAAGGTTTACAGGT
The DNA here is from genome assembly GCA_033318265.1 of Phyllotis vaccarum. Classification (NCBI taxonomy): domain Eukaryota; kingdom Metazoa; phylum Chordata; class Mammalia; order Rodentia; family Cricetidae; genus Phyllotis; species Phyllotis vaccarum. The sequence continues at coordinate 26,617,189 of JARWLC010000005.1, read as the reverse complement.
TTATTGAAGATCCTGTAAAATGTAAATCAATTTTATGAAAATATGGAACAAATACCACATGTAAACATTTCAAATGATTTACTCACAAAATAGGACATGGAAGTTAGATTACTGACTTTCCTACTGATCATTTAGTTCAAAATGCATGTAAGAAATTTTTCTTAAATATGACATAATAGGTTGATAATATAACTGCATTTATACAATTAAAGGCTATGGATATACAATTAGGTAGATCTATTTTTCATTGAAAAATAATTTTTATATATTATAAAAGATATTCCTCTCCCCATCTCTCCATATCCTCCTCTCATTGCAAAACATCCTGTCAAAAGAACACCTCCTCCAAGTCAATTAAAATATAAACAAAACACACAAACAAACAAACAAACAAATCAATGGGCTTCTCTGTCTTTCCAACACCTCTTCATTTATCCCAGTGGTATTGGGTATGCAAGGTTTCTTGGGGTAAACCCTTTTGTCCATCAGCCCTGCCCACAAAAGGACCACTCCTTTCATGAACATCAGAAGGTCATAGATAGGTAAATGATGTGTTAGGGTGTGATATCCCAAGGCCCAGGATGGAGGTCTAGGAAGTAACTGAGCTGATCAGTACATGTCACTGAGGCCTACTCTTATGTGTGTTAGTTTCTTCATTGGAAAGAAAAAACTTATTTTTTCCTTTGTAAGCAAATGTCAGTTGGAGACAGCCTCTTGACTGCAGATAGGAGCTCATATCCACTGTCTCCTGGCAATAATGAGACACTGGCCTGCATTTGTTCAGACCCTGCCCATGCTATCAGAGTCTCTGTGGGTTAATTTGGGTATCTATTCTGTTGTATCTGGAAGACTGTTTTCTTTGGTGTTATCTATCCCCTGTGGCTCTTAAAGTCCTCTGCCTCCTCTTCCTCTTCACTCCTGAGCCCTAAAGAAAAAGTTTTGATGAAGACATTCCAATTAGGACTGAGTGCTCCAAAATCTTATACACTCTTCATTTCCAGTTGTGGGTCTCTGTGTTAGTTCTCAACACTACAAGAGGAAACGTCTTTCAGGGTGTCTAAGCAAGGCACCAATCTGAGGCACAGCCTGGTGTGACCACTGCTAGGGCAATCTTACCATTTTATTTTATTCAAAGAGATATTAAGAGTTCAAAAACATGGCTACATCCTTCTTAAAATAGGGATTTTTCCTTTGGATTTCTTAAGTCATGCCTTGTACTATCTGGTATATCTAACAGCTCCTTTTAATCTTTTATCATCTTGTCCATTTACGTTTAGATACTAAACTAAGCACTTAACTCTCTGGGTATTTTTCCCAAGCATATATCCTCGGGTCATTCAGTCCTGCTTCCTCTTTGCTTCATTCATAATGATGACAGAATGAAGAAACTCAGTTACCCTAAAAGACAGACAAGGAAAATGGTAAAAAGGAAATACTTTATTTACATTGCTTTGAAATCGTAATAATTCTTAACTGTTCAAGTATTTGGATAAGTAGAAAACGTGATTAATCCTGATCTAAATATTTACACAATATCCATTATGATGCCAAAATAGAGTAAACACTCTGTGCTTCTTGTTTTAATAAAAGCTGGAGTAGCATAATATTTTGATTGGTCCTCTGTTTCTTAAGAAGATTCTCACTGCAAGTCTCCCAGAGCTTAGTTGTTTAAATTCAAATGCATTGAAAATTAAAATTGCAACATATAATCAAATAGAATAATTTTTAGTGTTAAACTTTCTCTACATTAAATATAAAGAACATATTCTGATGTCTATTTTTAAGCAAGCTTGTTCATAATACATTTTCCTAAGTTCAGTGATTCCCAATTCAGATTTGTTCCAGAGAAATTATTGGCAAAATATGGATACATGTGTCTATGTGCAACCAAAACGAAGAAGGAACAGATAAACACAGAAGCTTGTATCTCAATGCTTTTGCTTTTTACTGTAAACACATGAACACATTTCTGCTTTAATCTGATGGGTTCTTCTGCATGTGTTACTGCTGTGGATATTTGTTTTGTTTTGTATTTCTGTTGCTGTCATTTAAACTTTCCAGGCAAGTAAAGCTTCATGATTTCCAACATTGTGTAAATTTTCTTTGGTTCCTCTTTTGACAATAAAACCCAAAGAACTCTTCCTTCATTCACTTGCATGAGTCTTTTCTCTGGCTCTTGACATTCTTTTAACACATTTTCTCAGGGACCACAAGAATGACATTCCTCTTCTTCCCGTCTTTCTCATTGTTCTCAGAGTTGCAGCCTTTGCCATAGTCTTTTGTAGAAGATGATTCTGTATCCCACAGCTGCATTCCTTCAGTTCTGCTCATTATCACTTGGAGGCAGCCTCCGTTCCTCAGTATATTCATCTATCTTTGGTTCAAATCAATAGATCATTTTAAATCAGTGCACTAGACATTGAAAGACCACTTTTTATTGCATGCTTGTAGTTCAGACGTAGAGAATGAATGATTTCTTGGGGTTTGTGGTCCATAATTATATTAACCTTGGTCCCACACTAAGCTATTTGAAACTTCTCACACCTCATTACCAGTCAATGGGTTCTTTTCTATGTAAGAATTGCATTGTTTGACTTTGAAAGACATGTTGTTAAAATCCCTTTACAGGTTAGTGATGTTTCTTAAGAAGAGTGGAACAAATTTCATGGTCAAAGTCAAATTTTTAGCACTCTTTATTACAAGGATATCTAACTCTTTAAATGCCAGAAAAGCTCGTTTGGTTACAAATGAGCAAGTGGAAAAAGGAGAGACAAATTGTTTTCACTATTATCATCTTAATACTATGCTTTCTGCTTCAGTAAGAAATGTTATTAAATATTTATAGTTAGTATTTTAATATAGCAGCTAAAATACAGGAAAAATACCAGTAATATTTATTTATTTTTACTTTTGAATGGTTCTGCTATCACTGACTTTAATCCTGAATAGGGTTTAAAAAAATGAAAGTAACTTTAAGACTGGAAAATACTTTTACTAAATCAGAGCTGGTTAAATATTTTTGTCTTATTTCCTGGACATGGATGAGAATGAATTTTAAAACTCTGTCTAATTAAAATCTTGTTAAACAACCAACAAAATACAAATATATCTTATTAAACCCTAGGGTGAAAATAAGTGCCTCTGTAGTTAAAAAATTCTAGATAACAGATTGTAAATTTGAATTGAGCATTTAACATTCTAAAGCTTGTTATCCTAAAATAATTCTGGGAGACCTAACTAATTATCTTTCACTAGGGAGGGCCACAGAGTAACTGGATGGACAAAATGTTCATGGAGATGAATAGAATTTAAGAATGAGTTTAAAACTGAACTCAATCAGCTTTGATATAAAAACACGTAATTTGCTCTTCTACTTATTCTTTGAAGATAAATAGCAAGTCAGATTTATGGTAGAACTAGAATTAGAATTCATGCAACTTGAAAATTTTAAATCATGGACAATCTTGTTTTTTGTTTGTTTGTTTTAAGTTATCATGCAAATGGTAGGAACATAAGAATAAAAACTTTTCAAGCACTTTTAACTGCAGAGACTTCAAAATTAAGTAGCTCTAACACTTAACCTGTACTCTAAGCTGAAATGTATTGATCCTGTTGAAAAAAAAAAAAGAACTCCACATTTTTTGTAAATAAACACTCTATCTTCAAGCTATAATTGAAGGTTTAGAGCTTGATTTACAGACCCTACTTCATCTGGCAAACATCTCTGGAACTGATTTTCAAGGTCAAGTGTGATATATACTCCCCCAATTTTACTCAATTTCCTAAAATATTTTAAAGTCTCAATGCTTGAAGGGTGAATGTTAAGTAGCTAGAGAAGGCCCTTCAGAGCATTAAGGATGGACACTTTCTTCAAGGTCAGTTTGGAAACTCACTTGACTTTTTTCTAGTAACATAAGAAATGCAAACATCCAAAGTGCCCTTTCCTAGGTCTTCATATCAGAGTGGAACACTTCTGACTCTAGGTGAAAACATGGCATTCTGACCTCTCCCAAAGATTGGAATGCTTCATACTATTATATTCTCCCTTAAAAGCCATTCCATCTGGGCATGTCAATCACCTGGACAATAGTATACACCTGTCAGGAAAAGTCTGTCACTTACATATGTTATAAGGAGACTAGAGTAGAGGAATAATTATTTCCTCAGTAAGAAGATACATACCAAAGGCACCTATCTCCATGCAGTAGTTCTCAGATATTATGTATGTGTAAATGGAAGCAAGTAATAATGAAGCTTCTGGCCAGATTCAAATTATTATTATTATCATCCTCCTCCTCATCAGTATCATTATAACCATCATTATCATTATGTACATATTATGTATATTGCCTACATGTGTGGTAGGAGGGCTGGGAATGAATGGTACACATATGGAGATCAGAAGAACTGATCATCTCCTTCTACTATTATATATTTCCAGAGATAGGATGCATGTCATCCAAAATCTATTTTTTGCTTTACATTTTATTTTTATTTATTTGTGGTTATATAGGCGTGTGTGTATGTCTGTGTGTGAATATATGTCATGTGGGAGGGTTACCTTCAGAGAGGCTAGATGCTGCTGCTACATCCCTTGGATCTGCAATTATAGAAAGTATTGAGCATCAAACTTCAACAGAGGAAGTTTAATTAACCACTGACCCATCTCATCAATTTTCAATATTTTAAATTTTATGTATTTCTGTTAAAGACATATACTTTAAGGGCCTACTTTATATAGTATAACTCATATTTTATTAGAAAACAGCCTTTGATATCTCTGTCTATTCTCCAAATGGAATATCTACCTTTATCTATCCAATATATATCTGGTCCATGTACTTTCCTTCTCATTTTTATAATATCTCTCTTTCTCTTTTTGTTTTTACTTAGTTTAAAGTTTAATTATTTGCACACACACAGTGTATGCACATGTTCTCCAAAACAACTACTCTAGCGCCTTTATCTCTAAACCTTACACACACAATTGTCTTCTCCTTTGGCTGACTTGGGCTCTGCTTTAAGTCACTCTCCCCTTGCACATAAATCCAAGTTAAAAGATAAATAACCAGCATGACCCACATGCTATAACATAAACAAAACAGCTAGAAAAATAAAAAAAAAATTATAAACCAGTGGATACATGCCTTCCAATGAGTAACAAAACACAGTAAGAAAGAAGAGAAAGAGCAATCTACTAAAACAAGCCAGCCAGCTGAAAGTTTATCAATACTGTAAACTAAAGATAAGGAGACAATGTAAATGTCAGAAAATATTTCAGAATATTAATTTAAAAAAGAGTAGTGAACAAATAAAGAATTCAAGGGCATGGATAAGGAATTTATAGAGGATCTAGACAAGACAAGAAGGTCACAAAACCACTTCAAGACTTGAATAAGAAAGTTGTCTGAGTAGATGAGAGAGTCAATAAGGAGAAGGAAAAACACCAAAATAGAAACTGAGTACTACAAAGAGCCGAACAGCCATTATGACAATGAAAGTTTCTATTAGTTAATTAAAAATACAACTGGGAGAATTATCAACAACAGCAAAATGGTCTGCAAAGATAAAAAGCCAGTGGTTAGACATGCATTGATCTCAGCAGTATTCAAGTTTTGTTTCCAGTAACCATGTCTGGCAGTTTACAAATATGAGTGACTCCATCTCATGATATCTAATGCCCTCTTCTGGAATATGTGACACTACACTCACCTGGGTTCATCCTCATTCATTCTCTCTCTCTCTCTCTCTCTCTCTCTCTCTCTCTCTCTCTCTCTCTCTCTCTCTCTCTCTATATATATATATATATATATATATATATATATATATATATACATATATATATATAGATAGATAGATCTATATATATGTGTGTCTGTCTCCTTCTCTCTTTCTAAATATTAAATTTCAAGTAATTTTCCTTTAAAAAAAAAGGTGTTAACAGCAGACAGTAATAAAATTTATTAGTGTAAGGTGAATAAAATAATAAATACAGATATGTGTGAAATGAAAAATGCAAGTAATTAAAATTAAGAAGAAATCTGTAATATATTGAAGAAAAAATCTAAGCTCATGTAAGAATTTAAAAAGAGCTAAGATATAGAAAAATGCCTAAAAGAACCCAGTCAATGAAATTATGGCTGGAAATTTTGTAAACCTATAAAAAGAAATACATATTCAAATACAAATAACACATTCTCAAAGAGATACAATAATAAAAGATACTCCATATACATATGTCAAGATGTCAAAAATATATAAGAGGCTGATAAGAATAGAAGTTATAAAAGAAAAATGTCTACTCATATATAGAGGTAAAAATATCAAAATAACATCAAATCATCTGCAAATGTAACAGCCATAAAAACATGGATTAAAGGTTCTAAGCATGGGAATAAAATAATTTCTCACAAAGATTATAAAATAGAATAAAACAATCTATTAAAAATTGATAAAGTTATACAAATACTTTGAGAAAAACAAAACCTAAGGCCTTACATGTTAACAGAGCTAGTGCTGCAGAAGATCTTCCCAGATGGAGAAAGAAGAAAAACAATATGACTTATACGAACACATGAAGTGGTATTTCACAAAAGGGAAAGATGTATACAGGCAGGCCAGGAGGGAATAGGTCTTGATCAACACATCAAACCAGAAAATATCTATTATAACCAGAGGAGGAAGATAAGAAATTCCAGTTTTCAAGAAAAACTCAAACAATCCTATTGCATATAACAAACCATTTGCACTCATAATCTTGAATAAATTTAAGTGACTTTACTAATTTTAAATTTAAAATTAAATACATTTAAAATCAAATTAATTTAAAAGTTCCAATTGTGTTTTTTCTCCAGGAAATCAAATAACTAGGAGAGACTATTGAGTGTCAAGGGACAGAAATCAATTAATAAAACAAATAGAAGCCATAAACAAGCTAGTATATCAGTTATCATATCTGATAAAGTAATTTTCATGGTGAAATTACTTAGAAGAGATAAGGAGTGCTCTACACATTAATAAAAAAGCAATTAATTAAGAAGATATAATTACTGTAAACACATAGATTGAATCTTGGATACCCATTTTCATGAAACATACATTAAAGCTTGTTAGGACAGAGAAGTCTGAAAAATTACAGCAGAAAACTGGAACATTCTTCTTCCACAACTGAGTAGATACTTCAAACTTAAACCCAGAAAAAAAAATCACAACTAAATTATATCATAGATAAACTAAATTTAATAGACATCTTTAGACCACACTACCCAAGAGTTAGTGAATAAACATTTTCTCAGTGCACATGGTATCTGTTCTAAAATTAGTAACATTCTAGGCCACAAAGGAAACAATAGAGGTGCAAAAGACAATATAGATATACACACAAAAACAATTTCCTGAGGCATATTAGACCACAATGAAATATAACAGAAAATCAATAGCAAGACTAACCTCAGAAAACATACAAATGCTTTGCGACTGAACGATGAACACTGGAATGAACGAAGTCATTGGAGAAATCAGGAGGAAGTTCAAGTTTTAATAGACTCAAGTACAAATGAGAACACACTATATGAGACACACTAGAAAGCAGCTAAAGCATAAAATATCAGAGACCTCGATGTTCAGGAGTTGTGGTTTGCAGTCTCATTATTCTTTGCTTTATGTCTAAAATCTATTTATTAGTGGGTACATAACATGTGTATCTTTCTGGGACTACGTTACCTCACTCAAGATATACTCTCCAAATCCATCCATTTGCCTGCAATTTTTTTTTCTGCTTAGCAGTACTCCATTGTGTAATTTACCACAATTTTTAAGCCATCTTCAGTTGAGGGGCATCTAGGTTGTTTCCAGGTTTTGGCTGTTATGAATAGTATTATTATGAACAGAGTTTAGCTAATACTATTGGGGTAAGAATGTGCATCCTTTGGGCATATGTCCAACAGTGATATTGTTGGATATTGGGGGGACTGATTTAGAGTTTTCTGAGGAACCTCCATACTGCTTTCCAAAGTGGCTGTACAATTTTACACTCCCACCAACAATGGAGGAATGTTCCCCTTGCTCCACATCCCCTCCAGCAAAGGCTGTCATCTGTGTTTTTGATCTTAGCCATTCTGACAGGTGTATGATGATGGTTGACTGAGAGGAGCATCAGAGGAGAAAAAAAGAAATCTAAGATATCTCGATAGAGGAAGCCACTGTGAGGTTAGAAAGAAACCTGATTCTAAGAAAACCTCCAAGAACTCACAAGATGTCCTTGGCTAGCACTCCAAGCAATAGTAGAGAGGGTGCCTAAACAGGACTCCCCCTATAATCAAATGAATAACCATCTTAATTGTCATTATAGAACCTTCATCCAGCAGAGGTGGAAGCAGAGATCCATAGTTAAGTACTAGGTGACCTCCAGTTCCAACTGAGGAGAGAGAGCAGAGTGTATATGGGCAAATGGATCAGGATCATGAAGGGGACACCCACAGAAATGGTTGACCAGAGCTATTGGGAGCTCACTTACTCAGAAACAATTGCTAAGGAACCTTCAGGGAAAGAAACTAAACCCTGCAAAGGTAGATGACTATCAAATGGTGTGAGCAGCTTCTGAAACCTCTTGAATCAGGATCAGAGTATGCTCCTTGTGTATGAACTGACATCTTGGAGTCCATTTCCTACAGAAGAACACCTAACCAATCCTAAATAGTGGGATGAGGGACTCAGTTGGATCTGACACACCTTGGGATTCTGTGCAGGTCTTATGGAATGGATAGGGGGATGACATCAGGGGAGGCTGAGGGAGGACTTGGAAGGACTGGGAGGAGGGAAGGGAAGAGAAGCAGAGGTAGATATGGAAAAATTTTAAAGAAAAATTTAAATAGCAGGGTATGTACATTAAAACAAACCACTTTGCTGTTTTTTCTTCTATAAAAATAATATAATTGCAACAGATTCTAGCCTTACATAGTGGTCTTTCTAAATATTGTTAATATATAGTTTAATATTGCCTCTTTTGTGTTCTAGAGTTTTGTCTTGCAAGCACTCCCTAATTGTTAGTTTTTCCAACTATTGTTCATGTTAGTTGGAAGATATTTGAGATTTTAAAAAATTCTTTTACTCACTCATTGTAGAGCTAGATAGAAACATGTTATTACTCTCTAAATAAAGAATTAAGTATACATTAAGTGATGAAAAAGCACCAGAGACCAAAAATTATCTAATCATGTACCTCAAGACTTTAGGGAGACAGAAGACAACTGGAAACCAAGTACAGGAAAATAAATTACAGATTAGGAATAAACTAATAAAATAGGAATAAAAATTATGAAAAATAATCAAAGAATTATTTTTTAAAACACTATATAGATTGAGAAAGTTATAGTCATGTTAGTGAAAATGAAGAGTAGACTCATATTCATTAAATGAGTGAAGAAAATGGAGTTGTTAGAACAGATACCAGTGAAAACAAAAGATTATGAAGTAATACTTTGGAATTTCAAATTTTCCTTTAAAAATACAGTCTGTTATTTGTGGGGAAATTCTGTAAAATTCAAAATATGTTATATACTTTTTTTTTTATTAAAAGACTGAAGAACAAAGGAAAATGCAACAGTGTAAAAAGCTCTTTGTCTAGGATTCAATCAGTTATTATTTGGGATCCAAAGGGCTTGGAAAGCTCCACTTCCCTTGTCAGTCATACAGTGTTTCTGCTTGACTCAAGGTGTCTCCAGTAAAGAACTGCCATGGATCCTGGTGACAATCATGATCTTAGCATCTCTCATATGCTGGGATTTCTGCTTCATCTGAGGCTCCACCCTCACAAATTCTTCTTCTGGTCCAAAGCCTAAAAATTTCCCCATGAACCCTTATATGCATGAATTTGAACTAAAACTAAGGCTTCACACATAACCAATGAACTCCTTGACTTTCACAATGCCAAGTATCAGCCGCTCTCTGTGATCACTTTGTTTCTTCAAAACCAACATGATGTAAGATACTCTCACACATTATTTGCCAAGTTCTGTTTTACATGCTGCCTTGGCCATCCCACTGGAGCATAGCTTCTATGAGTTGCTATGAAGAAATACTTTCTAAATGTCATCTCAGTGATGCCTACCTGATATTTATCATATTAAAATATTAATATGCATTTCTGCATTTCTCTAAACAGTCTCATATTCTAAGTTCTCACAACAGTATCTAGATAAAGCCTGGGCACTTCCAATCCCAATTTCTAAACACTTCCACAATCCTTTCCCCCAAACCATGGTCAGATCCATTTACCAGTTTCTGTCTTAGTTCGATTTTTCTCTTACAATCATTGACTACAACTTTAGAAGTTTATTTTATCTTAAAGGTTGCATTATATCATCAATTAAAGCCAAGGCTAGATCTCAAGGCAAAAATCTCAGGGCAAGACCTGAAGCAGAGATCACAGTATAATGTTATTTACAGGTTTGCTTCCTTATTAGTATGCAGCCAGCTTTCCTATACAACACAAAATCATTTTTCCATGGTGAAGAAATAGTATAAGCTTTAGATGTGGCTAACTTTTCACTTTTCCAAATGGTTAGATAAAACTGTCCCAGGATAGTTCTAGTTTTATTATGTTGCAGTAATAAAATGCCCTGCAACGGTCACTTGTGGAGATGATTTATTCCAAACCACAATTCCAGGCTAATAGTCAAGTATTGTGAGAAAGTCACAGTGGTGAGTGTTAGAGACAGCAGCTAGTCACATCCAATAGAAAGCGAAGGACAAAGAAAGAATGAATGTGTGCATGCTTACATATGCATGCTTACTTCTTTGTCTGTACTTATCTTGAGCTTTTCATTCATATACTCTTTAGAGATGCTTTACCAAGAAATGACACAGTCCACAGTAGGTTGTCTATCTATATCTATTAAATTAAAATATTCCCTGAAAGTTTCTATAGGCCAATCAAAGGACACTTTCTTGGATTATTCTAGGTTAGTGATTCTCAACCTTCCTAATGCTATGACACCTTAATACAGTTACTTATGTTGTGGTGACCCCAACCATAAAATTATTTTCATTGCTACTTCATAACTGTAACATTTCTAGTTTTAAAAATCATATTGTAAATATCTGATATTCCGAAAATCAGATAAGAAACCTTTGTAAAAGTGTTGCCCAGTTACCAAAGGAGTTTTAACTCACAAGTTGAAAACTACGGTCCTAAGTTATAATAATTTGAGAATACAAGTTAACAATCACAAATAGCATTAATACTTGAATCCTAGCCACAGAGTACTTCTAAACATTTATATTGACACCTTACCTCCATTTTCATCTTGATATTTATCATATTCTTGAGTACATATTTTTATAGTTATTAGATAAGCTTTTGTATCTCTTATTTTTGTATTGTCAAACTGTACATACTACTTCTGTGCGATAAAATTTTTTCTAGATAAATACAACAAACTTCTCTAAACACCTCAGATGGGGAATCTTTGACAGACTAAAAAGTACAGATACCACCGCAGTCCAACATGGTGAACCAATGAGTTTTATTGAAGTCATTTACAAGAATATAGGTAAAAGATTATTTACAAGAACAGAAATGACTCAATGACAGCAACTTGGGGATATCTAAAAACAACAACAAAAACATACCTGGAACCTGGATCACACTGCATAGCCTGAAGGCAGCTCAACTGGTTATAAAGTGTCTTTCCCAGGTGTTTCACTTGATCTAAAAATCTTCAGGCCGCTAAGCTGATTTTTGTTCTAGAGAGTGTCTTCTTTTCTCTTCATCCTAGCTTCCTTCATCTGATGGGAATTTTCAGTTTCTATTGTTTCCTCTAGTAGGGAGGGGCCTAGTGAATCTGTTTAGTTTCAGGGACTTCCTGAAGCTATTTATTTTAACCTTTCTGTTTAAGAAGCATCCCTGCAGAAGGAAATGTTTGAATATAAGAAAAAACTGTTACACAACCACCACTAATGAGAACTCCTGACTTATCTTTAATTAATCCTGACTTATCCTAATATTTCATAAACTCAGCTAAAATTCTTTGCCTTCCTATTTTCTAAAGCCAGAAACATTTCTCACACTTTTGCTGAAATAAATCACCTTTAAAGATATTCTTCCTAATATTCCTGCTCTTTTCAGCCACTGTCTGGTTTATAAATGAGATTTTAAACAAAATCTCAGAAGCTAAAAAGAGCAGATTATGTTTTTGAGAACTCATGATTCATTATATTGCTGGAGTTACTTCTGTCTTGAACCAATAGAAATTAGAACCAGTAGAAATAATTTCACTAACCAGAATTAATTTTGGCAAGCACCTTTTTTCACTGACTTTAATTTGCCTCCACATGATCCATTCACATTGTCCCATTTGAAGAGAGAAGGCTTTCTAACTTCCAATGCTTGTGTGTTATTAGTAAATAGTGACATCCTGTTTTCTTATCATGACTGTTAGTGAATCTCTACTTCATGGGGCACTACAAGACCATATATTCCCCTCTCTCTTGGTATCACAAACAATCCTACTCATCTAAAGATTTGCAAAAGTACAAGAGGTTATCTTAAATCAAATTAGTTTTTCAGAAGAGTAAAGATATTCTACCTAGAGAGTGAGATTTTTAAATTTTTATTAGACTTACACATTTTATTTTATATGTCAGTGTTTTGTCAAATGTATATATGTGTACAACCTGTGTCCTTGGTTCTTGAAGGGAAAAGAAGAAATTATTGGGTCATATGGAACTGGAGTGTAGACGGCTGTAACCACCAGGTCAGGGCTACACTAGATTCCTTGTCCTCTGAAAGAACAAAAAGTACTCTTGCCACTGAGACTTCTCTTCAGCCACATAAAGGTATTTTAAATCATATATAAAGAGATAATCAAGATAATTTAATGTGAATCATAGCCCTCAAACCAATCTATTTTTACAACTAACATTTGCCTGGTCCAGCCCCAGAATCTAGTTTCATGTCCTGAGATGGGAAAGGGGAGTTGTCACAAAGAAAATATCATTTCAGACCACCATGAATTTCATTCAAGTGGCCAGCCTCATCAATCCCACTGCTTCTAAGCTCTCATTACTCAGCTTTTTCATTGAAAGTTGACCTGGCTTGTGGACCACAAGAAAAACACATCCATACCCAGGCCAACTTGATTTTATCCCAGAGAAACAACTCTTTAAGAGCCCCCGACTTCTCTATTCATCTGACTACTCCTGGGGCCTGAAATTTCTAAAATTTCTTTTCCATAAACAACTAAGTATTATTTTCCATGCTCTTCCACTTGTGACTGATGTCCTATGTGGAGGATTTTATTTAAATAATTTTCTATGAATTCTCTTTGTAGTGATAAACTTCATGTACTGAATTTCTTAACTTGACAGATTTCATCTCTTATTATTGGTCATGGAGATACTTTTTATGTCAGGATTACTGACAATCTGCTGCTAAAGACAATGTCTGGGTCTCTGTTACTGCTGCAACTGAGGTCTGTTTTTATGTCCATGGCCTGTGTTACCACAGAGGGCCATGGTAATCATGCCTGTAGAAATCAGGGAGTTTTTGCTGAGCCAAACTCACCTTTTCTGGCCCTGGTCTTGCCCTTTTTGAACACCTCAGCAGAAGAGAGCTGGTCCTATCCATCATGGAAGAGCTGATTTCTATCATGGTCTGAAGGCCAATGGAATAGACTATTTGGTTCCAGAGGTAGGATGCACATTCAGTTGACCAGAATTAATCACGGAGTTCCCTGAAGGACTCAGGAGCAGAATGAAAGGACCCTTTTAAAAGCATGGGACAGGACAAAGGATTATGTAGCACCTTTATTAAAGCAGAGAAGTGTGATATTTTGTTTGTTCTCTAACAAATAAAGCTTGTCTGAAAATCACAGGATAGGATAGCCATTAGTTAACTATAGAGGCTAGGCAATGCTGGTACACATCCTTTAAGTATTTAGGAGGAAGAAGCTGGAAGATCAGTAGTTTAAAATCAATGTGATTACACAGGCTTGATCCAGTCTTAAAGGGAAAAAGAACCACACAATGGAGGCTCACAATTTTAATTCCAGTACTTGGGATCTCATGCCTTTGATCCCAGTACTTGGAAGGTAGATGCAGGAAGTGCTATCCTAGGTGGAAAAAAGAATATAAGGTGGGAGGAGACAGGAGATCAGCCCTTATGGCCTCAGAATTTGTTAGAGGTAAGAAGACTGTCTAGTGGTTGGCTCCTTTAATTCTATGGATCTTTCAGTATTTACCTCTACATCTAGATTAGATTTTTATTATTAAGATCAATTAGAATGCGTGTGGCAGGGAAGTAAATGGTGATATTGTATGTTATGGTTCTCTGTGATCATCTCATATTTTTATCTTTAACATTTATCCTCAAGTTTTATTTTATAAGAAATGGTAAAAAAAAAAAATAATATCTAGTGCAGACACAAAGCATTATCAAAGACCACCAAGGTTGTGTGCCCTGCAATACCATAGCACAGTCAATTCTGCTCTGTGCACAAAAGCACCAAGGTAGAAGCTACTCTAGTTAGCCCAGTTGGTAAAGCATGAGAGTTAATCTCAGTGTCATTGGCTCAAGGCCTACCTTTGATGCCATTTCTAGAAGAGCTTTTCTTCAGGACTGCCCACTCTCAAATCAGTACAATGAAACTGATTATTAGTTATAAACGTAACAGCTGATAGCTTAAGCTTATTAATAACTAGCTCTTTCAATTTAAATCAAACCATATTTTAACTCCACTCTATCACATGGAACTACCTCTTTTTAGAACGGCATATCAATCTCCTAATTTATCCGTATCTGATTGGCAAGTGCCCCTTTCTTCTCTTCTACTTCCCAGTGTTTTTTCTTCCCTCCCTCACCCACACCCTAAATCCTACCTAGCTTTTGGCCATTCAGTTTTTGTTAAGTCAATGTGAATGACAAGCTACATGGAATACAAAAGGATTATTCCACAGAAAAAGACCACTCTGTGTTATGGTTTTGGGTTTTATGTTTTTATGGGCTCTGTGTGTGTAAGTGTGTGTTTGTTTCTACATATGTTTCTTATGATTTTTGTTTGATTTATTTTGTTACATTTCTTTGTTTTGTCCTATTCTAACTTGTTTGGGTATTTTTGTTTATTTTATTTTAATATTATTTTTAGATGCCTGTTTGGTTTCTAAGGAAAGATAGAAAGGGTGTAGAGCCAAATAGGATGGGGAGTGAGAAGCAACTCTGAGGACTTTAAAGAGGGGAACTGCAATCAAAATATGATTTAGGAAAATCTATTTTTAATAGAAGAAAAAATCATAGACTAGAGAATACTAATTTATGTTTTTAATAAACTATGATAAACATAATGTTTTGATCCTTATATCTATAGACTTCATATTGTGCATCTGTTGAACCCATTCAGTCAAACCACTATTCTACATACATCATGGACTCATATAGATAATATCCCCTAACATAAAAATATGTGGGATTTCTGGACTAAGGGTCACCAAATAAATAGAACAAGACATGTAGAAACTCTGTGTTTTGTTAAAATACAGTATCCCACTATAGAAATAATAATGACCATCAATTAAACTGGGCCACCTTCTCTTCATCCATTTTTTTTATGGATTTGTGCTTCTGCTTATTGTATTTGAAACACTTCTCTGCCCGTATTTTACCTGACAATCACCAATTCAAATACTATGCAGTCAACATTTATAGCACAACTTATTATTTGATTCTGTTGTTGAAAATGAGAAATACATTTGTCTAAATTAATATCCAAGTAAAATTAGTATAGTGAAAATTTTTAAACTTATTTAGAGACTTGGTACAATTATATCAAACATAATTTTTCAAGATAAAACTCAACAAATTACACATATTTGTTTTTTTCTGCTTTTTTATTGCTGTGATAAAAAACATGATCAAAGCAACTTATAGAAGAGTTTATTGAGGGCTTATAGTTTCAGTGAGTGAATGCATGTCCATCGTGGTGAGCAATTGACAAGAGGTAGGTAGACATGGGGCTGGAGAAATTAATGATATTTTATAAATTGAGGTACCATGAGGAAGAAAGATAATTGAGAATGAAGTAGCATTTTAAAATCTTAAATCTTGCTCTCTATGAAACACGTTCTCCAAGAAGTCCACACCTCTTAATCCTTACCAAACAGTTCTACCAACTGGGACTTAAGTATTTAAACATAGAGACCTATGGGAGGCATTCTCTTTCAAAGCATCACTTTATGTATGCTCATATACTTATATATGATGTCAAGTATATGCTTAAAAATGTGTGTGTGAGAGGAAGTGTATGGGGGGTGTCATGAATTTAATTACTTCAAGTATTATTTCAATTTTGTTATTTCACTGGTCAATTGTTTGAAGCATTTTGTAACTATTTTGAAGATACAATTTTGCATGTGTAGTTACACCTAAAATTGTGCTTTTGAAATAAATTTAGCAGATTCTGTATTTAAGTTGTGTTCTCCCCAACCCAAGTAGTTCATAAAGATTTGATTCATAAAACCATTATGTCTGCATTAGTAAAAATATGTTCCCTGGCCTTTTAATTTTCTTCACAAAATTGTAGCACTGCAGCTGGGTGAATTTATGCAAACTACTTGTTATTCTTTCAGGTTTTGCTCACAAGCTATAAATTTTTCTAATCTCTCTACTCTCATTTCCTTTAAGATACATCGGCATCAAATGATGTTAATTCTTGCTGAGGGTTCTGAAATAGAGTAACTTAGGAAAATGTTACCCATAGTCAATTTATTCCAAGTGGCATAAAACATACTGAATTGTCATCTACTGGTAAACAGGCTAGTATACACATGCTTTAAAATGAACATGTACTTGGAGTTTATATTTGTAACATTGATGCTTATTACAAATTTTCTCCAGAATCTTTTTGTATGTGCTTGTACTTAAAAGGCACAAAAATGAAATAAATGTAATTATATGTTTGTTCATATATATAGTTGACTACCCATATACAAGATCTTTATAAAATTTTAAATATTAATAAATAGTTTGAATTTGCCAGGCTGATATATTTTGCATTCAATTTCAAGATTTGGTAATACTCTTCTCCCTGCATTTTTGTTTAACTACTGAATACTGGTTCCATTTCAACATATAAATAAATATTTTCATGCATAATAGACAAATACTCTACAATCTGAACTATATTCCTAATACTCTTCGTTAAGAATTATATTCCTAATACTTCTTCTTTCCCTTTCTGAATATTTCAAATTATGTAAAAGTGGACATATTAATAAACTATAATTTTTATTAGACAAATACTCTACAATCTGAAGTATATTCCTAACACTCATTACTTATTCTTTCCCTTTCTGAATATTTCAAATTATGCAAAAGTGGACATATTAATAAACTTTAATTTTGATAACATATGCATGCTAAAATATAAAGAGAAAAAATACAGTTTCTGAACCAGCTGAAGGGAGAAACTAGCAACATTTTTTAAAGCTGAATAAGTCAAGATAAAAACTATAAATAGTAGAACACAAATATCAAAAAGGTAAATCACATAATACATAGTATGTAAATGACATAATATATAACATATTATATCCATAACAATGTGCATAAGATTTAAATTCTAAGTGTTAATGATAAAAACTTGATATTATATAACTGAATCTCTATAATCAGATGAGCAACAACCTTTTCCAAGAGGCACAATAAAGCATAAAACACAAAAATAAATATTCAGAATTGCTTATACTCAGCTACTTCAACTAATTTAAATTAAAAATAACAGACTTTAAAAAGTATCTAATTGTATTAAATCTAATTTCCATGTGGATACATATGTCTAATTGATGAAGATCTAAAGAATTTATATTGCATGCTCCTAAGTATTAGCCAGGTCAAAGCTATTTTGAAAAGCTTCTCCATTTTGGTTGAACTGTGATAATTCCAATTGCTATTGAAATTAGCATCTACAGAACTAAAGCATCTTCCTTCTCTAGACTCTCGTCTTCCTGACTACACTGACCCACAGTAATGGCAGGCTAGGAAAAATTTTTACTAATCACCATCCTTTGACTGAATACTCCCTGATTACACCAAGCAAAGCCAACTGGAGGCCAAGAAAAAGGTTCAAACTTCTCACAGCACTCCCTGTGAAAACTGTATGATGACTCCTACACCATTCGAGGGCCTGAGCTCTCTTCTCAGAGTCTATGACCCACCACTGTCCACCTGTCTGTCTGTAGCATGAATATATCTTTCAATAATTTTCTTATAAAAAAGGAAGCTCTCTGAGTGCCATTTTTAAACCATAAACAAAATCCTATCATATAATACAATGCAATATAATATAACATATTATAATGAAAAGTATACAATATATAAGAAAATTAAATTAAAATTCAATATAATTTTAATATGCATTATGAGATACATGAATAAGATAAAATTACATATTAGAAAGTTTAATTGTTCCAAATAATAAGACTGACAGAAAATGATGTTTATTGCCTAGTGCTGATAAAAATAAAATTATTTCTAGGTACAGAAATATTATTTCTAATTCATAAAAAAGCCTTTATAAACTAAAATTTTAAATCACCAACAATAAAAGAACAAACCTTAAAGAGAATAGACTATTAAACCTGTTCCATGACTGGTACTTTCTTCTGAGTTTTCTAACTGGGTTAATTAAGTTTTTTGCAATTTTTCTGTATCTCACCTTGTATTTTTCTAAGTATTTTTATTTATTTATTAAATTTAGTGTTTAAATCCTGAAATGTTTTCCTCATTTTATTCAGCAATATGCTATCCTTTTTTAATTTGTTTGCTTTGTTCTCGGGGCTTTGGGTTCTGACTTACTTAAAATCAATCAGGAGTTTATTTCTGCTCCCTTTAAATTCATGGAGATAGCTGTTTGGTTCAAGTCTTTAAAGTCCTTGAATTTCTGATCATGTTTATGATTGTTCTTTTGAGCTTGTTATGTGCTTCATCTAGGTAATACTTTGGGGAGAACAATTTAAAAAGAACCAGTGCATTGGAGGAGAAGCCTGTTATCTTGGTATTTCACATAGTTTGTGGTTTTGCAGTATGACCTGAGCATGTATACTCCTTGTATTATTTTGGATTCTAGTCTGCTTCCTTTGAGACGAAGTTTGGTTCTGTTTTTCTAGTACATAATATTAGCTACCTACAAAACAGGTAGGAAGAAAGACATAGGAGGTTAGTCTTTCATATAACTCTGAATCAATTTCGTTTGTGGAGATGATGATGCATCCATTTCACTGGTAATAAGGAAAGTATACAAGTGAAACTCTCAGCTGTATCTGACTGTTCTGGTTACCTGAATAACATGACCTTTGCTATACTTGTTTCTCAGCATATGAGATAGACAACGGGTTTTGGCACTGACTTAGATGGGCTGTTAGTTGCACAGTTACAAGTTACTATTGTGGGGTAAAGACATAGACAGTGTATGACACTCATAAGTCTGGGGTTATGTAAAGGCTTTAGGGACTGATCTACACATGAAAGACAGATTAATAGATACTTTTGACATCTACAATGATTATAACTAAAGAAAGAATGAACTATAAAATACACAAAAAATATGCTTATAATATCAAAATACTTTATGACGCTCACTAATGATTAGATAATTTTTCAAACTCAGGATTTAAAAATAAAAATGGGATTAGCTGAAGAAGTTTGAAAAATATAAGATACATGAAACCAAAAGATTGAGGAATGATATTAAAATAGTTATAAGAAATAGATAATTAAGATTATGAAACAAAAACCTTATTTATAGAGAAAATAAAAACACATTAGTCACAAAATAGTTAGGAATACTCTCTAAACTAGTTTATGAAGGCTTGGTAGGTATTTCAGTGGTGATTCACTTTCCCTAGTGAATACAAAGATCCTAGAATAAATTCTAAGTAACGAACTATAAAATTATCCCTTTAGTTTGATTTCTTAATCCCAGTATATACACTTCCTTTAAAAATAAGGAATAGTATAATTAATACTATTAACTCAAAAACTGATTAGGGGAGAGCCTTTAATAACACTATTCTCAATATCTATAGTAATGAATGGTTTTATAGACAGCTTATCTCTAAATAATAATTCAAATTTGAAGAATTTTGAATTTTCATAAAACTTAGCAAAAGTATGTGCTACATCTCAAGTGCTTATGAAACACAGAATTAATTTAGATAGGGATATCCAGATGAAGCTTTTATCTTCAGGCACTATTTTAGATTTCATTTAACATTCATTTTCTGCTTTAGTTTATTTAGGTTAAAACAAAGAGAATTATTGTTCATGTTTCAGCACTCTCAGTGGCCCATAGTTTTTGCCTACAACTGAAGACCCATGGAATTTTTTTTCTTTTCAATATTAGTATGTCTACTGGTGTCTTTGTTCTAGTTTTGTTTAGGTACCCATCTTGATGAGACTTCATCGACAAAACCCCTCCGACAGTTACAGAAGATACAAACTCAAATTAAAGTTTCTGTTTTCTGACACTTATAATCTTAGCACTCCCTCTTCTGCAACAATCCTTGTGATTGTATTATAGATTTATCAGTTGGGAAAAGTAACACATGACATCTTGTTCTAATGATCTTCAGTGGGGGGAAAAAACACATTAGTTTCCCACTTGTATATCCAATTCCTAGTGGTCATCCTTGAGTCAATTCTATTAATATATCTTAAATATATATAACAAAATTATATATATATGTATATATATATAAAAGAAAATGAGACTACAAATTAGAGATATCTAAAGGTTTGCATGGCAGAGTTTGGACAGATGAAAGAAAAAAGTTGAAATTATGTATTATATTATAATTTTACATCAATAAAATAATTATTTTAAAGAAATCAAAGAGAACCATTATAATGATATGTACAACCAAAATATATTACTTAATCTGAATTAAAATATTCCTTCACTGGGATAAAGACTCATGAGACTCAGGGAATTCCTAAGCTGATGAGGCTTAAGACTATCCGAATACTTACTTACTAAAAGGTAAATAAGGTGTATTCACCATTACATAAGGTTATATAAAGAGCAGCAGTAGCAGTTATCCGGCAGGGATAGGAGGCTCTATGGTAGAACTTCCTACCAGCTGGACAAGGAGTTCTGCTGACTCAGCATTTATGAGTCATCTATAACAGAATGGGCTTTTGGGAAAGGTAGCTAAGTGTCACCTCTAGTCCTGGAATTAAGGTCAATAAACATATTGTCTAAGGAATTATCTTGAGTACAAGTAAGGTTATTTCTTATATCTGCTGTCCCTGACTATGTGTGATTATATTTGTTCATAATTTCTCAAGAAAAAATAAGCAATGGATGAAAACTTATTTGTAGAATAAACTATATTAAATATTAATAAACACCAAAGACTAACATCCATAATCCATTGTTTTGAGAATATAGACATCTAGTTCTCTACACTCCTTTCCT
Organism: Phyllotis vaccarum; assembly: GCA_033318265.1. Taxonomy (NCBI): domain Eukaryota; kingdom Metazoa; phylum Chordata; class Mammalia; order Rodentia; family Cricetidae; genus Phyllotis; species Phyllotis vaccarum. The sequence goes on along the minus strand of JARWLC010000005.1, from coordinate 26,595,722 downwards.
GCTGAATGAGGACACAAATAATCTTATGGGGAAGGAATGATAACTAGGATTATGGACAAGTCCTTTGTGGAATAGTCTGTGAGGCTGGATCATCTAAACCAGCAGCCTTGATGCTGTTCTGGATGCAGAACTCAGAGGAAATTGCAACAGAGATGCTTTGAAATGTTGTATCATCTGGGCCATCTGTTACTACTGGAGTTTTTTCAGGAGGTATTCCTCAATAAAACCTTATTTTCTTTAACCCAGAGGTTTATTTTCATTAAGTTTCTCATTTTCTGTGAAAAAAATTACAAAATAACCTCTTATCCATAGTAAAATATCTTTTTACTTGAATTTTGAAGTCAAAGCATTTTCAAAATATATAGGTTATATTAAGCCAGCAGCATTTATAATCAAATGGCTCTAAAAGCTATTGCTCCTTTCACTGCAGTCAAAAATTAAATTAAACATAATAACCTTCACTATCCAGACTCATTGTGTAATTTTCATCTTTATGAGGCTTATCCATTTTTTACTCTATTTTTAAAAGAACATTACCCCATTTCTTTTCTCTTCACGTCTATGTATATTTTTAAATACATGGTAACCTGTTTAGGAATTAACTTTTTATCTGAATATGTATTTACTGTTTCTCTCTATCTTTCCCAACTATGCAGTTTGGCTAGGATTAAAGACTCTGTTATGGTGGATGCCTCTACCCAACTTCCTGATCTGTGAGAGCTTGAGTCCATGGCAGAGGTATTAGAGGGAGCCACATTTACTTCCTTAACTCTGAGCAGTTTTAGGGTCCACGCTGCCACCAAGTACCATTGCCCACTGCTCATAAAGCTCATTTAAGTGTTTGGCAGCAGGGCCCCTTCAAAGAGCCTTGTGGTATTTGTTGCTAACACTGAATCAGGAAGGCTCTCTCAAAGATACCATGCTTCTTCTTACCACCAGCAAACACAGTCCACACAAGAAGGCACTGGAACCAAGAAGCCATTTGCTTGGCTCTGTTCCCTTGTGTCTAGAATCCCATTTTAAGCTTTCTCAGGCTTTATGTGGATGTACATGCACCACTTTAGAGTAGCATTTATACTGAGAAGCTTCTGTCCTGAGAGAAACTCTCTTAATACCCAGTAGCTGCTTTCCAAATAACTGACACAGAGGTTTAATTTTATAGTAAGTAATTGCTGGGCTGATAACTAAAGCATATTACAATTTAGGTCTTACACTTAATTTAACCGATAATTCTCATCTATGCTTAGCCACGTGGCTCAGTACTTTTTCAGTCCAGCATTCTTTCTTTGCTGGCTGGTCACGGTTGCTCTCCCTTTCCAATTCCCAGAATTCTTCTAGTCTGGTCACCCCACCTATATTTCCCACCTTGCCTCTGACCAATCAGCATTTTATTAAACCAAAATGAGCGATATCTTTACAGTATACCGGAGCTTTATCACACATTTCATTGTAAACCATAGATGTGCCAATGAATAAAAACATATTTAAAAGAGATCTGTGCAACACAATTGTAGGATTTTAAGGAAACTAATCTAGCATTTGTTTATATTGTAATTCAATAGGAAAATGACCTGATAATTGGTTATTGTTCCATGAGAATATACATCATAAAGTATAAAGTATAATAAAGATTTCAAAGTTAATGTGAATCTATAATATTTTGTTATGTAAGATAAACAAGGCATATGTAGTCTACTAATACATGTTATATACACTAAAATTATATATAAAGATGCTTAATTATGTAATAATAATTTAACATATTAAAAATAAGAATACCTAGCTAATTCTGGATAGTCCTTTCACCTTTGAAATGAGCTATAAGATTAAAATAATGACATAAAGTATCTCTAATATTTATTTTTAAGAAACAAATTTATAAAACAGAATATAAGTTAGCTATCTACATGGTGTTTATGTAAGTGCTTGTGAAACACACATATATATCCCTTACATTCTTGATAGAAGAAGCTCATCAAAGTATTTATGTTTCTATGTTTACAACAAATAACCTTAAATAAGCATCTCAACAAATTTTCAACAATTAACAGACAATGAGTCTTATATTTCCTTTCTCAAATGTTCATTGACACAAATTAAATTACAAATGTCAATGCTTCCTCCAATTCAGCTCAATTTTTAGAAGAAAAAAGACAATTTTTCTCTAACAACTAATAGTCAAGTTCAAACAAAATATAGCTTGTTACAAAAACAAAACCTAACAAGAAAGATTAATAAAGTTTGTCAAATATATTTTAGATTCTGAAGTTATGGTTAATGCTTAATGGATGACTATTAGCAAAATAGTTCTCTGTTTCTATGTATAGGTTTCTGCATTTATCACCTTTTAATTGAATTGAATATGCCCTCATCAGCTATTATTCTTCACTATCATTATTAATTAATAGCTTTGAACCTCTTTACTGTTAGACTCTGTATTAAATTTTTCATTGTGAAATTGAATCCTCGGGTTTTATTTTAAATATTTGACCTAAGAGTTTAAGGTGTAATACAATGGTAAAGTGTGTACATGGTATGCATATTGAAAGTTCTGAGTTCCAGACCAATGTAGACACACACAAAAGAGGAAAGAAAGGAGGAAGGCTGGGAGGGATAGAAAGATAAAGGACATAATGAAAGATTAGGTATAACACACACACATAAGAATGTCTATAAAATATATGTACCATATTTTATCCACGTTTTCAGTGAGATCCAAATAACATATTTTACTACTTCCACCTAAAATATGTACACATTTATGATTGGAGCAGAAGAAAAAAGTTTTCACATAGCATAGAAAAAATATAATTCCAGTTTTATAAATGTAAAGATAAATATGTTGATAAAGTCATTTTCAGAGGTTGTGAATCTTGTTTCAAAAAAACATTGAAAATGAGAGTTGTTCCAGAAAGTTTATTTAGAATTTTAAAAGTTGTTGATATCTAGAGAGAGTAAGGCAGAAAGGCAAAAGAGTTAAAAGTTAATTTGTAGCTGACAAAAATCAGTTTAGAATGCTATAATTATGATTGCTTAAAATAATCCCAATTAATTGAAGGTGTTGTGATGATTAATATTTATTGTCACCCTGACAGAATCCAGAATCACAAGAAAGACAAACATCTGGTAATGCCTATGAGGGGTTATCTCTAGTAGATTAATTGAGGCAGGAAATCCCATCTTAATTCTAAATGGCCTGGTCTAATAGCTACAGTCCTGGGCTGAATAAAAATAGTGAAGTGAGCTGAACATTGAGTTTGTAGAAGTTGAACTTCACAAGTAAGTATAATTTCACTTACATTTTCCATGTTTTTCCTGCCCATATTTTATAATTTTGTGTAAATGGCTTTAAGCATGTTAAATACTTCTTCCATTCAAGACAAATTAAAAATTCAATGTTCACTTAGAAATACTGGTTTAAAAATATGAAAATGTTCTTAACATTAGGAGCTTTTTATATATTGTGAAATAGCTAGGCAAAAAGGCAAAATTTAATAACTATCTCATACACTCATGAGAAACAAGATGTAAGGTCAACTAAGATCATCAAATTTTGGAAAGAGAGAAAGAGCATCACAATAGGATTGAATTTGTAACCAGACCTTGGAACAAAGGCAAGAGCAGCATCTTGAAGACTTCACTAGCAGGTAGAAGACAGTGATGAAGTCTTGACATGGCAAAACATATTCAGGGAACAGGATGAACTCCAACCTATGGGAGATGTATGATTCGAGGTCAAAGTTCATAATATGAGGCTAGGAACTAGGAAAATTACATTCTAATCAGCTAATTATTAGTGTGAAGATAATTACATGTTAGAAGATAGCATTGACAGAGGGAATAAAATTCTAACTATAATCATTAAGTCACTGTCAGCTTGATAAGCAAATCAGTCACTCTGGCTATTTAAGTAGGAAATAAACCATATGAATTGTAAATTTATATTTTCTACCCCAATTGTAAAAGTGAGGAGGACCATGGCAAATCTCAGCTTATGATTAAAAAAACAAAAAAACGGAGAACCTCCACAATGGTATTCTGTTCTAAAATCATGTCCTTATTTGTCACCTTGATTCCATGTGTTTCAGAGAAAGACAGCAAGAAAATATTTCTCCCTGCAAAAGAAGCTTAAAGGAAAATATATAGATTGATGTATTTAATTTGTATTCCACTTGTAACACAACACAATCTTCAGGTTCTTTTAAGAAATAATGACAGTATGAGACATAGTATTAGTTTGTTCTGTAGAAGTTAGTGATAGACTAGGTTAGTTTTAACTTAGAATATCACAGCTTTGGTTAAGACATTCTTCATATTTGATCACATGGTAACATGTAGCATAGAGCTAAAATTATATGTCAGCATTACAGTTTTGCATTAAATTGTAGTAGTGTTTTTTGTTTGTTTATTTGCCCCCATCATATCTTTCTATAAATGAGATAGATTTGGCGAGGACAGCAATTTTTCCATTTATGGTATATCTGCACAAATACAATATATAATTTTCAGCAAGAATATTGTTGAATGGGAGGAAAAAGACAATGCCTGGGCTTTTATGTCAACTCACAAATCTGGGTGCTGTACTTGACATTATTTATTTGAAGTTTATGTTGCATATATTGTTTGAAATTTCAAAGCTTCTTTAATAATTCCAACAGTCAAAAAAAAAAAACATTCAAAGCTAAGAAAAGCTGTCCTTACACTTTAATGCTCAGGCACAAAATAATTTTTTTTTCTTTAAAGAACAATAGAAACACAGAATGCAGCAAGTGGGCAGATTTGTGTGCACAAGAGGGCTGTTTGTCCTCAAAAGTACTTACTTAAATAAGAGGAGCGTTGGAAGCAAAGGCAAGCAGCACCTTGAAGCAAAAGAAGTGGAACAGATGTCCTTTAGCTGTGTGTTTTATTGATTTATAAACACTCAGTCAGGGTCCCTCGTCTCTGCAGAGTAATTTAGATATGGGAAAATATCTGTGAAATATATTGATCGTGTTATTGATTGAAAAGCCAATTGCTGTTGCGCTGCTGTTTTTGCCATTTAAGTCCTGACACATTTTGACATATGAGCCAGCTGTGACTCCCACCTTGATTCTACAATAAGATAATGTGAAAGCTGTCATAACCACTTCTCTGTCAGCTCTGAGTATTTACAGCCTGGTGCTGCTATTTAGCTTGCTTTTTAACTACGTGAATAATAAGGGTTTGTTAAAGCTCTCTCTCCGACAGCAAGCTTATTGGGCAAGCCTACATAGGTAGACAAATTCTGAATAGTTTTCTCTTCATTTACTGAAATAATATATTGGTGAATTTTAAACACTTTTAAAGGAACCAGTTTCTTAAAATCTTTGTATTTAATCGATGTCTATATTTAATGAATAACTACTGACAAATGCTCTTCTTTCTTTCCACAGACCTCTTCTTGATTAGCACATCTCTTGAGTGATGTTTACTAGTTTATGAGATTAGTTCTTACTCAGTAGCAATAAAGAAGGAATGAAAAATATAGCCCTTTGAACCTACAGATTTCTTACTTATTTGAGATATTAATCATGGTTTTTAAAGGAAGATAATTTACACAGAATTGCTTAATATCCTTAAAAGAAAAAAATCAAGACAGTCTCTGAATCTATCTGTAAAAACTCACAAGCATTTACATAAACATATCTGCAAAAAGTGCACTTTAAAAGATCTACGTTTTAGGACAGACCTCATTAGATGATTGGAAATACAAATGCTATTTCCTGCTTCTAGTCACATCATCATAACAACATGAGAAAAGGCTCCAGTAAATCACTGTTTTGATGCAGATAGTCAATATGGATCTTTTCCAAATAAGGTTGTTTGAATATATACTATACATTATTAAAGTTGGTGTCCATAATACTCCTGTTATTTTCTGATGCATCTTCTTGTTGTCACACTATTTCTGATTAATCACAAGCAGCAAGCTGATATGTTCTTCTCCAGTTTATGTAAAAGCATCCCTCAATTTGTGTAGCCCAAGGAAATAGGCCCATTGTACCAAAACAGTGCTAATGTAAATAGCCTGGGAACAATACTCCATATTATAAGGATGGACAGCATATCACTCCTCTGGGAAATGAAAACACTCATTTAGCAGCATGAATGGCACACCATTTCTGGCAAATGACTGACATATCAGCAGTGTTAAGCATTGCACTTATGATTGATTTGGATCCAACTTTGAAAAACCCAACATGTATTTTCATCAGACAGAATCATTTAGTTATATTTTTAGCCTCAATTTCAAACTTTAAAGTAAATTTCACCTTTAGATAAATCTATAAATATGCTTTAAAAAAAACAAAGTAGCAAATGAAATTTGACAGTGTAAAATCTGTAGTCTAAAGCTACAGAAGGCTGTTTTCCAATCAAACTGGCTTAAGTTAGAAGATGAGCTGAAAACAAGGTTGTCATGGCTTACACAGCTGCAGTACGGAGGACCAGGCCACGAGACTGGAGTAGCATCCCTCATATTTCACTGTGTCATCTACCTTGTAGTAGACAGAATTGAGCAGGACTATAAGACGCATACAGGACACTGGTAAGCCATTCTACAAGCTTCACATACAGGAAACTTGACTGAAAAATTAGCTCAGTTTTCACATTTCGCTTACTGACCAGAGTTCTTTGGTTATATAATTTCTTGGAATGAATAATTATAATTTTTAGGAATTAAAAAAAGACACTTCCACAGAGGGTGGAAATGCATGGGATAGATATGCATGGTGTGAAACACAAAAAATAAACAAGGAAAAAAAAGCTTCCAAATTTGAGTTAACTTTACAATTAAAGGAAAATCTTAATTAGCATCCCATTTCCTTCACCAAAACTTCCCCTTGCACCGCTAACATTTTAAATAGATTTAGCAAAAGTTTTGAGCTAACAAAACTACCATTAATACAATATTACTGACTACTTCCTATAGTGTAATCTCTCTCTCTCTCTCAATCTCTCTCTCTCTCTCTCTCTCTCTCTCTCTCTCTCTCTCTCTCTCTCTCTCTCTCTCTCTCTCTCTCTCTCCCTCTCCCTCTCTCTTCTTCTCTCTCCTTTTTACCTGTGTGATGGTGGTGATAGCGGCAGTGGTAGTGTGTGTGTGTGTGTGTGTGTGTGTGTGTGTGTGTGTGTGTGTGTGTGTGTGCATGGCAGGATCCTATATTTTCTTTAATAGTTTTTATTTGTCTTATCAAGTCTGTGGTAATTCCTTGGGGGTATGTCCTTAATTACACATCTTACATATATCTTATGTGAACACATTTGTGCCTATGTTTTTAAAATGTCAAACTGCATCCCATATTAGGATTAATTCAGAAACTATGAACAGCATTGTCCAACTGACTGGTTACAGGTTTAGTTGACACTTAGAGATTCCTATTATTTCTCTTTTCTTTCCTAAACTATGCTTGAATTTGAAACATGATTATTTTCCACACAGACATTCTTACTTAGGTAGTTTTATGTATATTAGACAGTGCTCTACACCTTGAATGACAGACATGCAATCAACCTATCAGTCATTTTCTGAGTTAGTTTATATGGGTGTTCATATAAAACTCATTTTGTGTAGAGCATTTGTGCTTTGAGTCAGTGTGTTAAGCCAGTATGTATCACACAAATTTATCACTAAATTTCTGGATATGCTTAAGTAAATATGCATCTTTCTTAGATATTATTTCCAAATTATAAAATTGCTACAGCATCTTAGATATTTTGATGCTTAACTTTGATTATCAAATCATATACATACAAGTTATATATGAAATGAGAAGATTGTATTTTATATTTAGTATTTTGTCATGTAACAACAATTAGAGGAATTAGAGGCAATGATTTTGAGAGAGAGAGACAGAGATAGAGAGAGATAGTCTAGAGGGTGTGCACAGAAGAATTAGAAGAAAGAGAAAGATAAAATTATATAACTAGATTTTAATTTCTAAAATTATAAGACTAATAACCACTAAGACATGAAAAGGATACAAGTTTAAGTGTATCTGTACGAATATTTCCAATGATTATTGTCTGAAGGGAGAGGACTTGTCCTGAATGAGGGCAATGTAATCCTCTTGGTGAGGGTGCCTTTAGTCTATAAGCACAGCAAGGAGAAAGACAGCTGAATTATAACATTTCCCTTCCCTTTGTTTCCTGGTTTATCAAGAATGATAAAGCTACATTGGCTGCCATAAGTTTTTCATCATGATGTGTAGTGGATTTATGATGTTACATTGTAGATTATGCTCCCACCTATGAGTTTAATAAAAAGTGCTGATTGGCCAAAGGCAGACAGGAAGTGTGGTTGGGACTACCAGACTAAGAAAACTCTGGGAACAGAAGGAACAGAGCAGAAATGCCACAGAGACTCCAGAGTTGCCAGACCAACCAGAAGCAGCAGAGGACAAACTATACTGCTTTGAGAAAAGGTGCTGAGCTTCATGACTGAACAGGATAAAAGTCATGGGTTAGAATAAGGGTAAAGAGTTAGCAAGTCATATGACTGGGCCTTAGGCCGATCAGCCTAAAATTAAGGTAAGCATCTGTGTGTCTCTGTGGGACTGTGGGTCTGTGGGTCTAAACCTTGAGGCTAGGCCTGAAAGTCCAGGCCAGAAACCTCTTACTACAATGATGTATTTGGTTACATAGAGAATAAAGCATTGAGTATACATCACATTTTTAAAAAGTTAAAAATTGAGTCACCAGTTAAAGTATGATATGTCTAGAGTTAAAGAGGAAAATCAAATCCCCAGATAAACTTAGAAATGATTAAAGAAAAGTCAATCTTCCAAGCTATCTATATACTAATCAATATTCTCTTTCTATCCATACATATATGAATATATATATATTCTGTATTAATTCTTTGATTATTTCACACATTGTATTTTAATCATATTCATCTCCATCCTCCAACTCTTCTCAGATTCAGCTCTTTTTCTCATCATCACCTCACTTTGTCTTGTTTTGTTTTTAAACCCATCAAGTTATGCTTGTTCGGGATATATAGTTTTACGTATGTGACCATCTACCATGGAACCTTAGACATATCAGGGACCATACCCTTAAAGAAACTCTCATTTTTCTCTCCCAGCAGCTGCCAATTACAAATAGCTCTTTAAATACGTGTGGTACTTGGTGATCAATTCCCCATTTCATGCTTTTTTTTTTTCTTGCAAGTATTCAGGTCTTGTTCGTATTTGCACAGATCTTTGAGGTCCTATTTGCAACTACCTTGTTTTATATCAGGAGCACTGTTTCCTGTGGTCATCTACCACCTCTAGCTTTTACATTCTTTATTCCCCCTTTCTTCAATTATCTTTAAACCTTAGGAGGGGTTGTGAAACACATATCTCATTTAAGGCTGAGCACTATAAACTCACATAAACTCTGTATGTTGATCAAGTCTGAGTCTCTGTGTTAATTTTATCTAATGCCAAAAGAAGCTCCTATTATTTTGTTTGAGAGATATAATAAGGTGTACTGAAAAAATGTTTTGAATCAGTTTAATACTATAACTCATTAGAATAATAGTAGTCTGTTTTCCCTAGTTCTATGTCCTGTCTATCCACAAGTTAACGGCCTAATAACTGTGCCATATATAGGACCTATGGTGTGGAGTGGCCTTAAATCCAATCTGTTAGTAGCTGGTCATTTCCATAATATTTGTGCCACTATTGTGTCAATGGGTTTATTTTTCCAGGTAGGCCATTACTGAAGCTCTCAGGGTTTACAACTGGATAATACTGATTACCATCCGTCTCAATTTCTATGTATAACATCTCCCATTACTATGAAACAGAACCAGTGGTAATGAAATAAATAGGCTCAGTGTAGTGGGATCATGTTCTCTTAAACTGTAAATATTTGTCCCTTCTTCTGGTTTAATAAAAACTTTGCTTGGCCAGAGGCAGACAGGAAGTGTGAGTGGGGCTACCAGACCAAGGAAATTCTTGGAGCAGGAAGAACAGAGAAGAAATGCCACAAAGACACCAGAGAGATGCCAGAAGATGCAGAGGAAAGAAGACAGTGATGCTTTCCTGAGAAAAGGTACCCAGCCACATGGCTAAACAAGATAAGACAGGTCTGAGCCATAAGCCAATAAACATAAAATTAATATAAGCTTTTGGGGCTCTGGAGCTAAGCGGTAATGGGGATGTGAGTGGATCTGAACCTTGGAGTTGGCTGGAAAGGCCAAACCAGAAACTTACTACAGGCACAGTAAAGGATCTTCCGCACAGGACTTGGATAGTATAATCATTAATACTAGTTAAAAAAAAATAAAGCAACATGAAACTACTCAGCAAAAGACACCATTATTTGCACAGATAGAGATCCTATAGAAGGGGAAAGATCTAAGAAGCTATACATCTGACAGTGTTAGCATCTAAAATATACAAAGAACTCAAGCAAGAAATAAAAATGAAAACTATTATTAAAAAAATGAAACGACCTAACTTAAAAATGGCATGGAATTAACCACACAGTTCTCCAAAAATGAATTACTGTGAAAATGAAATAGCTGAGAAATACTTTTTATATGTTCAACTTGATTACTCATCGAGAAAATAAAAATTAAAATATAGTTTTCTTCTTAGCCTAGTCACGATAGATAAGATAAAAACAAAATGATAGCATATGCTAGCATAGATATGAGAAAGAGGAACTATTCTTTGTGTATTGTTGGTGGGTATGGAAGCTGGTACATATGTTATGGGAATTAGTGTGGATGCTTCTCAAAAAACTTAAAAAGAAGCATACTACATGATCTATTCACACCACCATTAGAAATAATCATGATGTACTTTTTTACCTTTTAATAAAGAATAAAATTTTGCCACTCTCTTACGACTAGATGGGACTAGAGTTCCTTGTATTAAACAAAATAAGCCACATACAGAATGAAAATTACCACATGTTTCTGTTTATAAAGAGAACATAAAAATATTCACCACAATCAGTTTGGAGTAGAATGATAGTCACTAGAATGTGTGAAGAAAGAAAATATGTAGAAATGAGGAAAGGTGCTTGGTAATTTCTAAATTTTAGTTTAAGAAAAATGAGAAGTTCTGTTGTATTTTGCAGTAGGGCGATGGGACTATGAAGAACAATTTCATAGAATGTATTTTGAAAGGCTAACTGAAATAATTGTTATTATTTCAACCAAATAATGCAATAAAAGTTTTAAAAAGTATCGACTTTGACATTGATTGAAGACAGGATTAGTAAATGTAATGTAATAAATCTATTAGAGCACATGTGAATGAAAAACGAGAATAGACATGATTGAAGTTAAGGGTTTAGTGCGAATAAAAGCAGGAAGATACGTAGGAACACAGAGTAGGGAATGGGTTAAACAAAACCAAGGATTCTGATGAAAGCCTTATTGAGACTCTCTGTTTGTAAGCTAATTATACACTAATGAGTTTGAAGGGAATTCCTCCACATGAATGGACTATGTTATTTATAAAATACTTTGGTTATTAAGCAAAAATTTCAGTGCCAAACATAGGATATCTTCTTACAAGATATTGGTTAGGGAGATCACAAACGTTTCTCATTGGCTTTCAGTAGCCATTACAATTAGACAGTAAGCCTTTCTTGATGAAGACGCCACAAATTTTAGTATAACATATAGAGAATTTAAGCTTGTTAGCTTACAAATTCTGCATGGTGCTATGCAGCCATCATTATCAATGTTTTTATACAGCACCAAACTCTGAATACTACAATATTGAGCTTGAAGAAGGAATTATATTATGGAATAATGACATAAGAAAATTCAAGTTTCATACTCTAAAGCTGACTATAATCTCATGGCTTAGAGGTCATAGGCCCTGGGTGGGGATCTAATACCGTTGCTTTAATAAAATGGTCATGCCACCAGACTTTTTTCTTCATAGATTTTTTATCATAGGTCTGTGCTTCTCTCTACCTTTGTCAAAGAAGCTCCCCTGACTTAAGGAGTGATAAATTCAGAGCAGCACAACTGATTAAAATGCTAAGAATTGTTGACTATGAGTATAGCCTTAAATGGGACATCTATATCATCCCATACCAATCTCTTTCCACAAAGGCTTAGGGAACATAAAGGAAGAAGGCATGAAAAGAATGGACCAAAGGATGAAAAACAATGCATCAAATGCTATCTTCTGGTTATGACATGAACATTGCATTCGTTAATTTTCATAGATGTAGTTACGTGCACAAAACCAAGCTATTCCCTCATGGATGGAGTGTGGACTCATAACACTTCACTGCTCAATGAGGAGCTAATGGCAGTTGGTGACTAATAAGGGAGGCAGAGTCATTTTCTTCATGGATGTGACCAATGATAGTTTGCCAATAATCCACTTGATGAAAGCTCACTCAAACACACATGGCAGCATCAATCAGGGTCGGTATTCTATAACAAATAAAACAAAGGATGACAAGAAGATGGGAGGAGATGTTTTGGGAAGGTTAGTGGGGATGTTGGAAAGATCAATGATCAGAGCAGATATGATCAAATTACAGCATATACATGTATAAAATTCTCAAGTTATAAATAAAATATTCACAGTTGCAATTACAATTAAACACTGATATAATATACTTTATATATAAACCCATATTAGAAACTTCCTAGTTAGCTAAATGATACTTGTGATTAAGATCTTTGACTATGTCAAATATGTATATAGTATACTCATTACTCACAGCTTTTCTACTCACAGTATTGGTATTTTAGAAGAGTAAGTTATTTTGATCGCTGTTCATCAGTGGTGCTGCATCCATTTCACATTTTACAGTTTTGTTTTATCAGAATGCCATCGAGATGGTCTTATATCTTCCTTGTATCATGTTAGGTGGCATAGCATGTGTATTTGACCTTTATATTGGTGATGTAAAAACATTTTCCTAATACAGAACTATCCTTGAATTCCTATATATTGTGTTTTATTGAAATTATCTTTATGCTAATAAAACACAAATGACTAAGTATGAAAAATAGGTGCCTTATTAGATATATTACACATTGTAATTAGTTCCAATTGAATAAACAATATACAGGAAAAGAAAATTTTGCAATGTGAGTATATAGGACAACCTCTTTGGTTCTTTATCTATCATTTATACGAGCACTTCTCTGCCCACTTCTAAAATATTGTGATCAATTGACCAAGGGTTTTATATTTTTGTAACATTCTTCTAGAGTGTTGTCATAGTTTACATACCAGATGCAATTTACTACTATTTAGCTTTTTAAAAATGTGAAAGTTCTATGTGTTTACTTGGATAAAATGGATTAGAACCCTTGAAAGACCTTGCTGTGGCCATAATACTCCATCAGTAGAGGGCAGTGAATAGACAATTTATAATTCCTTCCTGGTTTGAGTGGTCACTGAAATTTGTGAAACAAAGATGGTTTCTCCAGTGTCCAGCTTTCTTGGGTCTCATTACCTATATTATAGTGTTTTTGTTGTTGTTGTTGTTTTTTTTTTTTTTTTTTTTTTTTTTTTTTTTTACTGGAAACATGGTCCTGTAGGGCATCTGTTGCCTTGGATACCCTCGGCACTGCTGTCTCTAGTGTCTGGCTATTGTGGTCAATTGAGTATAAGCCCCCACCAGCCAGCCAGACAGCTATGCCAATCCCTTGACATGTTCTAACCCTACCTTATCATTTGTCCTTACTAGCCACTCTTACCACTTTTATGCATCATTTTTCATTCATAAGTTCTTTGCTGTCCTTTATCACTACTGTAATTGATAATTCATTATGTTAAATTTTCCTATGTAAATAACTGTGTAAATTTCTTCAATTTAGACCCCAGATGATACAACTTCCTTGGTTGTAACCAAATTTGTTTTTCCAGGGAACAATGCTACAGTTCTATCAGGAGAGAAAAATCACAGGGAAGGAAGAATGAAGAATAAAAGCAAAATAAAAAGGCAATGATAAAGCAACGGGATTAGAATTAAACTAGAGGCACCCATTGCTGGCAAATGGTCCTCAGATGGAATGATAAATTACCTCTAACAATGTTGTAAGACTACAATAAAGTAAGGGAGGCTATTTGAGGAAGAAAGAAAGAAAGAAAGAAAGAAAGAAAGAAAGAAAGAAAGAAAGAAAGAAAGAAAGAAAGAAAGAAAGAAAGAAAGAAAGAAAGAAAGAAAGAAAGAAAGAAAGAAAGAAAGAAAGAAAGAAAGAAAGAAAGAAGAAAGAAAGAAAGAAAGAAGAAAGAAAGAAAGAAAGAAAGAAAAGAACTTACTTTTCGCTAATGAGTTCCATTGATTTTTGTGTACTAGATATTTGTAGATGCAAAGATATTGTGATGGCTGTTATGTCAACTGGACACACAGACTACTTATTTTGAATGTGTGAATCTCAATTGAGAAAAACGCCTCTGTAACATCCAGTTGCAAGACATTTTCTTAATTAGTGATTGATAAGAGAGAGACTAGCCCATTGTGAGTGGCACCATCATCCCAGGGCTGCTGGTCTTGGTGGTCCTTTGTTTTATTTTTAAAAAAGGGGGGGGAGGGCTGAGCAAGCCAGGGGAAAAAGGCCAGTAACATTCCTCTCTGAGATATGCATCAGCTCCACCTCCAGGTTCCTTCCTTGCTTAAATGTCCTGACTTCTTTAAATGATTAAAAGTAATATGAGAGGGTAACCCAAATAAACCTTTCCTCCTGAGACTTGCTGTTTGGTCAGGGTGTTTTACCATAACAATAGCAATCATAAGATAGAAGTCATGTGTCAAGTATATCACCTCTGTGTCTCTTAAATATGTACGTGTGTTTACATACCAACCACTACTTCCCCTTCCCTCACTCTTACAAGTCACCCCACAGCTTTCCACTACCCACCCTTACATCTACTCCTCAGAGATGGTAAGGACTCCCAGAGGAAGTCAATCAGTACAGTCTGGGGTATCAAGATGAGGCAGGACAAAGCCCCTTCCCGCTGTATCAAGCCTGAGTAAGGTATCCTTCTACAAGGAATGGGCTCCAAAAAGCCAGGTCATGCATTAGGGATAAGTTCTGGTTCCACTTCCAAAAGCCTCAGAAACTGCCCCATCACGAAACTACATTTACATTCAGAGGGTTTAGTTCAGTCCCATGAAGATTCCCTCTGTCAGTCCAGAGTCAGTGGGCTCCCAATACCTTGGGTCAGTTGTCTCTCTTTCCTGGTTTCCTAATACTAAGGAAATGCCCCAAAATCCACAAATATAACCCCGGCTAAGGTTCCAAACAATAGTGGAGAGAATTCTTGAACTGATTTTCCACTACAATCAAATTGTTGACCACTGTAATGCACTGGGTTGAGCTCCCAATCCAGTCGAAGAGAGAGAGGCGAGATTATATGAGGAAAAGGGTCAGGATCAGATCAGGAAATTCCTATGTTTCTTATCACACTGGCATAAGGACTATATAGGAACAAAGGGGAAAGGTCCACATGTGGACATTGGGTGCAGCATTTGCGTGGGTGGGCAGAGCTCATACAACAATGGTGACTTGAGTGAAACAAATGTCCAAGGATCCGGAGACAGATGAAAATGAGGGTATGTGAAGAAATCTTAGATGTTTAATACCCAGTCTTGCCTATATCTAAATTTTACTTTACAGGTATGTTAATCTCGAGGGTTTTTGCTCAACAAATGAGTGACTCTATTTTAAGATTTTTCTCTCTTATAATAGGGAATATCATTACTTTCTATAAAGTCAAGGTCATATGACACCTGTTTAGTAACTTTCCTATAACTTACCCATTCTTTTCTTTTAGCTCCCACAGCACATTTACTTATGCATCTGAAAGTATTTTCATATTTTATTGTAATTTATTTGTTTTACACCTGCATTGCCCAGGAAATTCTGATTGTCTCAATTGCAGGGACCATGTATTATTCATTTTTGTATTCCCAGCACTCAGCATAACACTTGTGCATCAACTGCTCAATAAATATGTGTTGAATTGAATTTAAAAGAAATCATAGATGTAAAAGTACACATGGATAGTATTATCAGCAGAGCAGCATTTCACTATAGCATGATATACATCTAATTTGCTACTTATGAGATTCTGTGTTGATGCCATAGACACTTTGTCAAACACCCAGAAAGCAGCAGTGCTTTTTGCCAATGAGCAGCCGAAGTGTATGTTGACAGTTTATTTCAGCACATTATATGGCACTCAACCAAAATTGAACAGCAAGAAAAGATGGAAAGAAAATGACTATTTTCTAAGCCTCCATCACTGTAGGTAAAACTAAATGGATTTCACGACGTTCAGGTGCCTTGGTTTGCATCAACTCCTATGTGTAAATCAAATTGATCGTCCTATGTCATTTGGTCCAGGACTGTCATCCTAAGCCTCACAGTCATACAATGGTATATTACACTCTATTATTGTATACTACATCACAGCATACTGTATCTATTACAGTCATCTCATGTGGAATTACCTCTTTCAAAAGGATGGAACACACCCTAAATTATAATGGCCTCATCACTTGCACTGGTTTTAGCAGAAGAAGCCCATTCAGCAACATGTTATTACCTCTGCAGTGATTAGAGGAAAGGCAGTATTTCATTCTAAAGCTACAGTGTTTTCTTAGAAAAAGTAAATCTATACATTTTAAAATGTAAGATTAACCTTGCAATTTATACAACCATGTTCACAAGTTACCCACACACATTTGCAAGTTACAAGATTATATGCACAACATTAAAAACGACATTAACTTATATAATATCTTCAGTTTACATAAAGTTACAAATCTTGGGTTTTTTTGGCAAATTTTAGAATCACCTTTGTCAAAATCTTCTCAATTTATTTATATTAAACATTCTCTATATACAAACTATTGAAATTTAGCTCCAGTCTGTCAACCAGGAATAGCAATGCTTCCTCTTCTATCAGCCTGGCATTTTGATTCTTAAATCATATAATATTCATCAAAACTGCAAATCTTGTTACTATTCCCTTGTTTTGGCTGGCCTAAGCTAATAGTACAAGTTGTGGCTTGCATTTAGCAATTACATAAGCCTTTAGACTGAATATTTCATGGTAACCTCCATTCCAAACTCATTTGAATTTCCTACCCCTTTTGCTAGTCTCTTGCTAGCTGCAGTTCTTTTAATCTATTTCAGCATTCCTAAGTGTTTATCCTTTCAAAACTAGATTGATTCACTTTTAGGAGCAAGATGAGACATTAATAAATACATTCAAAAGTAAAACTGTTTTCGCTAATGAATTGTTTATTGTTTCACTTATTCCTGAGCCTCATACTACTGTGGAAAAGCAATCCCGAATATTTTTAGTTGTTTTTAAAGTTTCAGTAGCACCTAAGAAAGTGTCACTAAATGTATAAATAATCAATCCCATATTCCTCTCCTGAGCATTTTGACCAAATTTTGGCACGAGCCTTGATATTCTACACTTTTTGAATTTATTCAAAATTATATGATTACATATTAAAAGATTAAACTAACATGTGTTGTTGAGGCATGTATTTGGAGAAAGTAAAATGAAATATCATTTCAAGATTAAAATGATGTTTTGCATCATTTATTTGTATATATCTAAAGTTTTTAATGTATACATCTATTAGATAAGTGGTATAAATGTTTAGATAGGTATACATATAGGTAATCAAAGAAAGTTATTGATGAAATACAAAATCTTAAAAAGAAACAAGCAGCAAAGAGAAGCTAGCTTAATTTCAATTAGCAATGAAGCTAGTAGATATTGGATGTAAAATAATAATAATAAATTTGTTCAGAAATTTGAAAGTGCAGAAAAATACTGCTCTCTTTTTATATCATATCAGATCAGTAAATACTATGCTTGAACACATATAAAATGCTAAGGACTGCAAGAAATCTATTAGAACCAGTATTTCATTTCATTCTAGAAAAACTTCTTTGTTATATATATATACTTCTATTTTTAATTCATGAAATGTGATCCATTTCTTTTTAACATTTGACTACAGTCATGTATTGGTAGTTTGTTATAGACCAGAAAAGCGAATCCACATCTCACCCCAAACCTGCCTGCTCAGTTCCAGTGTTTCTCAGCGATCATCCAATATGTTTCCTCTTTCTCCTGATGGAGTTCTGGTTTCTTCAGTGGATCCATTTACCTTTTCTTACCTGTAAACACTATATATAGGAGCAATAGTTAAGAACCTGCCATGACTTCTTTTAATTTTGGAAAAATTCAAGTAAACATTGCACTGTTAATGAGGTCAATGGCTATTTAGCTTTTTTATTTTAAATATTCTGAAAGGTTATTTAAATAAATATAATAGGTAGGGTCTTTTTGAAATTAATGATGCATGTGTGCAGATTCATTTGATCCTAGAATCATTATCCATGCCCCACTGGTTTTTACTCAATATTTCTAACAAGAGAATTACCCTACTGAAAGCAATGAGGCCTACAAGCCAAAAGTCTGTTTAGTACACAGGTCCACAAAGCTTCTTGTTTCTAATTATCTTTCTATATGGATTAGATTATGGATTTGGTCTGACAGACTTCAGTTACATTTATGGTTATAATTTTAAAAATTTAAGAACATTTAATAATTATATGTCATATAGATAGGTAGATGATAGATAGATAGATGCATGTGTATGCTATGTAAATGTGTCTGTGGGGGCCAGAAATTGATATTCTTCAACTGCTTTGTACCATAGTTCTTGAGACAGTCTTGCACTGAATCAACTTGATGTTTTAGTTAGACTGCCTTGCCACCAAGGCCCAGACATGCTTCTGTCTCTATTCTCACTGTCATGTTAGAATTACAGATGACTATAACCACACCAAGGTTCTATGTGAATGCTGGAAATCTAAATTCAGATTCCCATGCTTACACATCACTACACATCAAACACTTTAACCACTGAGCTGTCTGCCTACCAAACATTAAATCATTCTAGAATATATTATGTGTCTCCTCATACTCTCTCCCTGAATCCCCCAGACATGCACACCTAATCCCATCTCCATGTTGAGAGAAAAGACTGAAATCGATGGGCATTTTGAGAACCTCGTGCATTGGAAATATCCCAGAATTAATGGGGTTGAATCTAGCAAGGACTTTTAGTAATGGATGACATGGAGTCTGAACTCCTATTTTTAACCATGCTAGGCTCTCAGTGGCAGGACTAGGACATCAACCTAGCCACAAACTCTGTGACCCATACCAGCTCTGCTTCAAGTTGAGCTGGGACAAATGTGGCCCAGAGCTTGTGGTTTGCTGAAATGATGACTGATCTAACCTGTGATACACAACATAAACACACCTGCCCCCCAAAAGGTAATTAAATGATTCCTAATGATATTCTGCTCTACTTGCTATACTCGTTGAATCTGTGCCCAGCCATATTGCTTCCTACAGTAGATAATAGAAGCAGATACTGAGACCCACAGCCCAACATTAGGCAGAGCTCAGAAAACTCCACAAAAGATCAAGGTTAAGGATTGTAGGAGTTAGAGGGTCCAGGACACCAGGAGAACACAGCTCTCTGAATAAATTAAGTAGGCCTCATAGGGGCTCCCAGAGATTGAAGCAGCAACCATGAAATCTACAGGAGTCTGCACCGGACCATCTTCATACATGACTATAGTTTTTGTGGAACCTATTTCCTCCTATGGGTTGCCTCCTCCAGCCTTGAAATTTGGATATATACCATTGCATCTTGTTATGCTGAATTCGGTTGATAACACTGGGAGGCTTGCTCTTTTTCAAAGGGAAGCAAAAAAGCAGTAGATCTGGGAGAGAAGTGAGATGTGTGTGTAATCAAATGCATTGCTTTGCAAAAGCAGCTGTAAATGGTCCATGTATCGGTGACTTCTCAAATCTGTTTTCATGTTAAAAGTAAAACAAAAATTTAAGTGTTCACCCTGATCTGATTTCTTGTTTAAATACTTAGTGCAAATTAGAATATGATTTTTCCTATAAATATTCCATTGAATGAGTGCTTTTGTTTCATTTTTATAACAACAAGAAGCTGGATCCAAAGGCAATCTCCTGGCCCCACATAAGGAGCTGATAAGTGGCAGAGTGTTTGCTGTGTTTTATTCCTTCCCCACATGCCAAGAGATGGTTTTCCTTGATGAAAGATTGATGAGAGGTTAGCACATTTACACTTTTGCATTCCTCTTTCTATTAATTTTATTGATGAATTATTTTAGAAATTCCAGCTATTCCCAATAAATCTCTTCTATGTTTAGGACTAGCTCATCAATTCTTGCTCGTTCTATTAGCAGAAAAGTATGTTTGTTTTGCAGTCTTATGTTCTGATTACCTTGAAATATGAAAGATCTCTATTTCTCACATGGGTGTGGAAATCTATGGAAAAGGCAGCAATGTCATTTTGCCAGTGCATCATCCTGAATCAGAAACTAAGGCATGCAAACTGAAATTGATTTGTAACAGGTGCCTTATTAGAAGCAAACATCAAGAAAACTAGAATCAATGTTGAAACAAAAATTTGTCTTGTAAGCAATCCTGAGTGAAATGTGTTGACACAGCATCACGTTCTGTAGCCCCACTTCTGCATGCTTTTCAAAGCACAGCTATCTCAGGCTGAAGGAGATGAATAATTGACTGATCACTGCATAATTCAACATAGTGTTGTAAAAATTCAAGGTCTGGCAAATTTGAAGCTTTTCTTTTTTATTGAGACTGAGGTTAAAGTTTCAATCAACCTTGAAGAAACATTTAAATAGCACAAGGATATATGATTTATTAAAGTGCATATTATTCTTTCTTATATGCCCTCATTCATTAAGCTGCCTAACATAATGCACATATAAAATCAAAAGACGATAAGGCTTATTTGGGCTCTGTCTTCAGTGACTTCAAAAGTACTAATTCTGTTTGTGTCCAAACTCACTTATTAAGCAGTGCTTCCTATAATTGTGTTATTTTATCACAAGCCTTTTATTTTGCTAAATACTCAGGCAATGTTACCTATAATATTCTAACATTTCTGAAAAAAAAAAAAGGAACATGATCACAGAAATGCATGGGTTTACTTTTTCAATTCAGTCTTTTTACTTATTATGGCCCAGATACTCTTTTATAACCAGAACATAAGTTGGAAAAGATAAAAATAAGCCTTGTCAAAAAGAGAGACAGTGATCAATTTTGACAGAGAATACAGGAGATAAGAAGAGCTATTTTTATTCAGTTAAAGGTGAGAAATGTTAACAATTATGTTATTATTGCTTTAAGATGTGGCTACGTTCAAATAAAGGCTAAAGTTAGTTCTATTTGTTTTTTCTAAATATTTTAAGAAAAAGATTTTTCTTGCATGAATTAATAATGATTCTTATTCTCAACCAAAGAAGATGTTTAGGCACCACTTGAATCATCCTCAAATAATTGTGACAAATATATAAATAAAAACCAGTTATTATATAGAACTTTGGTTTGGATACAAAGATATTTCTGACAAATGAAGGTTTACTTTTACTGTTTGTTAAAGAAAATACTGTGTTTTTAAAAATTGTAATCCCAATATATATGTGATAAAATGGGATAAATGACCAGTTCTCTGAGAACAGGAGCAGTTGATTTTGTACCATAAAGACTTCACAGAAACTAGAAGTAATATATTTGAGAAAATTTTATATTTTTGATGAAAAAATAAATTTAGTATAAATTTACTAGCATATAACCAGTATGAAATTTTCGTATAAAATATGACCACCCAAAAAGAAGAGAGAAAAGAAAACAAAACAAAATACTGGCATCCTCTTTGAAAAATCTGACAAATTTCGTGGAAAAATACACAATAATTAAAGAATAAAATAAGCACCATAGTTTATTCTTCCAAAAAAATTTTTAAAAACTTAAATTTTAAAAAGCATTGTATCAAGTCAAAGAAAAAAATTAAATAAGGCAGGAAATTCAACCCAAAAAAATTCTATGCTTCAAGAAACAAATTAAGAGACAACACAATTGAAAATAATAAATTTGCTCAAACTATTATTATGATGTTAGATTCTAAGAACTCATCTATGTCTAATGTAGCTAAAATTATTTATATTTGGATGGTTCTAAAGAGACAGTGAGGTACTCAGCAATCTGGTTTGCAACTTTGTAAGCACAAGGTTTATCCCAAATCACATGACACAGTTTTGCCCTGCAATTTACTTAGCAGTTCCATAGGCTGTCTAATGAACTAAAAAAAAAAAAAAAAAAAAAAATTATTATTATTGCTAGGTGCACAGGAGTGCAGGCTTCATGGCATATACTGTTGATTTGACACCCTCTGTGATGACACTGTATGGTTCACCGGCTTGGTTAAACAGCACATCAGTAGCAGTGATGTGTGATCAATTTCATTCCCGATAGCATTGCTCCCCAAAGAGTCATTACTGAGAATAAAGTAAGGAAAGGCTATCAGAGGGAATCAATGGATCTATGAGCTAAAATGTAAGGTAAGGAACAAAAATATCAGAAAGATAAATTTTTATATCCTTGTTCCAAAAATGGAGTTTGATTAATATGTTAGCAAATGGCAATTTATTTTAATATTAACATTCATTCATATTATAATACATTACCAAAGAACAGAACATTGTGCTGATATGTTAAGATAGAGCTTTCATTTGGAGAATATATTCACTTTCAAGAATCAATTAGAAAATATATATGGCATCAGTATGTTGATTTCTATCTTTTTATGCCTGGATATAATTGAAAATCATTTTGATAAAAATATTTATCTCAAGCTTAACGTATAAATATTTGCACTGCTATTCTCTATAAAGAAATGGAAAATCAGTAATATAAGTAGAATTAAAAAACTCTAAAATTTTTATTTACATTCAAAAATATTTATTTGATATAAATATAATTTATTTCTCCTGCAATTATGTAAATATATTGCTGTTCATAGCTAACAAAGTAAAATGACCAAAACTAATCATATTCACACATAAATTCCATTGTATAATCTTAATCATATTAAAGAAAACTTATTTGTGAAAGTAATAACTTTAAAAAAATTTGAGATAGTGTCGTACATTGTAGACCAGATTGGCCCTGAACTCACTGATAACTGCATGTCTAAGTGCTGGGACTAAAGGTATAAACCACCACTTATGGCTCAAAGTGCTTTGATAATGAAAAATCACCTTATTGTGTTTTACAACATTTCAGGGTTCCTGTACTATTCCTCATACCACATCAATGTAGTCTGTGCAAGCTATTTTACACAGGAAGAAATAGACTGAAAGATGATATGTAATAACATTGATAAGTTTTAGACTATAATACTGGAAGGTTGTCTTACATTACTGTCTTTTTATTCAATATACAAATTTATTTCCTTCAAAATATTTCATCAAATGTCCAGTTTTTATATTTCTAGAGATAATAGTTTGCTATTATTTCTGACATGTGTGACATTGTAACTTAGTAAAAACTCATTTCACTTTATCCATTTTTGTTTGTATTGTAAGATTGTTAGTTTTTATAAACAGCAAATTAAAAAATAATCTTTACTAAATTTTAAAAATCTGGATCAAAGATTAGGTAAATTCTATTGCTCAATGATGTTATCAGAATTTCCTGTTCTTTCAGTAGTTTTTTTACCCCATTTTCACATGTCTATTTCAGTTTTTTACTTAAATTAAGAAAATGGTGACACATATAAATTTTATATGCAATAGCCAGAAAAGGAGGCCTTTCAAAAATCTCTTATATTACCCCTTACATATCTGCAATTGCTGACTAACACTGTACCTTAGCTGATGTGAATATATGTTGTATTATGTTTTTGACCCAGACTTTGGGCCTAGTCCTGAGATTCGGACCTACTCACAGCCCCGCTGCTGGTTAGCACCAAATAATCACTCAAAGGCTTATATTAATTTTATGCTGATTGACCTAGGTCCCAGATATATAACTTGCTAACTCTTTACCCTTAAACTAACCCACAATTCTTATCCTATTCAGCCATGTGGCTAAGTACCTTTTCTTAGAACAGCATAGTTGTCCTCTGCATCTTCTGGCCTCTCTGGTGTCTCCGCCTATCTCTACCCTGTTTGTCCTGTTTCTAGAGTTTTCTTAGTCTGGTAGTGCCACCCTAATTTCCTGTCTGCTCTTGGGCAATCAGCATTCTTTATTAAACCAGTATGTGGGACAGTTATTTACAATGGAACAGAACACAATCCCACTACATTTCCCTTTTTTTTTTTTCTTTTTAAAACAAAAACCCTAAATCTAATTTCCTTTGCACATTTTTTTTTTTTTACTATTATCTATAACAACTTGTAACCAACACTCTAAACAAACACAAACATTCATAATCCATGTTTTGGGAATGTGGGCATCACTTTCTAAGCTACTTCCTGGGGGTACTGGCAATCCCATGGTGACCCAAAGAAAAATTTATGATTATGAACAAGTCCTTAGTGAAGTACTCTGTAAGGCTGGGTCATCTCAGTCAGTCTTCTTGAAGTTGTTTTGGGTGCAGAGCTTAGAGGAAACTGCGACAGAGGTGCTCTGAAATGGTAAATACTCTGGGCCATCTGTTTTCATTGAAGACTTTTCAGGGGTCTTCCTCTATCAAACTTTATTTGCTTTAACCAGGAATAAATCCATAGCCTGTCCTTTTCCATAGACATAAAAGAAAACATCTTCTCAAAAGTAGCATATCTTTTGATTTCCATTTTAAAGTCAATTCATCTACAAAATATATAGGTGGGATTAATTCAGCAGCATTTATAAACAAATGGCTTTTAGCAGTTTTTACTATTTCATTTTCATTCAAAAATCTTAAAGACAATAACATACAGTATCCAGACACTCTTTTATTTTCCATCCTTATGTGGCTCATTATCTTTTTGCTCTATTTCTTTTTTAAGGACTTTCTCTACCCTTTTTCTTTTTCTTTTCTCTCTCAAGTCTACATATATTTTTAAAACACACTCTAAACCATTTAAAATTGCTTTTAAAAAAATATCTGTCTTTACTTTATATCTCTTATTCCTTATCCTTTTCTGTTTCTGAGCACATTTGCTTGGTTAGGGGGCTGACTCCACACAGCTTCCTCTATTTCCTTTTGTTTCTGCCCCAACTTAAATCTGTTAAAGTGCAGTTAAGAATTATAGGCTTGGCAAAGGTGACTGACTCATCCAAGCTCCCTTTATTTCTTCCTGTTTCTGGCAACACCTTCAATCTGCAAAGGTGTGGCTAAGGATTAAAGGCTTGGTTAGGATGGATGGCTGACTCCACCCACCTCCTAGTCTATCTTCATAGAATTTAGCTTGTTAGCTGAGGTACTGGTAGGACCTACAATTATAACTCTGGGGAATTTTAGGGCCCACATAATCACCAAGTAAAGCACTGTCATCTGCTGCTCATTAACTCCATTTAAGTGTTTGGCAGCAAGGCCTCTTAAAAGACTCACAAGTGTTTTGCCTCTAAGGCTGAATCAGGAAAAGCCAAGCCTTTGCTTGCCTCCAGCAAACAGAACTGACCCAAGAAAATTCTGCTTCTACTAAAAAGCAGTCTTTGACTCTTTCTTTTTTGACTATATAAACAGAAAGCTTAAATCCATCATATTCAGTGTGCTTACATCTAGGTTCCTGTTGAACTTCAAGAACCAGGCATGTTAAGCTGTACTCCAAAAGCCCACCATTTTTATCTCAAGCCCATATGTTTTACCAGGATGTCTCTGTACCACAGATCATGTGAGAGACATAATTAGGAAGCTGTTTTTTGCTCTAGTTCTGTGCTCTAGAATCCTTTTTAATCTCTCTCCAGCTTTATGTGGGTATATATGACCCAAATTGGGCCACCATTAGTTGTATTGTATTTCTGGCCTGGATTTTCAGGCCTAGCCCTGAGATTTGGACCCACTCTCAGCCCCACTGCTGCCATAGGTCAAAACAGTCCCTTTGTTATCCCATGACATTCACAGTATACCAAAAGACATCACATATCAAATGTCTATCTTTCTGGGTCTGTGTTAAATCACTCAGGATGAGACCCTCCATATCCATCCATTTGCTTGCAAATTTCAGAATATCATTGGTTGATTTTGTTGTTGTTTTTTGGTTTTTGGGGTTTTTTTTATTGCTAAGTAGTATTACCAGAGTATATTGCTGGTGCATGAAGTGACATTTCAGAGCCCATTCCCTACAGAGGAATACCTTACTCAGCCTTGATACTGGGATGAGGGACTTGGACTTAATTTATGTGGATATGCCAGACAGGACTGACTCACCTAGAGATTCCTTGCTCTCTTTGGGGGAATGAATGGGGGATGGGGTGCAGGGAGGCTGAAAGAGGACTAGGAGAAGGAAAGGAAGGGGAAACGGTGGTAGATATGGACAATAACTTTTTAAATAGAAAAAAAAAAAAGCTTACCTCCAGTATACAAAGTTTTGCCACCATTTTAACATCTTTTAGTATCCTCTATCTCAATGAGATTCTCTACAAAAAGAAATTCCTCCCCCTCCCGATAAAATTGTTATACAAGAACATTGACTAAGGTTTGTTACTAAATACTTCTAAGAGTAATATAAGAAATACCATTAGGTAGGTCTTCATAATTCTGCTTTTGATATAAATGAAT
Organism: Phyllotis vaccarum; assembly: GCA_033318265.1. Taxonomy (NCBI): domain Eukaryota; kingdom Metazoa; phylum Chordata; class Mammalia; order Rodentia; family Cricetidae; genus Phyllotis; species Phyllotis vaccarum. The sequence continues at coordinate 26,569,124 of JARWLC010000005.1, read as the reverse complement.
GAGATCAGCTCTCCAAAAGAACTTAACCACTTTGGAACTTGGAACAAGCAATTTTCAGTAAAATAAATCATACTACTTCGTAAAAAGGAAGGAATGGTGATGAAGTTGAAGAAGATAAATCAGGGGAAATAGATCACTGGCTTTTCTAGTCATCCTTAGAGAAGCTTCCTCCTGCAACATATGGGAACAAACACAGAGACCCACAGCTGGACATTATGTCAGAAGAGAGTTATCGGAGAACACAACCATAAATAGGATGTATCCATCAAATCCCAGTCCTCAGAACTCAGAGAATCCTGTAGAAGTGAAGACAGAAAGAGTGTAAGAACCAGTGGGCATAAATCAAAGCTCGTATGAACTCACAGAGATTGAAGCAGCAAGCACAGGCCTTCATGGGTCTACCAGGCTTTCTGTGAATATATTTTGGTGTTCAACTTTGTATTTGTATGGGACTCCTGAGTGTGTGAATGAGCGGGTCTTTGATTATTACGGCTGATCTTGGGCTCTTTTCCTTCCGTTTGGTTGCTTTGTCCACCCTTGATGTGGTAGGTTTGGTTTTATCTTATTATATGTTCTTTTGTTAAAAAATGAGTTAGTTTTCATACTGAGCATGGGTACAGAAGAAAATGCAATCTTAAAAGCGAACAAACAAACCGGAAACTCAATCTATAGATAAAATATAAGAAAAAATAGAAGAAACAAACAAAGAAGAAGAATGAAAACACTATTACTAAAAGCAACTCAAGGAAAGAAAAGTTTGCTCCCACATACATCATCCAGGGGTCAGGGAGGGCACTCAAAGCTGGGATTTGAAGGCAAGAATGAAAGCGGAAGTCATGGAGAAGTCTGCATACTGGCTTGTTCTCCATGACTGTGCAGCCTGTTTATTATCATCATCATCATCATCATCATCATCATCATCATCATCATTATTATTATTATTATTATTATTAGTTTATTTACTCCACAACTACCTGCTAGCACAGGTACCACACACAACTTGCTTGAACTTCCCACATCAATCACTAACTAAGAAAATGTTTCACATGCTTGCCATAGGATAATGCCTTGGGGACACTTTCCTGGTTAATATTTTATTTTCTCAAATAACTCCAGCTTGTATCAGTATGGTCTAAAGGCTATCCAGTACAGGGTTGTTCATTACTTAGAACTTCTTCAATGTGGAAAGATGCAAGAAAACGTTAACTGTATCTATGCCAACGATCATTTATTGGTACCCAAAATTTGGAAACCTTGAAAAGAATCAGATAGTTTGAACAAAACTAATATGCTAAAAGTGGTGGAATACTTACCTATGAACGATTTATAATAGAGGAGAAGGTAGGGCTATGTTTAAATATATAGATTGGGCCTTAATAATTTCCAAATAGTAGGGAAAAAAAAGCAATGATAACCAGAGAACATTCTGTTCCTAAATAGCTTAATCAGAGAAACAATATTATACAAACAATGATAAAAACATAAAGAAGAAAGGAAAACTTCTTTCCCAGTTGTAGAGATGTAGACATGGGATTGCATGACAAATAGGACCAATCTAAATGCTTTAGAAACAGATCAACTGAACAATATAAATACTGCTCAGTTTCACAGTTTCCCTGAGTCATGTATGATCCTGTACGTAACCCCTTACTTTATTCCTATAAAGAATATGTTCCCTCTTAATCCCTCCCCACCACAAACATAACAACTACTGTTTAGAGTTGGATGGAATTCTGGAATCTTTTTTTCTGTCATGAATTCCTTGTCTGGAAGATGTACATTCATGTCTAAGCAGACATTCCTGAAAAGGGAAACAGCAACTCTCTATGAAACACAAATTTCCTTGTTTAAAAAAAAAAAGAAAGAAAGAAAGAAAATTATCTGAAAGAAAAACATCTCTCTCTCTCTCTCTCTCTCTCTCTCTCTCTCTCTCTCTCTCTCTCTCTCTCTCTTCATAATTATGAAACATAAACTACCTGAGAGGGAAAAATATCCAAATCCAGTTTGCTCTGACATTCTGATCCTTCTAAGTGTGAAAGGACAGGAACCATGAAGCACGTGTATATTTCATTTTTCATAGCCAAAGTTCACTATAAAGTTGAGAATGAACTGTAAGACCACAAGAAGCTTTCTGACCACTTAATATAGGCACTATATTACTATTTGTCTATTTTCAAAATTTACCATACCCAATACATTACTTCTAGTTATCAAAAAACAAAAAAAATCACTAGAAGGGACACTACAAGCCACAGTTGTGAGACCAAGAATTTAAATAACAATGTTCACCATGCTTTAAGCTCTTATGGAAAAGACACATAGCTTGAAGCAACTGGGCAATTGGAAGCAGAGAGACGAACATTGTAGATTTGAAAGTGCTCTACCAAAATACTTCCCTTGGTGAATGAATAGGCTGTAGAAACTCTTCAGTATTGAAAGTAAATGATCTGTTGAATAATGAAAATACATAAAAGAAACTTAAGTGCATGTTACCAAGTAAGCAAAACCAGTTTGTGTAACGGGGTCAAACTACACATTGTGGAAATGTAGAAGTACAGAAACCATAAAAATACTAGCAGCTGTTAGAGAGTGGACAGAGGTAAAGTACTCTACAAAAGGTAGAGTGCAGAAGGGTGTGAGAGCAGTGGAAATAGGAAATATCATATAATGAAAAATGGAGGATACATGTCATTATGTATTAGTCAAAATCCCTAGACTGCACAGCATCATAAGTATATACTATATATTTAATATGTAATCATTGCAATTATGATGATGTGATGTGGAAATGCCTTTCTGTATGCTGTGAATATCAATCTTTAAATAAATAAGCTGGTTTGTCCCATGACAGGCACCATAGAAAAAGTAAGAGGAGAAATCAGAGCATAGGTAGGAGAAGCAGGGCGGAGCCAGAAGCCCAAAGGAGCAACATGTAAGGAACACAGGTGAGCCATGGGCCATGTGGCAGACAGATTAATAGAAACGGGTTGAGTTAAGATGAAATATCTAGCTAGCCATGTGCCTAAGCCATAGACCAAACAGCATGAAGGTAATATAAGAGTCTGAATCATTTTGGGGGCCTGAGCAGTGGCGGGCAGCTAAGGGGTCTGTGGGTCTGGGCCTTTGGCCGCATGGACCAAAAACCCCACTACAACAATGATGATATATCAAAAATTCTTAACATCCATCATGAGCATAAACCTATACTGCAAAATTGAAAGTTGAAAAGGTATATTTACATAGGAGCAGAAAATGGTATATTAAAGATCTGTGATTCCAATTAATTTTTCTGCATCAAAAAATAAAGTCTGTTTAAATAAACTCAAAAATTCATATGAGAAAATTAAAAATGTATTTTGGATTGTTTACAATGTAATGTAAATTTCTTCTTCAGGTTTTTTCTGATAATGGGGAAAAGTTTCAATGACCAAATCATTATGTGTTATAATAAGATTTACTAACTTTTATACATTTCATCATAACTTTAGAAAATATCATGAGTAGCCAAATTTGATATTCAACAAATGTACTGAAAATTTTTATTGCCCTTGCTTTAATTCAGATAATTTCTACTTATTTTCACTTGCTTGAAACAATGGGATGGCAAATGAGACAAGCCTAATAACTGCCTGCAAAAAATTATATGATGGCAACGTGACAGACTTTAAATAGGCAATTACACAATTGTTAAATTTTCATGTAACTGCTAGAAAAAAAAAAACATAGAATGGAAATTCAGCTCATAGTTAATGTGGCAGATTTTATCTTGTGGAATCAGGTCCCTGATATTTTTGTAGAGGCAAAAATGTTGAAGATAATTTCTTGGATGCATATAGATAGAAGAAGGATATATTAAGCACTATAGAACATTGATAGAACAACAATCTTGAAAAAGTCAGTATCTTAGAAATCAAGGGCAAAGAGATAATACTAGCACAACAATAATTAAAATGAATAGATTTGCGTGTACAGTAAACAACAAAGTGGTTACTGCGTAAAAGAAACAGCAATGTGTTAAGCATTATTTTTAAACATTGGTTTAGTGTATTATTATTACTATATTAAAAGCAGACTGTAACAATCCAACTTTTTGTTAGATTATTACCTGGGTTTCTAGAAATTCATATTCTCAAAGGAAGAATTAGCAGGCACAGAAAATTTAAGCAATTTACTGTAGATCCACAAAAGCACTGCAAATAAAAACTGGAACTGGATGTCCCAAAGGTGAGTGGTAGTAAAGTGGACTGTGCACTGTGAAATTTGAAGTTCTTTTAAATATTTTTGAAGTAGGGAGCATTTTAATGGAGTGAAGCTTTTCTTGCCCCTAAGTACAGTGTGATGTACCTTCCATTTAGGGTATTTCCTCCCATGAACCACTAGAAAAGTGGAACTAGTTCAATGATGTTTTAATGAAGCCTTGGTCCCTTGAAAATCCAACCCCTTCATTAGTCCAAATGAGTGGCAAATGTGTTGGCAATTCAGTTTTGACACAGCTGAAACAACGTATTTGCCAACTCAAGGGCATTTAACCACTAAGAGGAGTACTTAATGTACACAATTACCAAGACAGAACTGTAGATTTACTAGTAACCTACTATCTCACTGTCTTTTTGGAGGAAACTAAAGTTTCTGTGATGAATTTCAGAGATGTCACTTGAGACAATTTAGCAATAATATTTTCCAGTGAAAACTATCACAAGGGTTTTATAGAATGTCTCAGATACAAAATCAGAAACAGGACTTAGGGAGCATGTAGGACCCCCTTCCTTCCTTCCCAATCCTCAGATAATGTCTATCTTCTACCTAACAGAATATTATGATACTTTAGGCAAGGCTCTTTAGTATTCTGGTCTAAGGCTTTTGTTTGTCACCTGACTTTGTTTTGTATGCTTGTTTCAAAGTGAAGTTGAACTTTTACTGTGTATGCACCCACACATTCATATGTGCACATATATATGTAAAAGTATATATATAAAACATATATATTATAAAGTTTATTTTTAATTAACAGTTTGAGAACACAATCACCATTGTGAGAAATGCATGCTGGTTACATTGTATCCATAGTTAGTATTCATGGGGTGGGTCCTAGTCAAAATTGCAGTTTATAGAAGAAAAATTTTAGTATAAAATTAAGAATTATAAAGATATAGAGAAATGCATAAAGAAAAACGTGCACAACCAGGACCACTCTTGAGAGTTGTGATAACTGTCTTAGAAATATCTCTGTATATGAATCTTATGGCTTTTGACATTACATTGTTCAAAAGTTACCTTTATGCATCTGTATAAAGGCCATCTTTCTTTGTCTATGAGGTCAGTGCATGGTTTCAGAGGTGTACTAGATGTGAATCCAGGATAAAAATATAAACCATATATGGAAAGCATAGAAGGAATATTTTATATATAAAGTCACAGAGATTAGGGCATTTTGTCTATAATTCAATTTTAAATTATGTTTGTAAGATTCCCAAGAAGTTGCAAATTACAACTGTAAAAGCAGTAACATTAAATTCAGCGGTCATATGTGTCCTGGCTTTAAGCATGATTTGGTACAATTTTAACATTCTTCTTTTAAATATAGCTAAACTTATCACAGCTGAAAACCCACTTTAAAAAAAAATTCTTTTATTACTGTGCAGGGATCAACTGGATTCTGTCTATTCAAGGGACGAAAACTTCAACCTAGTGTATCTAAGGAAGTCTCTAGAAGAGTCATTCATGGAGATAGAGTATCAACACAGACACATATCAGGAAGAGAAGATGTTAGTATTTGGGACATCAAACCACATTAATAATCAACAGATTGCTAAACCTGATTATAAGATTAGCACCATGAGTTTAAGGCTCCTTTATTAATCACAATGTGTCTAATAATTATAATGCTAATAAATCATTAGAACTTATAGCAGATTCTGATAGAATTTTAAGGAGTGTGTAAAGCTTATAGGACAACTAAAAGTACATTTCTCAGATATTGGGTATATAGAGAGAGAACAATTTACTTCAATAATAGCCTACTGGTGTTAGATTATCAAATATGCTCTGTTTTGTAAAATTGTAGTAGGAGGTTTCTGGACTGGACTTAGGGTCTAACCTCAAGGTTTAGGCCCACAGTCCCACAGAGACACACAGATGCTTACAATAGTATTAGGCTGATCAGCCTTAGGCCCAGGCATATCACTTGCTAGCTCTCTACCCTTCATCTAACCCATGTCTCTTGTACAGCCATGCAGCTCGGTACCTTTCTTTAGAGCAGCATAGTTGTCCTTGGCTTCCTCTGGCTTCTCTCTGGTATTCTCTCTGTCATTCTGCTCTCAGACTTTTCCTAGTCTGGTAGCCCCGCCCATACTTCCTGCCTGCCTTTGGCCAATCAGTGCTTTTTATTAAACCAGTGGGTGGCACAATTATTTACCATGAAACAGCACAATTCCCTACATATCCCCTTTTCTCCTTTTAAAACAAAAAGAACTCTAAATCTAATATTCTTTCCCCCCTTATCTATAACAACTTATAAACAACACTGTAAATAAACACAAGCATCCATAATCCATGTTGTGGGAATGTGAGCGTCGTTCTCTAGGCTACTTCCTGCTGAATGGGGACACCGACAATCTCATGGGAATCCAAAGGAAAATTTAAGATTATGGACAAGTCTTTAGTGGAGTAGTCTGTAAGGCTGGGTTATCACAGTCAGTCTTCTTGAAATTGTTCTGGATACAAAGCTCTGGAAACTTCAACAGAGGTGCTCTGAAATGTCGAATCATCTGGTTCATCTATTTTCATTGGAGATATTTCAGGTGGTCTTCCTCTATCAAACTTTATGTTCTTTATCCAGAAATAAATCCACAGCTTCTCATTTTCTGTGAAAATAAAAGGAAAACCTCTTCTCCAAAGTATCGTATCTTTGCATTTCAATTTTAACGTAAACTCATTTACAAAATATATACCTTGAGTTAATCCAACAGCATTTATGGTCAACTGTCTTTTAGCAGCTTTTACTAAGTCATTTTCTGTCAAGAAACTTAAAGATAAGACAATAACATACAGTATCCAGACATTCTTTGTATCTTCCATTTTTACGCGGCTTATTTATTTATTTATTTATTTATTTATTTATTTATTTATTTATTTATTTATTTATTTATTTATTTTACTCTATTTCTTTTTTAAAGGCTTTCTATACCTTTCATTTTTTTTCTCTAAGCCTATGTATCTATATTTTCAACACACTCTAAAACATTTAGGCTTTTAAAAAAAAACTGTCTTTACTGTATATTTATTTCTTAACTTTTTTTGTTTTTGACCACACCTTTAATCAGCCACTGTTTTTGACCACACCTTTGCTTGGCTAGGGAGATTAACTCTACCCAGATTCTTCTATTTCTTTCAGTTTCTGGACACACCTTTAATCTGCCTGAATTCAAGGTTTGTAGGATGAGTGGATGGCTCCACCCAGCTCCCAGTCTAACTTCATAGAATTTATCTTTTTAACCCAGGTAGGTACTCTGGGGAATTTTAGGGTCCATATAATGACCAAGTCAAACGGCCATGTGCTGCTCATTAACTCTATTTAAGTATTATGCAGCAGGGCCTTTTAAAAGACTCACAGGTATTTTGCCTTTAAGGCTGAATCAGGAAGCTTCTCTTCAAAAAGCCAAGCCTCAGTTTGCCTCAGGCAAACAGAGATGATCCATGAAAACATCAACACTAGTAAGCCATCTTTGATTCTGTTCCCTTTTTCTCCTTATGAACAGAAACCTTAAGTAAATCATTTACAACATTTTACTTATATTGAGGGTCTTGTGAGACAACAGGAACCAGTCATTTTACACCTTAAGATGCATTCCAAAAGCCCGCCATTGTATCTCAAGCCCACGTGCTTCACCAGGGTGTCTCTGTACCACGGCTCACATGGGAGATACAATTCAGAGGCTGCTTTGGGTTCTAGACTATTTTTTAAGCTTTCTATAGCATTTTGTGGGTATATTTGCCCCACGTTGGGCACCATTTGTAGTAGGAGGTTTCTGGCCTGGACTTCGGGCCTAACCTCAAGGTTTAGGCCCGCAGACCCACAGTCCCGCAGTCCCACAGAGACACACAGATGCTTCCAGTAGTTTGGAAAAAAAAAAGAGAGAAAGAGAGAGAAAGAGAAAGAGAAAGAAGTCCTTCCCAAGGTCCCAGTAGCCACTTATCAATGGGGTTGGCCACATCCCCTCCAGGTTGGCCACACCCCCTCCAGGGTCCTGGAAGGGTCTTCTGACCTTATTGGCTGACACCTTAATCCTGCCACATAAAATGCCTATTTTTATCTTAATTTTGGCATTTAATCATAAGACCCCTCACATTGTTTAAAACACACACACACACACACACACACACACACAAAACAGTGCTTTTATATGAAGAATGTGACAACACACAAAACAGTTTTAAGGAAGAATCTTATGGTAAGATACATTAAAATAGTAAATTTGTAGTAAGTACAATTATATCAACAATACATTAACCAGTTTTCAAATGGTGGAAATTATGAGGTTCATCTGATTCAAACCACCATATATATTACTTTGCAATCTCCATATTTTCATGTTCCTAATATAATGCAAAATGAATTTAATCCAATTTTTAAAGTCTCCATAGTCTCTTAGTGTTGAAACTATGTGAAAGTCCCAGTCTTTTCTGAGACTCAAGGCAATCTTTAATTGTAACCCCCTGCAAAAGAAAAAGGCAAATTATTTACTTTCTACCCACAATGGCATGGGACAGATATTATCATTTCACAGTAAGGTGTAGAGAAGCAACATGAACCAGAGCAAGACTAGCAGAGTAAACACAAAATCCTGTAGTTCATATTCAATGTCAGATGCTTCTGCCCTTATAGCTTTGCTGACCCCAACCTACATCTCCTCCTTAAGTTAATTTTTCTTTTCTGAGAATATCCCATCATCCTAGATCTCCAATGTCTTGTTGTCTCTAATGCAACACAGGCATTACATTCACATCTTCAGGTAATGGTATCTTATGACCTCCATGGGGCATTCCTCAGTCTCATGCTTGGCCTCACTGGCTTTCTACAACTCTGGAGGAAGATACTACAACTCCACTTACTCACTTTGTCTTTATGCTTCTGAACCCAGAACTATGTGGATAACATTCTTAAGTAAAATTTCTTTAAGCAATTTCTTTTCACAGATTGGAAGCTCACTTAATTGTGGTCTTGCTCTTTGGATGCTTTTCCCTTTATTATATTTTAGATCATGATTACCTTTTATTTTCTACCTGTTCATTTTGTATTTTTTGGCCCCACTATCTCTTTTGCTTTGTCCTTATCATTTTTTTTTTTCAATCTAGATGGGAGGTGAGAAAAGAGGCACCCAGGATAAATTCCTCATTCCAAGTGGACTGTCTAGATTAGGAAAGTCCCTTTGCAATTCAACATATCTAGCTTGGGTTTAGGTTCTGGTAACCTAAAGAATATTAAACAAAGGAAAGAAAGGAAAGACGTGTTTTTCTGAGGAAAAATTGGCATCAGCATGCTTTTTTTCCCCTCCTTATCCTTTGTAACAGCAACTGAAAAATAAAATCACACAGGTGCAAGCAGGGAAAAAGCAGACAAGTGTGGAGTTAAGAAGTCTACATTGGGAAAAGAACATTTTATTTTAGAGATAAACTTCAGCCAAAGAAAGAAGCATTAAAGATCCAAACAGAGCCTTCATTTCCATCCTGCTGTCCAATTGGGGTCCAGACTTGGCTGCAGCAAAATATTCACTGAAAATAGCATGGACAATACCTGTCCATTTCCTGGTTGGGGCATGTGATTTTCCAACATTTGATCCTGGCTTGCAAAACAAAGAAAGAAAGAAAGAAAGAAAGAAAGAAAGAAAGAAAGAAAGAAAGAAAGAAAGAAAGAAAGAAAGAAAGAAAGAAAGAAAGAAAGGAAGGAAGGAAGGAAGGAAGGAAGGAAGGAAGGAAGGAAGGAAGGAAGGAAGGAAGGAAGGAAGGAAGGAAGGAAGGAAGGAAGAAAGAAAGAAAGAAAGAAAGAAAGAAAGAAAGAAAGAAAGAAAGAAAGAAAGAAAGAAAATAAACCACAAGCTTCACTAAGTAACCCTTTAGAAAGCAGTAAACATATATATCATGCAAAACAATGAGCCAAAATCCAAAGAACCTACCGTGTAAGTCAGTTATTGACTTCTTATTCTGACATAAGAAATACATCAGCTTTATCTCATAGTAGTCCAGCCCACAACAGAGTCCCATTTCCACGATACCATTAACAAAACAATAAGATAAAAATGAAAAGAAATTTTAAAAAGATAATTCATATATGCCTGTGGTTCAGAAAATTCTAGTAGGTGATCCCCTATGGGTTCAATGGTACCAGTGAGAAAGTTTCTTGGGTACTGCTCTTTGGGGTTATGCCATGTGATGGCTACTATCTTCATGCATCTCTTCTGGGAAAGAAACCCATATGTGGGAAGCAGAGGGAATAGGAGCTTTGTTCATTGTCTACAGGTAGGGCTTTTGCTTTGCTCAAAGAAGAACTAGGAAGAAGAAAATTTATTCTGACATTTTGTCCCCTTTGCACATAGAGTGAGCTGAGATCACACATACTTCTAAACTTCCATGTCAGTAGGAAATCAAGGTCCTTAGAAACCAACTTATAATAAATAGCTAACCTGGATTTAACCTGGATTCATCTTTGTCTGGGGCTTGCTAGAGTAACTTTGTCAAGCTCCTCTTTCTCCCAAACCTCATCATGTTATTCTTAGATCTCTGAGATTGCAGAATAGTGAGGAAGAGAAGGAGGAATTCATGTGCCCAGAAAGATAAGATCTGTAGCTAAACAAAATTATTACTACCAATTGCATGGTCATCAGTCAGACACTGAAAATAAAGGCATCATATATGTCTTCCATTTTCCCTCCTTTTCCAAAGTAAGAAAGTCTAGGAGGAAGAATACATAGGAAAATCCTATTAACCAATAGAACAGCAAAATGATAACTGATGGAAGATAGAATCACCAGAATGGCCTTATCTAAAGTCCTCGAGTATTGTCATTTCTGTCTCCAGACAAAACATTTTTGGGGTTCCTTTGCTGGGAAAATCTTCCTTGTTACCATGTTTCAAGGAAGTCTGAGATTCTCTTTTGGGGTTTCTAATTTTAAACTTTAATAAAAAAAAAAAAAGACTTGACTCAAAAGTGAACACAAGAAAAATGTGTTTATAGTTTTAAAGGAAATGTTCAAGTTTTAAAGAATATTTCTGAATTTTCCTGAATGAGGGCAATTTAGGACAGAAAGAGAGGCCATGATGTCCAGGTTATGTTGCATGAAAATCAGCCATTTGGTGGACAAGCAGCCACATGGTAGATGGTCAAAGCACTTTTTAAAAAAATGTAAAATTCTAAGTCTTAGCAAATAAATGCTTAAGAAAGAGATAGAAAGAATAAAGGAGATAAAGAGCATGCTTTAAATAATTCTGAAAAGCTGGCCAACTGAAGCTGTGTGGCTGTAGTATGTACATTGTATATTTGACTTTATGAGGCTTACAGTTAAAAGAAATGAGTTATTTACTGAGACAAAATTAAGATCTAGGAACAAAAGATGGAATATTATTTGTAATGAATGTGTTTGAGTGTCAAATGTCAAGGAGAAGATAGTTTTTACTGTTACTCTCACCATAATTAGAATGAAGTAAGCAAGAAACCTCTGCACAGACTGGTGAGCCTCTTTCCAGGGATCCATTGTTTGGTGGGAGAACAGGCAGTACTGTGAGTGGCAGTATCTCAGTGTTGAGGAACAAAATGAGTCCTGAACTAAACAAACAAACAAGAGTGTGCAGAGAACCAGCCTTTCTTCCTCTCTTGACTATGGATATAATGTTAACAGCTACCGCGTCCTCTTACCATCCCCACACTTTCTATACCATGAGAGCCTATACTCTCAAATCATGTGATGAAATAAACCCGGGCTTTATTAAGTTATTTTGCTTTTTATTTTCTCTAAATAATAAAAAAAAACAATTAAAAGACTCTGTTTTTAAAAAGAAAAACAATAGAAACCACAGTAAAGCACTTAGACATAATTTTAAGATCAGCTGATTGCACATAAGCAAAAAATTAATCTCTTGGCAATAATCGTAGTTCATGTGCAAAGTCAACTATGAAACATTTTTGATACCTTTGATTGAGGCTGTTAAAGAAAACAGTTACTTGGAGACATTCAGCATTAACTGATCCTCACGAGCTTTGATTCATGGCAGTAAAATGTACCTGAGGAAAAAGATTCTTAGTGTCTGAGAATCAAAGATCACTAGAAGATGCCCCAGCCCATAAAGGCCACCACACTACATTTCCAGTACTCTAAATATGGGAGTTAAGAAACAAAAGATAAGGTAAAATAAATAAAAGATAAAAGAAATGAAATCATTTGCCTCCAAAGAGCTTTTTTTCCCCTAAGTCTGATGGATTTTTCTACTCTTTAAATAATCAAGACTATTGATTGAGTTTTTTTGTCTTCTAGCTATTATACAGATAGAATAGTTTTCTCTTTTCTATTTAAGGAAATCTATTATCTACCTAGTTTATATATGTTATGTACATGAGCAGTAATTATGAATTTATTCAAAGGCATTAATTTTATATATTTTGTGATGCATGATTTTAATCCCAGGACATAGGCAGGTGGCAGAGGAAGGATCTCTGTGGTTTGATATTAGCATGATCAACAAAATGAGTTCCTGGACAGCCAAGGTTACCTAGAGACACCTTGGTTAAAAATATCCAAAATAAATAAAAAAGTAAATAAGCAAAAAGCTTCAACTTATTGAATTATAAATTTTATTTATATCACTTAAAACCTTTACCCTTCTGTGGGGATTTAGTAAAGTTTTAGAAGTTTTGGAGATATCAGAGGGAATCTACCCACAGTCTGTGTGGGGGGTTAGTAAAAGCTCCAGAAGTCCCAAAGCTCTAACCACAGTCAGTCTAGGAAAATCAGAGTGGTGATTCAAACCTTTAATCCCAGCACAGGGAGTATCCTGGGAGTGGTGACCTACACCCTTAATCCTAACTGAGTCAAGGTCACTTCAGATTATAGAAGGAATTCCAGGCTCCCAAGCAGGTGTGGTGGGGCCATGCCTTAATTACCTAAAGAATACTTAAATCAGGATTCAAACACAGAGAAAACTCATTCCGAGGGAGTTGAGGCTGAGGAAGCTAGAAGACAGCTGGGTAAGATTTGACTGTGGTGTTTATTCCCTCTAGTATCTCCAACTTCTTCAGAGATTTATCCCTGAGTCTCATTATTTCCTGCGACACCCTTCCTTCAGTTAGAATTATCTCCTTCTGTGTGTACATATAGTTTACTTACCTGTGTGAAACTCCATCATTTGTCTAGGTATGTAAATCTATGTGGCTGTAGAAGTATATATTGCTTAAATATCATTAAAATTAAGAAAAGAAAGTCAAGCCTGGCTGTGATGGAATAGCCTTTTATTCCCAAAACTCAGGAAACAGAGGACATCGAATCTCTGTGAGTTGGAGGCCAGTCTAGTCTACAGAGCAAGTTACAGAAAACGCTCCAAAGCTACCCAGATAAACCCTGTCTCAGACAGAGAGAAAGAAAAAGGAGAGGAAGAAAGAAAAGAAGGAGAAGAGGATAATAATAATAATAATAATAATAATAATAATAATAATAAGGCAAGAAATAAGAGAGTCAATAATTCTTAGTCATTAGTAGAAGTGAAAAGCACAAAACCATATTTTATTTTTTTCGTGTTTGCAGGTTGAGTCACTAATAATCCTAAGTATATACAAACTCCACAGACATCAGAAAAGTAAACCTGTAGAAAAAAATCACTAGAAAATTAGAAACTATCTTGAAGAGAAAGACATTAATTCTAAATAAACTATTATAAAATTAGATTTAGCAACACAAGACTAATTTTATGTCATAAGCATGACCTTATTTTATAAATGCAAAAATAATTTAAAACTGTCAAAACAAATTAAGATGATTTATGATATTAATAATATAAAAGTGTGAAACTGTATGATCTTCTCAATGGATGCACAAAAATTATCTCTAAATATCTAACTGGTGCTAGTGGCATGGCTCAGATACTAAAGGTGTTTGCTGAGAGTGAGGAAAAAAATTTTTTCCCCAGGAAAGAGTTCCCAAGTGTTTATTCAAAACTAAGTGGTTCTGAAAGTATATTATTTTAAATGGCACTTTCTTAAACAATGTTATCTTATGTTAGTAAATTAAAAATCATGGAGCATATGCGTCTCAGCATCTGTATATATTTCTTGTGAATTTTTTTCTTTATCTCTGTTTTTTTTCTGTTTGTTTTGTCTTGGTTTTTATATTTTATATAATATTATTATTATCATGGTCTTTATAAGTCTATATTCTAATGAGAGAGAGTATGTGTGACATTGGCTGGATGGGGGAAGTGAGGAGGATACAGGAAGACCTGAGGGAAGAAGAAATCATAATCAAAATATATTCCATGAAAAAATTTGTTTTCAATAAAATATTATGGCTCATTCTCAGAAAATAAAACCTAAAGTATCCATGAAGAAGCCCAGACTCCAAATTTACTAAAGGCTTACAAAACTATAAATGTATTGAAAGAGTTATAAGGAAAGCAGGACTAAACACTCAAGAAAATTCTAAGAGTTTGACTCACAAAACAAAAAGCAACAATAAAGAGAAGTGATAAGAAGAAAGAGATTCTAAAATTGAAAAGTATGGGAACTGAAACTAAATATCCACCAGAAGAGCTAAAAATATATACTTGAATTGGGAGGTAAAAGGATCACTGAACCTAAAAATAATTTGGTTGAGTGCATCTATTATGAAAAGAGGAGATTAAAAAAAATGAGGAAAATGAGCAGACTCTGTATGAGAGTAAAGAGAATCACCATATGCACCACATCAAAAACATTATGTCCAAGCAGCTCAGAGACTGGGAAGCAGAATGAAGGACAAAACATTAACACATTTTCCATGTGTCAGTAACTGGACCAAGTAAGAACAATCTATGCCTTCAGAAAACTAAATCATGATTAGAATCACTTGATAAAACCTTTAAAGATAGCTAAATATTTGTTTACACTTCATAAATGTATCTGACATTTTTAAAAAGTGTTGTGATAGATATTCCAATGTTCTAGGTGTATAAAATATATGTTAAAAAATACTGTTAATATAACAATTGAGTGAGTAAAAACTAAAACAAGATTGATCTCCTAGACAGGTAAGAAGAAAAATAAAAACTTTAAGCAAGGTAGAGTACTCAAAGATAAAATTTTCACTGAATTTTCATTCAAAGATTGCCTTAAAACTTATGTGACATGCTCTCCTCTCTGGTGCTATTTTGTGTGCTTTTAGTAGCTTTATGCTGATTTAAAGAGAATAAAATTGCAAATAAGTATTCATTGGCAAGAATCTTGTCTATGTGTAGTTTTATGACAGTTTTAATTCCTCTGAAATGTATAGTTTATTTGACTAAATATTACTTAAATTATAGAAAAACGAGGAAGCAGCTTTGGGAAAATTCATGTCAAATACAGAAATACAAAGCTAAGCTTAAAAGAGCACCCATTTTAAAATTAATTTTTAAATGCTACAATTTTTCACTTTATAAAATTTATATTAGGTGCAATAAGAATACTGTCAAGTTATTTAGTTCTATCTGGGGAATCTTGACTTTACCCCAAAACAGCTTGTTAAATTGAATACAGTTTATTGACCATAGAAAGTGCTAAATTTTTTTTCATCTGTGACATTTATGTGAACATTCTCCTCCCTAAATAAGTGTGTTAAACATAACGTAAAGTAAATTGTCAAATATAAAAATTTTCGTTTCTCTACAGCTCTCCTGGGTGCCATAACGCCTCTTCATTTCACTGACTGCTTCACTGAAGACCAAGAATATACATTGTGGAGGCATCTGTGAAAAGTCTGCTGAAACATAGAAAAAAGGAAAGGAAAACACTTGCTAGTACAGGCTGGTACATTTTTCAATAAACACACACTAAGTTTGAACTTAGAAGAATAACACTTAAATACAAAACAGAATGCTAATATCATATAGAAAAACTAATAGGCCAAAGGCCAGTCAAGTTGTTCTTTGGTAGCACAGATCTGTGGCTATGGCAGCTAGTTCAGAGGGGATTGCATACCTACCCACAATTAGAATGATCATTTGAAAAGATAATCTTTTAAAAAAAAATGTGCACGATAAGAGCTGGAAAGCTTTCTTAGCTATTAAGATTATTGGCTACTCTGCTAGAGGACCTAAGTCCATGTGGTGGCTCACAATCATCTTTACCTCTTGGTCCAAGTTGTCTAACATATTCTAATAATAGGTCTCTAGGAGCACTGTGTGCACATAAAAGTAAAATAAACACATTAAAAATGTTTTTAATGTTTAAAATAGCAAAATTAAGATATAAGAAGTGAACTGTTTTTTCAATGGTTTTAGTTTATTTTCTTCCTGCTGGTTAAAAAGTAGAATCTCTTTTGGAGAGTTTACAAAATATATTAGGAACAAGAACACACTGGCACCACTTTACAGCTAAAGTAATTATTAATGCAGCTAAAATGTATGAAATAGTCTAATTTTCAGGAAAATAAAATTCTAAATTTGGGTGTCTATTGTCTTAAACATTCTCATTCCTTAATCTATATTTATGCCACTTTTTCACATACTGAAAAAATGTATTCAAATTTCTGCATTAACAAAGAAACATCATTTCTTTCTAGTCTACTATAGCCAACTATCTACAAGTCTCAATCACAAACAAATCTATACCTACTGACCATCATTACCTTCCAAATCATGCCTCAAAGGCACAGCAACTATGTTGTGTCTACTCCCAGATTGTCTTTCTATGCTCTGTATCCATACTTTTAAAAATAACTATTTGGTTTTCAAAAAGTATTTAATGGAATCCTCTTTCAATTACTCAAATACTCTACAACGTTTGGCATTGGTTTACTACACAGAATATGAGAAGTAGGGTGAAAAATACCAGGGTTTTTAGGCAGGGGAAAAGAAATTATTTTTAAAAGCTCTTCAATCTTTCTCCCAACTTTATAATAATAGAAAAATAAGGCATTGTGTTTAGTACTCCCTATTTCTTTGTCTGTTTCTCAAAGGAAAAAGCCTTCCTATTTCCCATGGATATTCTGCTTCTCCTACCTGAGCTTTGTAGTTATCTTTTAGTCTTTCATAATTACTTAGGACTAGCATGAAGTAAATACTTATTTATTGCGTTAAGTTTAACAGAACCTGGGCATTGTGTTCAGTGATTGTTCACTCAACACTACAAGATCATCTCTGCACGCACGTTAATAAAATTTGCATTGCTATTTTATAAAATATAAAATGTAATGAGGATGTGTTATGATTTGAAATATCACATATAATATTGTGTTATGGCTTTCATACACGGAACATACGAAATTTGATCTTGTAGAAGCAGAGAGGTTAATGGTTAGCTGAAACTGAAGAGAAAGGGCAAAGAAGACAGAAGTTCTTCCAAGGGTTTTTGTTATTGGTAGAGAAAAAGAATAAATTTTGTTGTTCTGTTGCATAGTGTGTGGTTATAATTAATAATAACTAATTGTACATTCCAAACTAGCTAAAAATCAAATATATAAGTAAATATTGAAGGTAATGAATATGTTATAATAGAGTGTTTTATTTTTCTGCTGCTATGATAAAACACCATAATCAAAAGCAACTTTTTGAAGATTTTATTTTAAGGTTATAAATGTGGGGAGTTTATTGCACAAAATTTACTTGGTATTATTAATGAAAACCTACAGCCAGATATTTGGAGAAAACTAAATTATCAGAAAGATAGAAAGAAAATCACAACCACCTCTCACCTAGCCAACTCCTCAGGCCAAAAAGGGTAGGTCCTCTTTCTAACAGACCTCTGACTGAATACCTCTAAGTCCTCGGCTGAAAGGGAACACAGGAGAAGTTGAATTTCTCCACCTTTTTCTCAACCCAGATCTCTCCCTTTCCTAGTGCTAGGATTAAACTACCTAGCACCTTTTAGTCTTGAACTCACAGTGATCTAGAGGTCACTGCTCCCTGACCTTTACAGTTTGGCTCTGTAGGTAACTCTGTTCTCTGATATTTCAGGCTATTTTTATTAAATATACAATATATCATTACATATTCCCTTTGTTTCAAAAATAAAATGTTTATAAATAATAGAAGAAGAACTATATACAGTAAGTATAATTACTTTATATAATATATAAATGCAATAATCACATCAATAATCTTCAGTCCATTAACAATTGATACATTCAGAAAAAGTATCTCATTATATTTCTTACAAAGTCCAAAGTATTGAATCTAATTCACTTTCTATCTAACTTCTACTACCAACTGGAAACTATCTTTTGATGTCTCTCAAACTTATATACTTTATACCTCTCAGTGAGCTTCTTTTCTGAATTTGTTACTAAGACAACTATAACTATGACTATTTAATCTGATTCAGAGACCCAAGATGGAAATAATATTAATTGAGCAAACAGGAAGTACAAGTGAGCAATCTCCAAAGAACGTAAGAAATGGTAGAAATGGTTGGCTAGAGAGTCATCCAAGGTTCCTCTGCAATATTGGGCATTTGTGTTCAGTCTACAGGCTAGCATACCTGACATAGGTATCAGTGAAGCAGAATTATTAAAAGACCTTCTTACCTTTACCTTTGTCAGGTTTGGCACTTCTTTCTTATGTGTCCTTGTCCATATCAAACATCATACTGTACATGGTCCAGGAGAGGGTACTTTATTGTCCAGTGGTTAATATTACCAGAAAGAAAGTTAACACCATATGGAGTTTCTCTGATGCCCATCATATCTCAAATAGATTGGATGCTGGCAGAAGCAGAGCTATGTTATTGAAATATCTGAAATGCCATACTCGGTAGATTTATGATGTGTTTGGTGATGACTTGTTTATATACTATATATCTATGTTTGACATTAAAAACATATCTAATATTACTGTAAATTTGCTTATAATGACTATTAATTTGCATTTCTTTATATCCTAACTGGTTAGTAATAATAACTTTTAAAAACTAGCAATTTGTACTGTAAGATGAGCTGTATAGGTACAATACTTTGATCAAAAGTAAAATATATGTAAATTAGCAAAATTATTCTCAATTTTGTATCAATATGCACAATTTGCATAAAATAATCAAAAATTAATCCAATGTAAAATATGTAAAACGTAGCTATTACTTTTAAAAAAATAGATTCAAAATCTACCCTTATATCCTATGATATCTATATTCCTGTTTTCTTTGCAAAGTAGATTCAATAATCTACCCTTTTATGTTATTATATCTGTATCTCATTTTTTTTCTTTTTCAAACAAGAAACTTGATTCTAGTCTCCATTATTTAGCCTTTTTTCAAACTAATACCTATAGCATTTTTTAACTAATCATTTTAAATAATGAAAATTATCCATAACCCATTTAAAGACCAAAATCCACCAACCCCACCTCTTGAGAATATGAGTAACATCTTCTCAAATTTACATCCAGTTGTCTGGGGGTAGCAGCATCTCTAGAAAATCTTGAAAAATAATTTGGGTTAATTGTCAAGTCCTGAGAAAGGTAGTTACATCATTTGTTGTCCAGTCTCTGCATAATGAAAAAGTCCAGGGCTTGTTTCAAGTCCTGGATAGAATGGTATATGAGGATGGTTTATCTCAGCTATTCATCACAAATTTGTCCTGAGCAGTTTGTAGTTTAATGCTGATTTGTGGATGGAGTTTGTCAGATTAATGAAATTATCATAAACCATATGAAATCAACATTGTGGGGGCTCTCCATCTTTTCTTTGGAGACTTCAAAGGTAAAAATTAGGCATTGTCATTTTCTCACTTATGAGACTCAAACAATGTATAGAAAGATAGACAAAGTTTTTTTTTTTTTTTTCTATAATTAGTACTTTATATTGTAGTAAGAAGTTTCTGGCCCAGCCTAGCTCTGAGATCCAGACAAGCAGTCCCAATTCCCAATTAACTACATAGTCTTATATTAATTACAAGTTGTTTGGCCTATGACTCAGGCATACTCCTTGCTAACCCTTGCTCTTATACTAACCCATAATTCTTATCTTGTTTAGCACATAGCATGTCAGCATTCTTGTCATTAATATTATGACAAAACTTTAATAAATATTATTCTTTTAAATTTTAATATAAAGTTTATACTAAAATGTTATGAGATTAGTAGCAGGAGAATATACCCTTAATTTTTTTCTTCTGTCCCATATCAAGTGGCTCTTCTAGTATGATACAAAGATTTTGTAGTTTTCCCTAATAAGCATGATTGAAGGAGAGAGCCACTCTATAACTTCAAAGCCAGCTTTTATTTATAATTGAGTCAGGACCTTAATTATTTAAAAAGTAAAATGATAAAAATATTAAGCAGTGAGATTTTACTATATAGAGTATATTGGAACCAATAGGTTGATTTTTCTTTGCTTGTAACATTTTTCTGGGTGTCCCATCATATGCTTTAGATGTCTATACGTCCAGGTCTTTTGACCTCTTGAGGATTGGTATTTCTACTTTTTCTGTAAAGACAAAAACATAATTCCTCACTGACCCTTGTTTGATGAGATTTTCTTACAATTTATAGAATTGTCACATCTGTGGATGAGTCATCAGTTTTTCTTATTGAAAAGTTTCTCCAATTTGTATTAGTCTTTATTAATTATAAAGGTATCCATAGTTTTTCTTCTCCTATGGAAACAAAAGTGAAACCCTTTCCCAACCCTTAATTTGGGAAGGTTCCCTTTCTAATATCTATCAATTTTAATTTATGGATTCTCCTGATTTTTTCCAATAAGCTTTAGGTTCTTTAATTGCTCTTGAAAAATATTTCCTCCACAATTAAGAAAAAAAAAAAAAAAACTAGGACTAAACTGAATATGATAAAGGGTCCTGCCAGAGTCTGAAGCTCCTCTGATAATTTCCTCAAGGCAAAATGTTATGATTTCGGTACATTGTTGACCTACATTGGTTTGTACAATGCTTTCCTTGGCCACACATTCTTCCCTCCAGAAGAGAGGAATGCTATATTAGGGTTGTGCTTAGCAATAGCATTATTTCTAGGAACACTCCGTTTAATGACTCAGTTTTCTTTCTTACTTCTTCAGTTCTATTTCAAACATTCAAGGCTGCCATTTAGCACAAACCAGGGATAGTTCCTCATATAAATATTGTCTTTCCATATTAGAATAATCTTCCTCACCAAGAAGTTGGTCTTGGGAGATGTCAATATTTCTAATCCTACAGCATTGTTTGGTAGTTTCAGCTTTATCCTTTCACCAGGCCCTCCATTGTAACTGAGTACCAGGCTCCAAAATGCCTTAATCTTATCTCTCTAGATTTTAGGAGGAATTCTATAACAAATTGACCACAAACTGAACATATGTTTTATAAAAGGTGAGTGTATGTCTTATGAGATTATTGCTTTTTCAAATGTCCTCAAATATAACATTTCAACAGGAGTTCATTGGCTCTTACACAGAATTGGGGATTTCTATCATTTGGAAATTCTTGTAAGGTTACTGGATAGGTTAAATTTGGTTGGTGTTGGTCTATTTCTTTCTAAACCCTACATGCATGTTGAGATTGGTTCTCCTTTAAATTCTTCTCACTGGGTCTAAATATCTCTGTGATATGTTTTAACAATGTTTTCTAATACATATATGAATGTATTAGAAATTCATTATCTAGTCTAGTACATAATAATATCTTGGTACTCATTTCAACCAACTTGGCACTCATATAAACGAACCTTTATAGGAATAAATGAAAAATGATCAAAGAATTCATATTTATGATAGACATGTTAATCCTATCTGCATTAATTATTCTCTCCTTTAAGGGTTTTACTTTTATAATATTTAGAGTATTATCAAACAAAGACCAAACATTTTCCATTGTAACACTATTTCCCACTTTTTAAATGTGAGATAAAAACACTCTGTTGTATTCTAATTCTACTTTTTAAGAAATCCCAACTAACTCACTAAATCTGCTGTCAATGATAATTCAATTGACTATGAAGTGGGGCAGCTACCTAATGTGTCAGTAGTCCAAAGAAGGTGTGCAAAAAATACTTTAAGAGGTTTGGACTTCAAGTTAGTATAGCCATTACTTGGCCACTCCTACAAATTTTGGCATATCCAGTTGGGGTGAGTCTAATTTTCTAATCACAGTATTAAGGCTTGTATAGGTCTTCCTCTGTAGGGAATAAGCTCCAAGATGCCAGTTCATTCACAGGAATATACTCTGATCTGAGTCCAAGAGGATCCACATAATATCCATGCCATTTGACAGTCTTCTACCTTTGGCGGGATATTGTAAAAAACAGTCACCAAACTTAATGTTATACAAAATAAGGCACAATAGCTGCTGATCTCTCAAAGGCACCAACAATTCTACCTTAAAATTATTAACAGATATATTGGTTTAGCAATAACTTTTAACACTAGAGAAATTATAGGCCTAAAAAAAGGTGGTGAAGAAGCAGTTAAATACTCAGAATATTGACGAATCAACCACCCCTTGTAATTAAGTCTCATTTTTGTTATCAAAAAGAAATCTGGGCAATGGAGAATAGTAACAGATCTAAGAGCATCAACAAACTCTTCAGCTCTCTACAATCTAGAATTCCTTTCTCTGTCATCTAAAAGATGGCCTTTTATAAGTTACCTATTTAAAAGACTGCTTTTTCACTATAACCCTACAAGAAAAGAACAAGAAAAAAATTACCTTTCCAGTGACTACTTTTAAAAATTCTCAGCCTGTAAAGGGATATCAATAGAAGATTCTCTTAGAAATGTTAAATAGGCCTACTCTGTTCCAATAGTATAATCAAAAGTCATTAGAAGTGATATGAAAGAAGTTTCCACAATCTATCCATTTACCACTACATGGATGATATTTAGATGGCTGATTAAAAATAGGTACTTTAGTAAAAAATGTTTGAAGGAGTAGAAGAAATATAGCTTGCTTTGAGATTACAGATTTCTTCTAAAAATAAAAAAGCATATTCTATTAATTATTTAGAATATAAAAGAAGTCTCAAAAAATTAGACTCTAAAAAGTAAAAATTAAGAGAGATAGATTTCAGGCTCTTAATAATTTCCACATATTTCTCTAAGACATTTTCAATTACAGACCATAATTAGAATGAGAACCCATGAACTGGGTAATTTGTTCAAAGTCTTAGATGGTGACATGGATTCAAAATAATTCTGAGATACCATCTTACAACTGTCAGAATTGTTAAAATCCAAAACACAGGTGACAGCCTATACTGGGGGTTTGTGAATTAATGGGATCCTCCATTGTTAGTGGAAATGTAAACTTATACAGCCACTTTGAAAACAACTGTGAATGTTTCTCAGAAATGTGGTAATAAATCTCCCTAATGATTCAGTAATACCACTCTTCAACATATACCCAAAAGATGCATATTTTTACTATAGGGACATTTGCTCAATTATGTTCAAAGCATCAATATTTATAATAGCCAGAGCATAGATAAGCCTAGCTTCCCCTCAACTAAAGAATGGATTTAAATATGTGGTACATTTATACAATAAGCTACTACTCATTGAAAATAAAATGCACACAAATAAATGGAACTAGAAAATATCAAAATACTGAGGGAGGAAACACAGACCCAGAATGAATGACAAACATGATATTTGCTCACTCATGAGTGGATTTTAGACCTAAAGCAAAGGATAACCAGGCTACAATCTACAACCCCTAAGCAGCTAGGTAACAAGGAAAAACCTAAGAAAGATGGTTCCCTTTGAAAGGGGGAAATAAATATCTCCTGAGTAAATATGGGGAGGTCCCAAGTAGAGATGGGAAGAGAACATGAGGAAATGGAACAGTTGAGTTGGAGGAGTGGCAGAGAGGGAGAATAACTAAATAGATATCTTAATAGAAGATGCTCTTGTCGAATTAGAGAGAAACCTGGTGCTGGGTAAATACCCCAAAACCCACAATGATGAAGCCAGATAAGTCTTCAAACAATACTGGAGTGGGTGTCTACACTGGCCTTCCCCTATAATCAAATTGATGATCACCTGAATTACCATTATAGATCCTTCATCCAACAATGCAGTTGGACACAAATGCAGTGTTCCAAGCTAAGCATTAGTTTGAGCTCCCAGTCCAGTTGAAGAGAAAAAGAAGAAATTATATTAGCAAAGATGTCAAGATTATGATGAGGAAACCCACAGAAACAGCTGACTGAAGCTATTGAAAGCTCAC
This sequence comes from Phyllotis vaccarum, assembly GCA_033318265.1. NCBI lineage: Eukaryota > Metazoa > Chordata > Mammalia > Rodentia > Cricetidae > Phyllotis > Phyllotis vaccarum. The sequence continues at coordinate 26,544,764 of JARWLC010000005.1, read as the reverse complement.
TGACTCTAAACTGACAGCTGAGAATCTTGCAAGGGACTGAACTAGACCCTTTGAAAATGGATGAAAGTCTAATAGAGAAGTTTATTGAGACTATGGCAGTGGGACCAGAATTTATTCCTAGTGCATAAACTTCTGTAGGTCATTTTCCAGAGAAACATCTTATCCCCCCTTGATACTGGAGAACGGGTTTTGATCCTATCTTACCTGGATATGCCAAACTGCATTGAATCACCCTGGGATCCTTACCTTCTTTGCATGGAGGGAATGGAATGGGAGAAGCTGGTAGATGACTGGGAAAAGGTGAGGAAAGGGGAACAGTAGTTTTTTATTAAAAAACTTTCAAATAAAAAGTTTTAAAAAGATAAATAATGTCAGTTGTTAATGGGCTGAATATTATTGATGCAATTAGTGTTTGTATATATTGTATGTTGTACTTACTGTATATAGTTTTTCTTATATCAATTATAATTTTGTGGTTTTGACACAAAAGTGTATATATGGAATTATATTGTATATTTATCAAATATTCTCTGAAAATCAGTGGACAGAGCCAAGCCATGAAGGTCAGGAAATGGTGGTGAAGAACTTTATTCTCAGCAGTCAGAGGCAGAGAGCCTCTAGATCTTGGTGAGTTTGAGGCCAAACAGAATCAGGCAGTGGTGGCCCATTCCTTTAATCCTTGTGCTATGAATGTCGAAGGAGAAATGAGATAGCTGGGTGGAAAAGAGGAGGCAGGAGTTCTTTCCTTGGCCTATGCTCCTTTTCTGTTGAGGACTCAGAGACATTCAGTCTGAAGACTTCTAGAAACAGAATCTATTCTTTTTCAGCCTGAGAATTTGGTTGCTTGAGAATTGGTTGGGGCTTATTTTCTCTCTCTCTGATATTTCAGCTTTTCCCCAATATCTGGCTATAGGCTTTTATTACTAATGCCAAGTAGAATTTGTTCAGTACATCACAGAGCCTATACCTGGCTGTCTTGATATTATTTCTTCTATAAATGGTACTAACCAAAACCCTTCAGTCTCAGACAGGCGTTTTAGGCAAGAGCAAAAAACAGCCACATTCTTCACCAAAATATCACATACTAACATTTTTCTACTCTGAAAGATTTTGGGTCAAGCAGCCACAGTTCAATCACACTCAGACACCACTGTTTTCAATGTTCCTACTAATATCACCCTTTAAAGTAGAACTTAAAGCATTTAAAGTCCACATTCCCTCAAAAATAGCATGATCAGGCCTATCAAAGCAAAACCCTACTCCCTGGTACAAACTTCTCTCTTAAGGTTTATTTAGCTATGGAAAGACACCATGAGCAAAGCAACTCTTATAAAGGAAAGACATTACTGGGGTACATTACAGTTTCAGAGGTTTGGTCCATTATCATCGTGGTGGAACATGGTGGCATAGAGACAGACATGATACTGGAGAGGTAGTTTAGTATTCTACGTCTTGACTTGCAAGCAACAGGAATTGAACCATCTCATTCGACATAACCTGAGCAAATATGAAATCTTAGTCTACTTCCACAGTGACATACATCATTCAATAAGCGCATACCTACCCCAACATAGTTACACCTTCTAACAATGACACTTTCTTTGAGGGCCACTTTCTATCAGACCACCACATAGATTGTGATAATTTTTTTTTTAATTTTCAGCTTCACTCAATATGAATTAACTTAAATCCAAGAATGGAAAGCACACTTGTAATAAATTTTTGCTTAATTTGAAATAGAAAAATCCACTTCTAATTTAAAACTTTTTAGGTAGGAGGATAAGGCTTTAATACTGATCTTTTGACCTAAGAATGGACACTATTTTAATGAGAATTTACTCTGAACACTGCTGTAAGGATATTATGTTGCTCCATTGTAAAAAATTGTCTCAGCCTATGAGTTTAATAAAGAGCACTGATTGGCCAAAGGCAGACAGGAAGTGTGGGTGGGGTTACCAGACTAAGAAAGACTCTAGGAACAGACAGAACAGAGCATATTGCCAGAGAGAAGCCAGAAGAAGCAGAGAACCACTATGCTGCTCTGAGAAAAGGTACCAAATCACATGACAGAACAGGATAAGAGTCATGGGTTAGATTAAGGGTAAAGAGTTAGCAAGTTATATGCCTGGGCCTTAGGCCAATCAGCCTAAAACTACTGAAAGCATCTGTGTCTCTCTGTGGGTCTGTGGGTCTGTGGACCTAAACCTTGATGCTAGGCTGGAAAGTCTGGGCTAGAAACCTCCTACTATACACTGCCTTCTGCTGGAATTAAATATAAGGCCATGGAAGAAAGAAATTTTTGCCCGGGCGGGGGGGTGTTTAATGTAATGTCTGGTACTCTAGAGAACCCTAAGTAATATATTAACTAAAATATTGGCTAAAATTTTAAATTTTGTGTATACAATATAGGGTCCTGAAGTGGTTTTAACTCCCCAAAATAGCATTGAGTATTATTTTTTGCAAGTTATGAAAAGTATCACCTCATGGTTCCACTATAAAAAAAAAAAAGGCAAGTGAATGTTAGGTTCAGTTACATTCACAGAAGTTTAATATAGGACTTATCCTTTCAGTAAATAAACCAAATTTTGAACTAGCTTAGTGAATGTATGCCATGAACAGACATGTAAAATTTCTACTTAAGACAATGTTCAATTTGAATATATGCTAGTATTTTTTATTTTAATGGAAAAATTAATCTGAACTTTTTTGAAAATAACATTTTATGCAATTTAAATCAGAAAAAAATAATGTGTTTCAGATATATAAAACAAAATTTACACTTATAAGTTTAGGATTTATATAAACAATATATTTAAAATTACCTCATGACCTCCCACTCTCAGACAAAATACTGTACATGAAATTGAGCAGATAATTAACTAAGAAATAATGTTCCCTATAATCAGGAGATTGAAAGAAAAGCAAAAGATAAAGACAGTTTTAATATGTGTGTACATTTAGTGAAGAAAGTATGAAACAAATAGGCAGCACAATCCACTATCTTAAATATCTTTTTTCAATTCTTTATGATTGTATACTCATCCTGATTTTGAAATATCATCAACAAGATAAATTGTAAGATTGTGCATATATAATGTTAAAGCAACTGATACATAGCTAAAGACCTCCCACGCTTATGAGAGATTTTCTAATATGAAGCAATTTCACTGTACTGGTTTATCTCTTCCACTGCATAGTGTGTGAGGCACAAGCAAGATTCAATTTTTTTTAGTATAGAAGTAAGCCTCCAACATTTACAATTTGTTAATCAATAAATGTTAGCAACAACAAAAATGAATGACTTTATATATGCTGAAAAAAATAGTTGTATTTATAGGACCTAGAAAAAATATCAGTGCCTCCTGAGAATTAAACTATGCATTTTCAACTAAAATCAAATAGATATATTAACTGTACTAGATATAAATATTTTGAAGATGTTATATTAATGACCCAAAGATTATTAAGGAATTTACTTATTATTATAAGTATATGAGTTTTTTAAAAGATTTAACCTAACCCTATTGTATAATTGGTAAGAGGTGAAAGATTGAGAAGAGAAATATAAAATGTTACTATCTGTTCCTGGTAGCAAGGGGAGAACACAGGTGAATAAAAATCTGACATATTCTAGTCTTGTTGGCTCAGATAAGGCTTCTATTAATTCATTATATAATAAAATAAATCTTAAAAATGCACAAGGCTAAGCTGTCATTTTTTTAAGAAGTTACAGGAAACTGAGTGCCCCAAGACTTTTAAGTAAAAGGAAATTGGGCTCACTTGCAAACATGAGCTATTGTTAAGAAAAAGCTTTGAGAGTGTATTGCTCAGTAGAGCACAGTCAGATTTCTGAACACGTCTGACCTTGTAGTCTACTTTGAAATGTTTGAACTTGACCATTAAGATTACCAGATGGAACATTCTAATAACAACTCATGACATTTTACACTTAGAAAAAAATGATTAGTCTGGTTACGGAATGGACTTGGCAAGTATGCCAAGAATGACACAAATTAGTAATTATTTTATCACAGAGACATATGTGAGATTTATGTGTAATATAAACCTCTCTTAACCACAGTAAAATTCCGAGTGTATTGTTTCTCTGTGGAAAGTGTAGAATACTATCATTCTGGAAGGCATAATTAATGTAGCATCTTCTAGCATAACGATATAATGAAGTGGCATCTAAAAATTACCATTTTTTATCTGCTTTACACAGAGTCCTAACACTGAACTCTTGACTATATTACTACACCAATAAACTTCCTCCTCACCCTGTTATTGTTAATGTTTAAGTTATCAGTCAATTCTGGCAATCATTTAATATTATTTTTATTATTTTGTCTTGTTTAATTGAAAATGTGATTAGCTATTTTGACCCAGTGGTTATTTATGTTGTTTTTATTTATTTCATAATATACTTATAAAGGTTATTCTGTATAGAAGAGGAAATATAGACAGTCGTGGGGAAAAAAAATCTCTCTATTTTTAGGCATATGAACCAGAAAATATTGAGGAATCAACAATCCCAGTTTCTGCTTCATGTTGTGTCTTTATTCTGCCATTCTTCTACACACTGATATTTTCTATCATTTCAATACCCTCAATTATAGTAATGGCTATGAAGAATGTAAACACAGGATGACATGTTATTCGCTCTCCATTATAGATATAACAAATTTTCTTCACATACAGAGGGAGGCATATTACTTTCTACAAAGCAAGCATTCCCCTGTCCTTCATGAATAAAAATACATTTTAGTAGTAGGCTGCCAAGAGTTGAACTATATTTCTTTAAGATTAGAGGCTGCATTTCATTTTTGATATTGTATTTGGGAAGATAAAATTTATCAAAACATCACTCCATTAAATTTATCATTTGCATGGTCAGCTGATCAAGGACATTAAAATAATTCAAATAGTGATTAAATCCAAAGTGAAAAGTCATGCAACTAAACATTTTTAATCTACTGTGTGAACACTAGACCTAGAGAGTAATATATCCAATGTTACTATACCATATTATGGTTTATTGGAAAAACAATACTAAAATATACATGGAGATCATTCAGAATTAAAGCTACAAGGCAAATAGTAGGCATAATTATAATATTATTTATTGCCTCCAACATATCTAGAGTTAATCTAAATCATTTTAACTTTTATAAATATACGAATACGTATTATTTCCTTTTCAATTTTTTTGTTTAAGTGTGTGTGTGTGTGTGTGCTCATGTCTATATATGTATGAGATCAGAATAAACTTGTGATAATAACTTAACTCCCCCCATTTGAGCTCAGGACATAAACTCAGGTTTTCATACTTGGTAGTAAGCACTTTTATCTGCTGATATAATTCACTGATGTGCTTATACTTTAATTTGAAAGATTAATGAGAGATGGTGCATTTTGAGAGACTGTAGAGTGTTTTGGCTCCTTTTACTAAAATACCAATTAAATGCTTTAAAAAGACTCATTTCTTATTCAGATTTTACAGAAAGTTCTTCATGAAGTGAACCTACTAGGATAATTTAAAAAATATAGTGACTGAAATGTTTATGAGAAAGCCAATATCAACAGTTTCTATATACATTTATAGCATTACTAGAATATGACTGTCTTCCTTTATACCTCTCTATTTGAATTGCTTATACCATCATTTAAATCAAGTCTTCTGATACATAAAACCATTTTTGTCTGTTTATTGAAATATGCTTATTGTCCTGTGACTTATTTTCAATAAATAGTCATAAATAACTTCAGCAAACATATTATGATATAGTTATGGCCAGCTTTTAAAGAAACAAAAATTCCAAAGCATTTTCTTTGAAAACACATATCAATTTACGCGTTAGCATATGACCAGTTTCTATTTTTCAAGAGTAAGACATCATGTGCATGTTAAACTTAAAGGGATAGAATAGGAAGCCAGTTGAAATAAGCAGTAACCAGTGAATCAGCTTACTCTTTCTATATTTAATAACTGCCTTGTTCAAAGACTGGATGCAATGGGTGGTTCATTTCAGTAATGCCATACTCAGAAGTCTGGACTATAGGATCAGCTTGTGTTCACCTGGGCTACGGAATGACTATGTGTCAAGAAATGAAGCAAAATAAAAATACATAAGGAAGCTAACGTTTACCTGTCAGAGGAACAAAATTGCTTTTGCCAGGTCTTTGTAAAATGATTTAAATCAGAGAAAATATCACACACATATAAATAACATTATTTAGAGTGAGTTTTTTTTAATTTATAAATATGCATATATGTACACATTGATATTTATGTGAACACAATTAATGAAAAAGAGGCTTTCAGTTTAAAAGAAAAAAGAAATTTATTTGGGAGGTTTTGGAGTGTGAAAATAGAAATAAATAACTGAGTTCAAATATCAAAAAGATAATAATAAAAACTATTTTAAAAGATATCTCTTTCCAGAAATTTATCTTCTCAGTCATCACATCTTTCATGAGTTTCTATTGAGTTTTTTCAAGCTTCCAAACAAATTTACTCTTGGTTCAATTTGTCTTTCCAAAAATAGTAGACATTTCTGACCAGACTGTGGCTTTGATAAGTTCCCAGTTTAAACTGTTGCATGTTCTCTTTGAGAAACTGAAAAGTATGTATTAACTTAAAGCTCAAGACTTAATGTAGATCTTTAGTATACTTTTGACTGTCTAACATCCTCTATGGTAGAGTTTATTATGAGTCTGCTCTTCCTCAGGTTAAAAAAAAAAAAAAAAAAAAAAAAAAAAAAAAAAAAAAAAAAAAACACAACTCAAATTCTTTAGTGTAATTAAGATCATTCAACAAAATCATCCTGATTTAACTAATCTAGTATGCAAAGATTCAAATATATTATTTGTTGTCGAATAGTATTTTAAGTTGTGTTACATTTGTTTGTGCTGTGGAATATTTGTTTAATGATGCAAAAATGTACTTACTTAACTCAGTGAGGATGTGATTCTTTGCCTGTCAAAACGACCTGATGGTCTAATAAAGAGCGGAATAGCCAAAAAAAAAAAGGCAGAGAGAATAAACAGGGGAACGGTGGAAAGACTAGATTAAAGGGCAAGAGCACAGGAAAGAAGAACACTGGGGGCCAGCCGCACAGCCACACAGCCACACAGCCACACAACCATCTAGCCAGCCCCAAAAAGTCAAACTAAGACCACCACATCTGTGTGTACTTATTTGGGATCTGGGTAGTAGATCCCCAAGTGAGAAAGAATAGAAAAGAATAATAAAAAAAAAAACCCAATAATGATTATTAATAGCTTACAGTACTGGCAAAATAGTATTGCTGATTCTTTATGAAACTATATTTATATTTTGATATATTATATAACATTTATTTTACTCTATAAATAGTAGTGTAATGAACATCTTTGAAGATTTTGATGTATTTCTTAAAATAGAGAACATAGTGTGGAGCTATGGAATCAAGGAATTAACTTATTTGATCTTATATCTAAAATTGCAAGGTGTAATTTATTACTTATAATAATATACAAAAGATAATAGCTCTATAGATTCAAAGAATTATCACACTTTAGTTTTATTGAAAATCGCAAATCATGAAGATTTTTGACATGTTCATAAAAACAATCTAGACAGAAATATTACATATTGTGTTGGCAACTATGAACAGAGCTGAGTTTATATCACTGATTCCAACATTTTTATTTTAGACAGACTCATTATATCTAATTTTTATTTTTATTTTTATTATTATTATTATTATTATTATTATTATTATTATTATGTGTTTGTAAGTTTGGGAAGTTGTATATTCAGTTATTGTGTGATGATGTAATCTTAAGTATGATTTTGTAGCTAACTTATCTAACATAAAACATCAAATGGAGGCAGGCATTCAAGGCACACACCTTTAATCTAGCAATTAGGAGGAAGATAAAGGCAGATCTCTGAGTTTGAGGGCAGCATTGTCTACAGAGTGAGTTTCAGGACAACCAAAGCTATATAGAGAAACCTTGTTTTGAACCACCACCCAAACATATAGATATGTATGTGTCAGATGAAAATTTATTAACACAGTGCAATTTTATGAGATGAGTAATTTCTACCAACAAAGCATAGTTTTTTATAGAAATTTTGAGTTTTTTTAGGTTTTCTATGATAACTACAAATTGAATATATTTAATGCATCATCTATATAGAAAGTAGTTTTCTGAATAAGTATGGATAAGTTTAATATATGTGTGTGTATATGTCACAATATATTTGTATATACTACATATACGTGATCTCCATACATATTGGATTTTTAGTTGAAAAAACTTTTATGTATGTGATATCATTTATTTTAATGAACTAATACAGCCTACAGATAATAATAAAACCAGAAGTTTATTAATCTAATACATTTCTCTTAAGCCTTTCTTATTCAGAGAATCAAAACAGAAGTATAACTATCTTTCTTTCAACATTTTGAAAAACATTTTTATACAGTTCTGGTTGCACACCTAGTGAATCCCAGACTCCCATTCTTTGGTTTTAATATACTCAAAAGATAACATGGTCACTTATTCCCAAAGATCATTTTGTTTCTATTCCCAGTTTTCTTTAGTCATCACATGGAGTTCTACAATGCAGTTCCCCATATTGATTTCTCTGCATTTACCATGATGAAATATTTAATAAGACAAGTCAAAGATTTGACAGACAATCTGTTCCTGGTAGAATAAAACTTCTAACAGATGTTGTCTTCTCCCCTTACTTATATGGTGCTGCCAGCATTAAGACATGCATTAAGAAAACATTCCATACGTCTGTCTGTCCTGGTAACATACTGCTGCTCTTACTTTTCCTTCTCTCATCTTCTGTCCTCACATAAAGATTTTCACCAAAATTTCGTTTTTCCTTTGTGAATTTTAATCCACCACTAGGTCACTTGACTTAGGGTCTTTATAGCAAAAAGCAATTGGCTTTGGGTTTGGAAGGACTTAGATCTATCTGGACTCTGAATCTTTTCAGATGAATAGTTTTGATAATTTGAATTAATTTTTGAATCAGTATTCTTTACTTAAAATAAAAACTGTATGTAAATATGTACATATGTTTCTATAATTACTCGAAGTGTTGAAATGTTCTTTTTTTCCTATTGAAGTTTATTATTGCACATATTCTCTAAAATAAACATTGTAATTGTCTAAAATCATTAACTTCCAATCAATGATGTGAATAATGTTCTCTATAATACTACATAGCGATACCCTACTTCAAAAACAAAAGAAACAAATAGAAACATAAAATTCTTTTTTGTTATGAGTTTTATGGGAAAAAAGACTTTTAAGATAAAAAGAGAATAGCTCCTCTTCAAATTACCAGTTATTGTAGATGTTTTCTAATGTATTTGGAGAAAAGATGGACAGTTGCTAATGTTTGTTTGGAAAGGACAGAGTTTTATTAGCTATGATTCCAACCTAAAAATACCACAGACAGCTTTACTTGCATTTTTAATCTTAAATAGTATTTTCTTTTTGTTACATTTTATTTAACAAAAATAAAAATTATAAAATTAGATACACAGCATTTTGAGGTTATTAAATTACTTTATGGACTTTGCTTCATATTTCACTGCTAGATACATATTCATGAGGCTCCTGTAGAACACTGCCAAATCCAACAGTAATTCAAACTCAAATGAATAGTGGGCCTATAACTTCTAAATTTCTTCCACAGGAAAGTATTATCCTCTATGTGTTGTTTCATAACTCTCAATAATATTCAAGGTAGTTATTCTTGTATGCTGAGTAAGTAGGCCTTTTAGTGTGGGCTAATGCAGAGTGGAATAGCCATTAGCCATTCAGTTTTCATGATGGAGGGATTGCATTTACACAACCTGTAGAATTTTTATTCACTCATTTGTCAAGTTTACACATTCCACGTTGTCACGATTTTTCTTAGTTATCATCACTCGGAAAGTTGCTTGTGGCATAAGTTCATTAAATATAGTGTGGTCAAATGAGCTATGTGCAGTATAAACAGCTGGAAATTCTGTCAAAAATGATTTATGCAAAGTCGGATTTGTGAAATGGTGAGATGCTCTAGGCCCTTGTCTGTTATGTCCTGGGTTTCCCTCCAGATAAGAAACTTTACAGTGACTTAAATGTAAATTTCTAAGACTTATGTAGATTGTATCAGGCCTTCATAAAATGACAAAAAGTTTGTTTTAAATGAATTGTCTTTAAGCAAGTCTTTTTACTTCTTAGCTGGTTGATGGTAAGTAAATGAAATCTCGTTTTGTTTGGAGTGTATCAATTTGGGCCCTTTCATAGGGTCTAAACTCTGTTTTAGTATTTTTTCCCCTTTTAATTTAATATGTTCTAATTGTATAAAAATAAGAATTAAAAATAAAACAATTGTGAAAGCAATATTCAAGGAAGAGTTTATTTGGGTTTTATTAGCATGATGATAAAACTTCAGAGTATCTCAAATAAACCAGTCATGACAAAGAACACCTTTAATGCCCACACTCATGTGACAGAGGCAAGTGGTTTTTGGCGAATTTAGTGGAAGCCTGGTTGATATAGAGTTACAGGCAAGGAAGGACTACATAGTGAGACCTTCCCTTAAAACAAGCAAACAAACAAACAAGCAGATATACTGCCTGTAAAGAAGAGGCAATTTTAATGTAATTCACAAATATTTATTGAGGACAGACAGATGGGAAATTTATATTGCTCTCAAATCTAGATTTTACATCTCAAAAATTGTAAGAGAAGCCATGTACTCTTTCTTGTAATAGTCGTACATTTTATTAGCACTTTAAAGAAAATACTATTAATTATAATCCTAATACTTCTTTAATTTTTCTTAGAAAGCTTTTGTACATGTGTATAACATATTTTACCTATTTACCATTCACTCTTATTAAAGGTAAGTTTAGAAAAACCACTCAAATCAAATAAATTTGCCTGCAAATTAACAGCTTGGCTGCCTAGCCTGCTTCCTAGTTCTCTTCCCAAGACAAAATGAGAGCATGTATTATACAAGTACTGAAGTACGTGAATTACAAAGGAAAAAAGAAAACATCTGGAACAATAAATATTAAAGAACAGAGTTTAGAAACGTGTGGTGAACTAGCTGAGGTTTTGAAGCTAGCCTGCAAATTTATTCAGTGTCTTTTTCTCTCTGGATGTCCTTTGGCATACACAAACTCTTTCGGTGGCCATCCAATGTGAGTATTTACGCTCTGTTCTGGAGACATATTGAATGATGAGTTGCCGTTCAATTGATTTGAGACATGTATGCTGTGGAATATTATTTTAACTGGACAAAGATGTGTTACATTATTTTTTTATGCTTTGAAATGTTACCTGATTTGTGCAAGGGTGTGATACTTTTGTTTATGTTAATGATGTAAGGATGTGTATTTAATTATGTAAAGATGTGCTACATTTGTTTCACATTGATTGCCTAAGGAACGTAATTGTTCTAATGAAAAACTGAACAGCCAATAGCTAGACAGGAAAAGGACAGACAGGGCTGACAGGCAGAGAGAATAGATAGGGGAGAACCTGGGCTTAGGAAGACCAGAGATGAAAGAGAAGACAGGAGACATATTGGGAGAAGAAACCAGGCAGTCATCAGCCAGACAGACATGGAGACAGCAAGAAAGTAAGGAAAGGTAATAATCACTGAAGTAAAAAGGAGATAAAGAGAAACACATTAATTTAAAAAGTTAGTCAAAAAGTGTCCAAACTAGGCTAAGCATTCAAAACTAATAAGTCTGCATCAGGATTTGGAAGCAGGTTAGTGGCCCAAATGAAAAATTCTGGTATACATATACATCATGATTTTTCTCTGTGCATGAAATTGCATTATTTATGAATTTAAAAATAATCAGCAATAGAAAGCCATTCAATTGTTTTAAACAAAAATATGACTTTGTGAATTTTTTTTTATTTAGTCATTGTAGTTTATGAAAGAAAGGGGGGGGGAGCAAGACACAAAATTATTTTGATTGACTATGAGAGAAACCTTGGAAAGCTGCAAATGATACTCAGGTCAGGTTAGATGTTAGAACAAACGGCATATCAAAATCTAATCTTAATTAAATCTTGGAATGGTTAAGTGCTGTAGAGAAGAAAGGAAAAAAAAAAAACACAGGAATCTGCACTCTCCTTAAGATTCAAATAATATTTTCAAATATATTTCTAAATATAAAGATATAAGATTTGTGGCATATAAAAGTTAGATTTCATGATTGAGGAATATGAGAAAATCTGGCACAAATCCTGAATCAGAGAAATGTTCATTATGTGGTTTCATCTTTCTCTTTTATATAATTAATTCACAATTAGACTTATAATTATAATTCGGAAACAGGCAAAATGAATTCAAGGGTTTTAAGCATTGATAGATTTGTAAACAAAAGCAGCTGGACTGAAATTTCTTTAAGGAAATATTTATATGCCAACAGTTTATCAAATGGAAAGTCTGCTGATAAATCTACACAGGAGCATTATGTTAATGACCGTGCAACAATGATTCATTGTGTGTCTCCTACTAGTACAAAAGGCACCAGATTTAAAATCATAAAATCTAGGTGCAAAGAGGGGAAAGGGGCTTTGTGCTCTCAATTTCAAACCATCTTTCTGAGGGACCCTCAAGAATGTTGTCATTCCCACTTATTATTTAAGCTACTTCTTACTATAGTTCTTGAAGAGGCATCTGATAAAAAGGGTTTCTCTTTTATATTCACAATCATTTCTATGGTTTCTTTTCCCTTTGACAATGGAGGAGCATATACCCCCAAAAGTTAGCACTTGGAACTCACAACACTTGATAGCTCAGAAGCTTGAAGCTAACTCATGCTTGATTACTGTGCTGCACTAGCAAAACCCAGTCTTAAGAAAATTTCAAATGCTGAATATTGCAATCACAATGGAGTGGAATCTGCATGCTATATTTAATTTATTTAATTAGTCAAATTTGTTCAATTTGATTTTTTTCTTTTTTTATTTAAAATTTTTTTTTCATTTTACATACCAACTACAGTTCCCCTTCTCACTCTAATTTCTGCTCACTTCTCATCCTTCATATCCCCCCTACATCCTATCTGCATCCACTCCTCAGAGAGACTAGGGTCTTCCTTGGGGAGTCAACAAAATCTGGCACATCCAGATGAAGCAGATCAAAGCCCCTCACACACTCCCATCAAGACTGAGAAAGCTATCCCTCTAAAGGCAATGGACTCCAAAATGTCAGCTCATTGACTAGAGATAAATTCTGGTCCCACTGCCAGTGGCCCCACAAATTTCCCAAACCCACACAAGTGTCATTCACATTCTGATGACCTAGTATGGGTCCATGCATATTACCCAGCAGTCAATTCAGAGTCATTGAGCTCCCATTAGCTCATGTCAGCTGTCTCTGTGGATTTCCCCATATCATGTCTTACCCCTTTGCTCATATAATTCCTCCTTCCTCTCTCTGACTGGTCCTTGGCCCAGAGCTTAGCTACTGCTATCTGCATCTGTTTCCATCAGTTGCTGGATGAAGTTTCTATGATGACAATTAGGGTGGCCATCAATCTGATTACAAAGAAAGGTCAGTTAAGGTACTCTCTCCACTGTTGCTTGGGGTCTTAGCTGATTGGATTCCTGAGAATTTCCCTAGTACCAGTTTATTCCCTCTATTAAAGGAATCTATTTGATTTTTTATTATTCTGCAGAGGAGAAGGGTCCCAAACTTGGAGGATATATACAACAACAGGTAACAGTTACATATACCAATGTCAAAGAAAAAAAAAAGAGGGTATGCCCATGAATGACATTAAGAAGAACATAGTAAAGTATGATTTTCTGTAATATATGATGGACTGAAACTTTACAAAGTTATCAATAAAAATAGTACATAAAAATACTAAGAAAGGCTGAAATTGACTAAAAGCAAGAGGATAATTCCTGTCTACGAAACAAGTAGGACAGTTTAGGTTCAACAGCTCAATGATGCTATTTTGGGTTTGTTACAGTTTTTAATAGATGATTGTTTATTTTCATGTTGCATTTTTTTTCTGTTCCATTACTCCCTAAGTAACAAGATTATGGCTAAATGTTTTTCCTCATAAATTTTAATCAAGCATAAAAGTCATATGTGCGGGTTTTGCAAGTGAGATCAGACACACATCACCAGATGCCACACTAGAGTTTATTCAGGAGAACTGCTGGCTGGGTATTAAGAAGAGAAAGAGATCAGCTTTCACATGGAGGCTCCTTTTAGGAGAACAGGTGGGCATGAATTTATGTGGCCACACCTAGGGGGGTGCTGTGGAAGATTGTGTTGTCCCACTGTAAATAATTGTCCCACCCACTGGTTTAATAAAAAGTGCTGATTGGCCAAAGGCAGACAGGAAGTGTGGGCGGGGCTACCAGACTAGGAGAACTCTGGGAACTGGAAGAACAGAGCAGAATGCCAGAGAGAAGCCAGAGGAAGCAGAGGACACCTATGCTGTTCTAAGAAAAGGTACAAAGCCATATGACTGAACAGGATAAGAGTCATGAGTTAGATTAAGGGTAAAGAGTTAGCAAGTTATATGCCTGGGCCTTAGGCCAATCAGCCTAAAACTGTAAGCATCTGTGTGTCTCTGTGGTCTGTGGGTCTGTGGGTCTGCGGGCCTAAACCTTGAGATTAGGCCCGAAAGTCCAGGCCAGAAACCTCCTACTACAGGGTGCCCTCCCTCCATACTCAGCAGGATCTGCTGGCACCATGTTGGGTTTACCACATGGCTGCTGCATGCCGGGAATCCTTACAGTATGAATTGAGTCTATGTTGTCATGTGCTGATTATATATTTACTAAGGTATATAGGGTTAGAAATCCCCACAGTAGATTTAGAATCTTAATTATCCACTGAATGTAACAATGGAGCTAAGAAACAGTCTTCAGTGAAATTACAGTATGTCTGACTGCCAGATATAAATGTTGCCATAAACACAGAAGGAGAGGAGGGGGAGCTTGGTAGACAATTAACAGATTTTCTGCATATAGTAAGAGAACATCTTAAGCAATGATCCTAAGAAAATCCTTTCAAGAGAAAAATAAAAAAAAACAAAAAAAAACCAAGGATGTAAGAACTGTATTTCAAGCCCTGTGCATATCTAATTGCAAGGCTAAATCATTAACCAAAGTGTGGCAATTGTGTATTACCAGCTTCAAATAAATCAATGACAGCAGTAATTAGGGATGGTGTGGATCGTTCATTTTCTTTGTGAGTTGTTCATAGTTGTAATTCAATAGAGAAAAAAATAAGAAACAACAATAATAATAACTTTTTATTAGTCATGCTGAAGTGGCAAAGCAGTGGCATGGATAATTGAAAATAGTGGATTATGTGCATAATGATGATCTGCTTAGGTTCTTTGCCTTCCTAGAGATCATTTTGCATTTCCAAAGCATATTATCACCTATTCATTTGAGGAAGTAATCACAAAACATGATGGGTAAAAATTTTTACAAGTCTAGGTTAGAAAACTGTTCACAGTTAAAATATAAGACGAAAGTAAAATCAACTACAAAGATTAAATAAATATTATTAGAAAATGTTTGCTATGTCAATGGGCACAGTTTTGAAATGACAGATAATTTTAGAGAGGCATAAATTTAGAAAAACACATTATTCATCATTACAAAATTTTGGGGTACATTTCTAAAGTTTATGTTGGTAGAAAGTTATGAAGGAAAATGTAATTTCATTTTTTTCATCTCATAAATATATAAAATGTATGGGGATACTTAACCCTCCATTGCCTCTCATATTTCCAGCACATGCCTGCTTATCTCTTTCTTTAAACTATTCCTTTTGAACTCATCTCTCTCTCTCTCTCTCTCTCTCTCTCTCTCTCTCTCTCTCTCTCTCTCTCTCTCTCTCTGTGTGTGTGTGTGTGTGTGTGTGTGTGGGTGTGTGTGGGTGTGTGTGTGTGTGTGTGTGTGTGTGTGTGTGTGTGTATGTGCTCATGCTCACACATGCCCGTGCATTTGAGAAAGAAAGAGAGACTATTTTAATAGGATTGTTTTCATGAACATGAGTACAGGGTTATTCACTAAAGTATGGACAGCCTACAAGTTGCTACACTACTGAAGAGAGTGACTGCATGGTCAGCCATGATTTGTAAAAGTTTATCAGTGAAGAATGGAGCCTCATAAGCACCTCCCTCATCCATGAAAGAATACGGAAAGGCCCACTCTTTTATGGATTTCCAAAAACTTCTGTTTGCTCAAGTTTTCAGCGATGGTATCAAATCCAGAGGATAACATTTTATAACACTTCTTTTCCCCAGCACTTACAATCTGTCTGGTACCTTGTACATTTCATTCTTTGGAGCTCGATCACTTCAGACTGAGTGCTTAAAAATTACTTACTGTCGACACTGCCCAAGTTTGGTTCTCTATACCATCAAAGAACAGATATTTTCTTTAACGTGTCCATGGTCATATAACACAGTACAGACTTGATTCAAATTGAGTTCATGCTTTCTCAAAAACATTCAGCTTGGTAATGACGACAGTAGTTCTCAGTGCCTACTTAAGTTTGAGCTGTGAGCTGTATCTACATCTTTTGGAGTTTGCTATTGTTGCTGTCTTTTATGTGCATTAGGCATATTAATTTAATAGTGTAACTGATGTAGTTTATTTTGTTTTTACATTCCTGGAACTCAAAGCTGTCTTTAAAATTATTTAGTACATTCAATAAATATAAACATGAAAATTATAAATTACATTGTTTGCTTAGAACTCACAGTCCTCTTTGTCCCTACTTCAGAGTACTGACTTTACAGACACGGCACCACAGCACCTTAGAGTCCTTCTCATATGGTTTAGAAGGAAAAGTAAAAGTTTTTTAGGCCTCATAATTGGACTGCCTAATAAACATCCATAAGTATCACAGTACACAATCATGGGAAATGAAAAAAAATGAGATGAAAAATTTCAGTTTGATAAAGAAGAAGTGAGTCTCAAAAAAACACTTTAAGTAGGAAAACACCACACAGAAGTACAAATTCAAGAAGAAAAGCCGTTTAAAATGCCCCTTGGCACTAATGCTCTTATTTGCCAGAGGGCAGCTCAAGGAGGCCAAATACTTTTTGATTTCTGTAAATCTAACTCTTCCACCTTTTACAGATGGATCTGAAGAAGAGGATTAAGGAAAAAGTTATTTTGTACTGATCAAAAGTGAGTCAGTTCAAACATACAGCTTTTTTTTTTTTTTGATGCTTTTAGTTGTATAGCTTTTTTTCTGTCTGCCATTTATAGAAAAACATAAAATGTATTCTGCATGGTAAACTTCATCTAATGAAATGCAATATAGGAGAGAAAGTGTTTATGATTGTAAGGAAATGGCTAAAAGACTGTCAACAGCAGACTAACTTCAAATGTGTATTATGATGGTTCATTGCAAAGGTTGTGAGATAGCTAAAGTCAACTATAAAATGCTTTGTAAAAGAAGGTACACTTGACCCCAAAAGCTAAACTTACTCAAGCCTGACCACTTTTCATTGTTGTGCTATTTTAGGTTGTTTTCAGATGTATGGTAACAGATATGTCTACAACACAATCCTTGAATGCCACATGGGAGATGCTTAAACATGTTCTGTATGCAGCTACATAATTTTAATAGATGTCTACAGCTACATCCCTTATTTTTATTTATACATATCCTGATTATTTTTGGAGAAAAGTCTCTGCGATGTTTTTAAAGACAATGACTGTTTAGGAGTAGGAGGTGTATCACATGGGTACTGCTTAAGGCTTCCAACATTTTCTGGCATCCTCTATGGGATCTTTGCCACTTGTTTATAAGATGCAAGATCTCAGCTGCTGCTTCAGCCACCTGCTGCCTTGGCCTTACTCTGTTATCATACACTTTAACTCTCCACAACCGTGTTTTAAATGTTTTATTTTATAAATTGCCTTGGTCCCCATGTTTTATTAGAATAGAAAAGTAACCATTGCATACCCCATATTAGTTACCTTTAAAAGGTCAGTTTTCTCACATTTTCATCAACCAAGTATTATATAACTTGATTTTGTATAAATTTCTTTTTTAAAAAATCCATATATATATTATGATCACTAGAATTGAATTCACAGCCAAGTCAGTGTATCTTGAGGAAAGATATTTACCTACATTGGAAATATACTCTTGGTTCAGCTCCATATTGTCAGTAGATAAATCCAACACTAAAATTAGGAGCCATTTTTAATCATTAATGTAAAGTATTCAACTATAGAGAACAAGACTTTGAACAGATATGAAGAGATGCTGTGGGTTGTTTCCCAGAAACCCCCTGAACATTCCTTTTACCTGTCTTTACATTTTTTGGAGCTCTGGTCCCTCACCAGAAACTAAAGCAAAAGACCAAGTCACAGCTCAGTCAGGAGTATCTAAGATGACAAGAGGGTGATGTGTGCCGACATAACCATGTGGAAAATGTGGCCATTCTAAAAGAAGTGATGTGACTGCTTCCTTGTGCCCTCCAATGAGAATATATACCTATATCTCTCAACAGGGAACCCTTCTGTGCCTGCTTTAACTGAAAATGACTACAGAGTATAAGAATTTTTTAATCAAAAGATAATGGTTTTTATTGTATAATAACTTCTGGCCTGTCCAGCCTGTGGTCCAGACCAATAGACCCACAGTTCCACAGAAACACAGACATTTATATTAATTTTATGCTGATTGACCTGGGGCACAGGCATATAATTTGTTAACTTTTTACTCTTAAACTAACCCATGATTCTTATCTTGTCTAGCCATGTGGCTTGGTACTTTTTCTATAGCTGCATGGTTGTCCTCTGTATCTGCTGGCATCTCTCTGGCATCTCTGCTCTGCTCTTCCTGTTCCTAGAGGTTTTTTTTTTTTTTTTTTTTTTTTTAAAGTCTGGTAGCCCTTATCTGCCTCTGGTCAATCAGCTTTTATTAAACCAGTAGGTGGGAAGTTATTTACAATGTAAAATAATACCACTACATGTTTTCTCAGGTTGTTTTTATCCATGGGAGCAAAGCAAGACAGTGAAACTCTCCAAGAACAGGGGCCTGAAACCAGCTGTCATTACTACCTTGCTCAGTCTACATAAATTAAGCTGCTCACATTTTTCACAGCTCTCATGTTTGCAAAAAAAAAAAATGTAGCCAAGTATTGCACTGGCATTGTAGATAAATATTAATGAACAAATAGATTCATTAATGTGAAATTCATGAACAATAAGAATGAATACTTTATTTTTCTGTGTGTGTATTTATTCATCTTTACTTTATTGGCCGATATCAAACATTCTTCACAAAGATATGAGAACTGAAGACTGTGTACCTTAATATGAATTATTTATTTATCCCAGCTTCCTGTTGTTCCAATGAGGAAAACAATGTCCTTCAATTTTGTTGTGTGTGATTTTCTCTTTGGAATTATTCCTATTACACTTAAACAGCTCTCCTATGTGGAGAGTTTTTCTTTAACTTTTTTTTTAATTTGCTACTCTTTTTGTCTATATTTTCAGAAATATTAATTTTCTTCTCTATCATATTAATACATTTTTTGCTTTTCTTTTAATTTCTAAAAGTTTTCCTGCCATTGGAATACTTATGTTTTGTAGCATTATATTTTGAGACTGAATGAGATTCATACTGTCTTTGAAGATAATAGATTATAATTTTAATGAGTTGCTCTTTTTGCTTCCTGCACATTGATTTTTATATTTTTTAAAAGAAGGTTTCACTGTGTTGTTAACTGCTTGACTGGCAGACTTTTCACAGCATGTAGAAGACCCTGAGTTTTTGCTCCAGTAGCACATAAAACTGGGGATAGTGACACACATGTAATCCAGCTCTTCCTTTGTAAAGAAAGGGAAATCAGAATTTCAAGATCAGTTAATCTTTATTGCCTGATAAATTACCCTATCCTAATCTCTCACTATTGGGTAAATTTATAAAAATTTTACTGTTTTCTTTTTTATTCTCTCTATATTAATTAATTTGTTCTGTGATAATTTAATACATTTATGTAATGCATTCTCTTTACTCTCCTGCACCTCTTCCTCCTCTTCCTCCTTCTTATCCGTCTCTTCTTCTTCCTCCTCCTACTCCTTCTTTGATTTTGAGAAAGGGTTTCTCTCTTTAGCCTTGACTACCCTGATTTCACTCCGTAGACCAGATTGGCTTTAAACTTACAAAAATATGTCTGCCTCTGCCTAAGAGTGCAGGAATTAAAGCTACCACTCGTCCTCCCTGTGTCTTCTTATCTTATTCTCTCTCACCTCTGCCAACCTCTTACTTTCTGAAAAATCTCTTGTCCATATTTCCGACTTTTGTTTTATGACATATTCAGTTTAATTACATACATTTGTGTGAGCACTGGTGGAAAGATACATTAGGGTGGGATTAACAGGAAAGACACAAAAAACTTCTGTTCCTCTTCAGGTTCCAGAATCTGCTTGTTGCTAGTTTCAACAGTAGATGGAAAGGTGCCGTGAGTCCTGCTCCACTGACAGCTGAATGTTGTTCAGTCAATCTTGTGAATGCCCTGTGCTAATAAATAGATTTGCCATGAGTTCATGATAGCTTTGCCTATCTTGGGCTTAGAAGATGGCATTTCATAGCCCTGTTCCCTATATTCCAGCTTTTATACTCCTCCTGTACCCTCTTTATCCTCTGAGGTTTGAGGGTGGTAAAATTAAGTTATTTAGGACAGAGCCCTCAGTCACTACTTATTCATAGCTTGTACAGTTGCAAATTGCTGAAGGTGCCTTTGTTTATTCAAAAAACGAGGTGTCCCTGTTTAGAGAATAATCTTAATCCAGGGTATAAATCTATGAAAATATTAACACTATGTCAGTTAAGTCAAATCGTATTTCTGAGTTCTTACTTAGTAACTAAGATATTATGAATCACAGTTATTTTTGATTGTTTACTATACATTTTGATTTGTAGTACCTGGCATGGACTTCCTTTTGTGGAATGGGCCTCAATTTTACTCAGAGAACACTTTGTTAATCCCCTATCAAACATGTTCTTATTGTACTAGTGGGAACATTTTGCCTGGCAGATTCATATTGCTCTTCATAGAGTTCACAGTTCGAGGCATAACCATAGAATCCTTTACTCTCCTGGTGGCTTGTGTGGAATAGCTAACACTATAGAAACTAGCTATCCAGAAGGAAATTTCCAGTTGTTTTAGGTAACTTCCTTATATTTTTCACTAATATATGTAATATCTTCAAGATAGATTCTAATTAATAATTTCTGATGAGTAACCAAGTGTAGTAATACCCTCTTTTCTCTTTTTAAAACAAGAACTCCAAATCTAATTTCCTTTGTATAGTTTTTTTCACTGTTATCTATAACAACTTGTAACCAACACTGTAAACAAACACAAACATCCATAATTCATGTTTTGGGAATGTGGGCTACTCTAGGCTACTTCCTGCTGAATGTGGGTGCTGGCAATCTCATGAGAATCCAAAGAAAAATTTAGGATTATGCACAAGTCTTTAGTCCAGTATTCTGTAAGGCTGGATCATCTCAGCCAGTCTCCTTGAAATTCTTCTAGATACAGAGCTTGAGAAACTTCAGCAGAGGTGTCTGAAATGCTGAATCATCTGGGCCATCCATTTCCATTGGAGATTTTTCAGGGGGTCTTCCTCTATCAAACTTTAAGTTCTTTATCCAGGAATAAATCCATAGCCTCTCATTTTCTGTGAAAATATAAAGAAAACCTCTTCTCCAACGTAGCATACCTTTGAATTTCAATTTTAAATTAAACTCATTTACAAAATATATAGGTTGAATTAATCCAACAGTATTTATAATCCTGCCTTTTAGCAACTTTTACTTCTTCATTTTCAGTCAAGAAAATGACAAGAAAATAACATGCAGTATCCAGACATACTTTGTATTTTCCATCTTTATATGGCTTACATTTTTTTACTGTATTTCTTTTTTAAGGGCTTTCTCTATCTTTCTCCCCCCCCCCTTCTCTCTCTAAGCCTATGTATATATATTTTCAACACACTCTAAACCATTTAGACTCTTTTTTAAAAACTGTCTTTACTGTATATTTCTCAACTGTTTCTGTCTCTGACCACACCTTTGCTTGTCTAAGGTGATTGACTCCACCCAGATTCTTCTATTTCTTTCTGTTTCTGAACACACCTTTAATCTGCCAAGGTCCTTGGCTAAGGATTAAAAGTTGGTAGGATGAATTGATGGATAGCTCCACCCAGCTCCTAGTCTAGCTTCATAGAATTTAGCTTTTTAACCCTGGGGAATTTTAGGGTCCATATAATCACCAAGTAAAGCTTTGCCATCTGCTGCTCATTAATTCCATTTAAGTATTTGGCAGCAGGGCCTCTTAAAAAACTCACAAGTGTTTTACCTCTAAGGCTGAATCAGGAAAACTCTCTTTAAAAAAGGCAAGCCTCTGCTTGCCTCCAGGAAACAGAGCTGATCCAAGAAAACATCGACTCTAAGAAGGCATCTTTGATTCTGTTCTGTTAATGTCCTTATTAATAGGAACCTTAAAAACATAATTTACAACTTTTTTGCTTACATCTACGCTCCTGTGAGATTCAGGAACCAGCCATTTTACACCTAAGATGCACTCCAAAAGCCCGCCATTTGTAGCCTAAGCCCACACGCCACACCAGGGTGGTTCTGTACAACAGCACATGTAAGAGACACAACTCAGAACCTGTTTTTGACTTCATTTCTGTGCTCTAGATTATTTTTAAGCTTTCTCTGGCTTTATGTGGGTATATTTTACCCATGTTGGGCTTCCATTTATAATAAGAGGTTTCTGGCCCAGACTTTCGGCCTAGCCTCAAGGTTTAGACCTGCAGACCCACAGAGACACACAGATGCTTACATTAATTTTAGGCTGATTGGCCTAAGGCCCAGGCATCTAACTTGCTAACTCTTTACCCTTAAACTAACCCATGACTCTTATCGTGTTCAGCCATGCAGCTCAGTATCTTTTCTCAGAGCAGCATAACTGTCCTCTCCTTCTTCTGGCTTCTCTCTGGCATTTTGCTCTGTTATTCCTATTCCCAGAGTTTTTTTAGTTTGGTAGCCCCACCCATACTTCCTGTCTGCCTTTGGCCAATCAGTGCTTTTTATTAAATTCTTAAGTGTGAGTTATTTACAATGTAACATCATAACTCCACTACAACCAAGACGTAGTTTTACATTTCTCTATCTTGCATTGCCAGTTCCTCCACTGATTTATGAAATAATTGACTTAGAGGCTTAATATTTTAATAACTGCTGGGCCAGTAGCTCAAGCATACTACTTTTTGGCTTTTACTCTCAAATTAACTCTTATTTCTTATCTGTGTTTAGCCATGTGGCTTGGTACCTTTGCTCAGTGCAGCGTTCTCATCTTGCTTCCTCTGTGTCTGGCTGGCATCTGCTTCTCTGACTTTCCTCTTCCCAGAATATTTCTCATCTGTTTGCTCTGCCTCTACTTTGTGCCTAGCTACTGGCCAATCAACATTTTATTAAGCAAATTTTTATAGTGTACAAGAGTATTATCCCACACCAAGAAAAAAATGTCTGTATTGTATAGAACTTTATGGGCCATCCATGACCAACAACTTCTATGGAAATATCCCTTATCTTGCATTGAAGCTTTCACGTATTTTATTATCTGCTTAAGGGAATTGTAAATGACTGTATTAGTAGGCTTTACCCCTTGGTCTTTTAAATTTCTCAATGATTAGTCAAACTGCTGTGGAATTATGTTCTGGTACTTTGTAAATATTTGGCCCTCCTACTGGTTTAGTAAAACCCTGATTGGATCGACAGGAAATGTGGGTGGTGTTACCAGACTGAAAATAACTCTGGGAACAGAAAGAACAGGGAAAGATGCCAGCAGGGAGAGATGCCAGCAGACACAGAGGAAAGAAGCCAGGATGCTTCTCAGAGCAAAGGTAATAAGCCACTTGACTAATCACGGGTTAGTTAAGAGTTAATAGTTAGCAAGTTACATGCCTAAGCCATAGGCCAGTTAGCATGAGAATAATATAAGCCTTTTTGTGATTAGCAGCAACTCTGCTAGGAGCAGGTTTGAGCCACCTACTACAAATGGCACATCAATGTGGATGTATAGAAAGCTTAAAGGGAGTTCTAGAGCACAGAAATGGAGCCAAAAGCAGCTTCCTAGTTGTCTCTCAAGTGGATCGTGTTAAAGAGAGTAAGTGGTATGTGAGCTTGAATTGAATAATGGCAGGTTTGCTGTGTGCAGCTTATGCTGCAACAAGGCCAGTTTCTGAAGTCTCACAGGAGCTTCGATGTAAGGAACACGCTGTAGATGATGGATTTCAGCTTTCTCTTTATATAGACAAAAAGGAAACAGAGTCAAAGACTGCTTCTTAGTAGCAGCAGCACCTTCTTGGGTCAGCTCTGCTGCAGGCAAGCATAGATGTGGCTTTTTTAAAGAGAGGATTCTTGGCAAAACACTTGTGAATCTTTAGGAGGCTCTGCTGCCAAATACTTAAATGGAGTTCATAAGCATCATATGGCAGTGTTTTACTTGGTGATTATATGGACTCTAAAACTACCCAGAGTGGTAACTGTGGTTCCTACCAGTACCTCAGCTAAAAAGCTAAACACCCTATGAAGGTAGACTAGAAGATAGAACCAGCCAGCCACCTCAACCAAGCTTTTAATACTAGTCACAATTTAGCAGATTAGGGTTATTATCAGAAACATAAAGAAATAGAAAGAACTGGGTAAAGTCAGCCACCCTAGCCAAGCTTCTAATCCTAACCACACCTTGGCAGATTAAAGGCATGGTCAGAAACAAAATAATAAGTGATACACAGTAAAGACAGAATCAAATACACACACACATCTAAGTGGTTTAGAGTGTTTAAAAAAATACATAGGCTTGAGAGAGAAAAGAAAAAAGATAAAATCCTTAAAAAAATAAAGTAAAAAATATAAGTCATATAAAGATGGAAAATATAAAGTGTCTGAATACTGTGTTACTGTCTTGTCTTTACGTTTTTTTGACTAAAAATGAAGTAGTAAAGCTACTAAAAGATATTTGCTTAGAAATGTCGCTGGATTAATCCAACCTATATATTTGGTAAATGAGTTGACTTAAAATTTAATTCAAAGGATATGCTACTTCAAATAAGAGGTTTTCTTTTTATTTCTACAGAAAATGAGAGGCTGTGAATTTATTTCTGGTTAAAAAAGATAAGATTTGATTAAGGAAGACACCCTTAAAAGTCTCTGATGGAAACAGCTGGCCCGAATGATCAAACATTTCAGAGCACCTCTGTTGCAGTTTCCTCTGAGCTCTGCATCCATAACAACTTCAAGGAGACTGACCGAGATAGATGACTCAACCTTGGAGACTACTCCACTGAAGACCTGTCTATAATCCTAAATTTAGCCTAAAATATGCTGCATGTATACTTGAAATGCTCAGATGGAAATGTTAAGATTCTGCATGTATTCAATAATCATTTTATCAAAGGAGAAATAAGAAAACAAGAGTAGATTTTTAAGAAAATAAGCTCACAACTTTAAAGTCATTTTTTTTATTTTGTGTTTTTACCTTTTCAAATTTGGAGATTATAATTTAATTACATTTTTTCCCTTTCCTTTCTTCCTTAAAAACCTTTTCACATACCCCTAATTACTATTCTTTAAATTTATTACCTCTTTTTTCACTGTTATTTCATATATGTCTATATATGTTTATACATACGTATTCATAAATATAAACTTTGAATTCATACAATACTGTGTATATATAACTTCTCAGAACTGACCAGGACTTACTGGACAGCTAATTGGTATGTTCTTCCTAGGAAGGGTCCCTTCTGCTGCTCCCAGCTTTATAGTTGCTTGTAGTTATTTGTGTAGGATCGAGCCCTCCTAGTCTATAGTGTATGTTAGCATGAGTTTAGTTTGATTCTTGTTCACTACATGTTTGGGCAGTCACGTTAATGAGACATTTCTGGTGTAGCTTCTGATATTACTAGGACATATAGCATTTCCTTACTATGCCCTCTTCTCTACATTTTAGAATGGTGATCTAGTCATATTTCATAATCTATGTCATATATGGCAAGTATGTGATCTTTTTCTATTTTGATTTACAGATGATTACAGTTAAGAGATTGAATGATTCTCAGAAGAAACATTGAACTTTAAACATTTAAATAAGCTTGGGATTGTTATAAAATATGGGGTATTTTTGAGATTGGACTGAATGCATTTTTACAATATGATATGTCTCCAATCATTTCTGGAGCAGGGAATAGAATATAGTGGTTTGAAAGAAAATGGTCCCTAATGAGAGTGGCACTAATAGAAAGTATGGCCTTTTTGAAGTAGATGAATAGTTTTGTTGAAGGAAGTATGTCACTATGGAGGTGCTTTGAGGTCTCATATTTTCTCAAGAGACCATCCAGTGTCTCAGACTATTTCCTGTGGCCTATGAAAGATGTAGAACTCTCAACTCCTTCTTCAGCGCCATGTGTGCCTCCATGCTGCCACGTACCACCATGATGATAATAGACTTAATTACTGAACTATATGGCACACGATTGTTTATGTTTATAAGATTACCTGTTATCATGGTGTCTCTTCACAGCAGTTGAAACCCTACTGTGGACAGCAAGGTATGTATGTCACTACTGAACTCTCAGGGTGGTAGTACTATTATTTTCATTGATGTATTTAATGGGTGGATTTGGCTAAATTCAGAGAGTAAACAAAGTTAGAAAAATTTCACTTATCCCCCTTGGTTTCTATATGACTGTGGCAAATAAAGCAGTGAAAATTAATGGAATGCTGGACAGCTGATATGAAAGATTGATATTAAAATACTCAATGACTGTGAGTTGGCTTAGCAGATAAAGGTATTTATCATCAAACCTACAAAAATGAATATAGTTCCAAGAATTGTATTGTAGAAGGATAAACCAACTTCTACATATTACCCTCTAACAGCACACTAACTCCCATTCGATACATATACACATGTAGTTAAACTTGTAATTAACGACACCAGGATCACAAAATTTATTTATTCTTTTCATATTCAACTATGCATTTGGTTAGGACAAAGCTTATTATTAGCCACATTAACTGAAAATATCCATATGTAATTGTTATTGTAGAAATACTCTAAAGAGCAAATTAGTTTAAAATTACTTTCTCTCTTTCATCTTATTTTTGACAGTGAGAATTCATAAAATTTACTATAACCTGGAATAGTAATCCCTTAATAAAATAATCATTATTTAGATGGTTTTTCTGTGTAATTTTGTTTTCCAAGGAGACTGACTTAGAATATGATCATCATGCTTCTACCTTCAAGTGTCATCTCGTATTTTATTTTATTTAAGTACTCATCTTCAAATTTTACCTTACAATTTGGAAAATAGTTTTTTGAAATTTCTGAGAAGAGTATGACGTTTAGTGTATTTAGTATAATGATTTTCTAATTGAAATACCAAGTTAAAATAAAGTAATACCTCTCAGTACTAATTAATAAATGGAGGTTCTATAAATAAAAGCGTAGGAGAAATAAAGCTAATTCAAAATGAAAAGAAAAATTCACTTATCTATTTAGAAGTAGGAACAATAGGGAATTGGTTTGCTCAGAGTTCAGTTATAGTGCTTTTATTATTACAGGATGGTCCATTCTACAGAGGAAACAGAGGGGGAGTAGCGGAAAGTTTCTAAGAATTCTGGAGGGAAAAAAATGTGTTAGATAAAAAAAAAAATCTGCAAATCATGCCTTCATCTAACGAGTAGAGAAATGTATTCTCACGCAATGATCTTATTGCTTAAGAATATCCAGATTATTTGTGTAAACTCAGTTCAAACCCAGTTTCAAAATACCTAGTGATCTTCTAAAAGAGCAGTCTGGCATTGGCATGTCCTACAGATGCAGTGATTAGGAGAATGAATTTTTGAGGTTGGAATGGATGGCTTTGAATCTAAATTCATTGCTCAGGAGCACTTCACTGTCTCTGAGTGGTCCAGCTAAACTAGGATGACACTTACCCCAGTGTCTTAGGGGCACTGAAACTACAAAGCAGGTTGTTTTTTTCTTATATTGTGGCTCCTACATTTTATGAACACACGCCATTTCTATCATCCTTCTGTCTGTCTGTCCTTTCTTCCATCTAATGTATACACATGTATGCACATGAAAGCAGAAATGAGAGTGGAGAATGGAAGTGAACCAGTGAGAAGAAAACAATGGGGAAGAAGGGAAAGCAGAATACAAAAGAAGGGTGAGGTTTGGGTCCTGCCGCAACAATCTGTGTCAAACCGAATTGAGTCACCTTAGGAGTTCTTGCCCTCCCTGGGGAATGGATGGGAGAACTGGGGAGAGGCTGAGGGATGACAGAAGGAAGGGAGGAAGGGGAAGCAGTGGTGAGTGTGGGAAAAACATTTAAATTAAAAAAATAAATATATAAATATAAAAAATAAGTTATGGTCAAAGAATATGATATATTTGAAAGAAGTTGTCTTTGTCACAGTTGGCAATATTTACAATGAATGTACACCAATAAGACATAAAAAAAAGAATTAATGGCACTGTAAAGTATGTAGGGCAAGATCTGGGGTACAGCAACTTTTCAAACTATTTTAAACATTTATTGTAATCATTTCTGTAAGTTATTTATTAAGAAGCACAAGGTCTGCTGTTTGTCATTTGATACTGAGTCACAATTATGACTTTATCAAAGAGAAAAAATACAGCATAGCCTATTTAAAGAGACTTTATTTTCAGTACAGGAAAGCAGAAAGGTAACTGCATGTAAGATGATCTCATGGTTACATACCACTTGCTGCATACCTTCTATGCTGAAGAAAAGAATGCATGTTTAATCTACAAATTCTGTTCATGAGAGCAGTTTTCAACATTTGGGTAATCTTTTAAAAGCATTCACAATGTACATTTCTTTTTGTGTCTTTGAGGGACTTTGAAGAAAGTAAATAAGCCCAACTAAAGTCTCCAATGGCAACATTTGCTCCTATATGTCAAAACCAGGTTCATAGGATGAGCTGTAAAAGCACCGTAAGCAGAGGAAGAAAAGAGAGGAGGTTAGAACGGGAGCCTTTCATTCAGTTCACACTATGATCCCAGAGGAAGAATGGAAGCACTAGAATCTACCGAGCCAAAGCAGGGGTCAAAGAGTCATACCAATCACACTCACTGCGCTCTGAGAAGCTAGGGTTTTCTGTGTTCACAAGTGTAGATTTCCCTTATGCTAATCAGCCCAAAGGATCTTACTCTACAGATTTCTTTTCCCAACATCTTCACTATGATCAGCAGCATCTGTGCTATGAAAAATAAACCAGTCTAGTTCAGGACACATATCAGAAAATATTTATCTCTGTTGCCAACAGAATTTAAGATATTGAGCAATTAAGGTATTACCGCTGTTCATGTTGTTTGTACAGCACAGCTATAAAAGTATAGGAAGGTGTTTTATGTAGGAAATACAGCGGAATAATCAGTGTGTCACCAAGTTACTTTTACTGCAGAACAAAATAGAGTTTTGCATTGTCTTTTCAAATAATGAATGTCACTCAGAATTCAGAAGAACAAATTAGTTACTACACAGGGTTGCAAGTTAAGTACAACATTTATTTTCGTTTGGTGTGTAAGTGAACTTCAGTACTGCTAGAAAATTTGACTCTCAAAGGTGAAAGCAACTTTTCAAAAAAAAAAAAACTGCAAGCAATTCATAAATAAAGATTTATCATAACCTAATATTCTTATGAGCAAACCTGGTTTAATAAACTTTGTTTTATTTCATTAAAAATGGTTAACTGATGAATGATATGAATATAAAAGTTATGGTAGTGAATATTTCAGTTTGAAGTGTTTTAATCATATTTCCTTTCTAGACAATATTTCAAGACCAGGAAAAAAATTTAGCCTGGAATTTTGAACAATTTTAATGATTTTCTAATTAATTTATCTATATAGATTTGAGGACTCTAGCATTACAATATGAGATATAAGTTTCATATGATCTTTTCATGCTTGTGTTTTATCAGATCCATTTTCATGGCATCATATTAGGAGTTATTCCTGAAAGTCAAATTTGAAATCAAGTCTGCCTACCCTTCTAACCTTCTAACATGTTTAAAACTACAAATTGTCCCCTTTAAGCCACCCCTCCACACACCTGGAAATAGCCAGAGGTGTTTTGTTGTTGTTGGCATAGACTCCATGTTTGAAGTTACCTTTGTAGGATATTTTGGTGCATAGTGAAACTGAGAACACTTGGATTCTCAAATATTTGTGAGAATCAAAAGAATTTCAAAAGAAACCCCCTTTGAAATGTTATTAATTTACCAACTGCAAATTTTTGTTTAAATTGACCCCTGCCAAGCAAAATTTACTGCAAAGAGTCCTTCTTTGAGGAAGTTCCTTATACACAAAAACACCAATCTGTGTGCTCTGTGATCTTATTAGCTTGGCTATATCATAGACTTAACGGTATTTGTTTATATAGACCAACTCATAATAGGTTCAGGAACAGGATATTTGTTCACACAATGTATTTGTGCAATGGCAGTCTAATATACAATATTCTCTTAGGGGATTTGAATCAGGACAAAAAGCAAATAGGTTAGTAAGAGTAAGAGATATAGAAACAGAGAACACTATGGCATTCCTGAAGGACTCAAAATCATTATGGAAAAAAAAAATACCTAGAAAAAACATAACTGAAAGGGTAAAACCAAAGGAAATAGCAGAAATAACAGACAGATGAAGAAAAGTGAAGTAAGTTAAATGGATGTAGGAGATTCCTCTGAATGTCCTGTGCTCAAGAGGCATTGTATCACAAATTTGATCATTGTAGTTAGGAAACTTATAACTAATTTTTACAATATAACGGATTCTGAGTTATATCAACCATATTGCTCCTATCTGCATTTCCTAGCAATTCTGTGTTTCGGGCTGCAATCTCTCTCATCAGTATTGCCCTGTGGTGAAGCACCTTACCAAAGGCATATCCTCTTCCTAGAATTAAGTGCCATCTTAAAAGTTACATTCCATGTAGGAATACAAGACTCTGCCTTCATATAGAACAGGCCCGAGTCTCTTATAATACAGCTGAATATCAAAGTCTCAACCTAGCTTCCATGGTCTTCCAAAGACATATCACAATCAACACTTTTTATGTAAACTTTATTACTTTTGAGAATTTCTTTGAGAAATTTCATTCATGATAAATTTCACTTATGTTTCCCAAAAAATTAGTGGATAAATCTAAGTACCTTATTTGATTCACAGTCATCAAAAGGATCTGAATGATATTTAAACCAAAAGTGATCTAAGACCCAATTAAGAGAAAACTCTTAAGAAAATTCAGTTGCTTTGGCCTCAAAGTAGGTAACCTGGGATTTTGTTTTCTTGGCACACAGTTTATGTAATTGTATCTCTATTGAAGTGTTTTTTCTAAAAAATAATTATTGGTGTATCTATATTTCCCTGATTAAAAGTTGTCGTGTTGACTAAAATTAAACTGTAAGTTACCATCTCATACTGCATTTCAAATACTTAAACAATTCTTTTAAACAAATGTTTCTATATTGTATCTACTGTAATTATGCATGTATTTAAATGACTCTGTCATGTGTTTCCTGCTTCATCCTTAATTTCTTATCATTTTAGAGTGCAGACAGAAAAAAACATAACAACTATGTATGGGAACACCCAGTTGTGATTCCAGGTCTTGGCATTCTAGCACAGGATGGTCTTAACCTTGAGGTTAGCCTAAGCTACCAATTGATTTCAAGGTCAGTCTGCATTACACCAAAATAGAAAAAAAAAAAAAATGAATACAATTGCCATCATACAAGCTAAGCAGATTATAGTTATATACTTAGAAGTGTGTGTGTGAGTGTGTGTGTGTGAGAGAGAGTGTGTGTGAGTGAGAGTGTGTGTGAGTGTGTGTGTGTGTGAGAGAATGTGTGAGTGTGTGTGTGTGTGAGTGTGTGTGTGTCTAAAATTTTTTAAAATGTCTTAGAAAAAGAGCAAGGGGAGGATATAAAAAAGGAAACAGGTAAATATATTATATTGTCAAAAATAAGAAATAATTAAAAATACTTCAAACATCTGTTTCTCGTGAACAAAAATATAGAGATAAGCAGGCATGACATTATTATTCCTCGTGATGTCTGAATAACACTAAACACATTTCCAATAGGTATATGTCCTAATATTGATCTTTATTTGTTCAAAGGCCAAGAAAATAATATATCTAATGCAGAGTTATCTACAAATATGACTACTCATTGAGCAATGTATAATCTAGACCAGCTTTAAAAAATCAATCAGGCTTAAATTACAGATCCCCCAAAGTATAATGTGAATATAAGTTGCACACTGTGCCAATGAGTCTAGAGTATACTTTGCCAAGATTCAATAAACTTCAAGGCTTTTGATGTATAACTTGTGGAGATGCTGAGGTTCTATTTAGGAATTCATAGTCAATAGGGATTTATGTAATGTCTGCTGATATTTATGGTAGAGACCAGACATAGGATTATTCAAAGTTTTCTAGTTTGTCTATCAAAAGTATTCACAAACTTTTGAAGCTATTTACCTAACGAAATCTTAACCCGGTGGATATTAATAAAAATTACAGTTAACCAAATCCTGAATTAATAATAAGCATTTTAATACACAGAAATAAATTAATCATGCTGCAAACTTGCACAGAACAATAATAGCGTGACACAAATTTATATGAATGTCATTTCTAATACTTCTATTCTTCTGTTCATATGTCTTTGTATATGTCTTCCTTGCCTCTCTCAGTGGTAGGATAAGTAAGGGTTATGTCAATTTGGGTTCTTTAGGCAGAGAAAGATGAAGGCTTCCCCCACTGATACTCTCACCAAGGAGCTTTAAAAGTCAGAGAGGTTGTGTGCTGCTGCCATTGTGGATGTTAAAATGCTGCAGACAAAATTAAGGTTTTCATTACACCTTCTGTGTAACATTTCTTAGCTTCCTCTACTTCACTATGACATGACTGCTTACTATTTTGAGTTAAAAATAATTTTATACAATATATTCTGATAATGGTTTCTCATATCCCATCACTTCCCAAATCTTTCCCACTTCTTCTCTCTCTCAATTCCATGCTTTTCTCCCTCTCTCTTTAGGCAATAAAACAGGCCAACAGCAAAATCAAGATTAGAAAAAAAAAATAAGTAAAAACACAAAGAGCACACACACACACACAAACCAATAAAACATAAAATCAAAACCATACAATGGCTTCATATTCCTTTCATTCTTTTATTGAATATACAATATATATTCAGAATATATTTTATATATATATACATATATATTTTATATATATATATATATACATATGTATATGTATATATATTCCGAATTGGGTTTCCCCCCTCCAACTCTTCCCATTTCCTCTTCAGGTATGTCCCCATAGACTTAATTGTTTGAATGCTGGGACTATAAAAATGGCACTATTATAAGTTGTGGCTTTGTTCAGAAGTGTGTGAATTTGTTGGATGAAGTGTGCCACTGTGGAGGGAATTTGAGGTCTCATATGCTCCAGCAATTCTCAGTGAGACAGTTCACTTGTGGCTGCCTACAGATCGAGATGTAGAGCTCAGAGCTCCATCTCCAGCACCATGTCTGCCTGCATCCCGCCGTGTCCCACCATGATGATAATGGACTAAACCACTGAAACCGTAAGCCAGACCCAATTAAATATATATATATACATATATATGTATATATATATATATGTATATATATATATATACATATATTTTAAAGATCTTTCACGGACGTGGTGTCCCTTTACAACAATAAACACCCCAAGACATTTTTTCCTCTCATCCAAATCCAAATGTTTCACTCTCTTATTATAAAATAAAACCTTCCAAAGAATAATAATAAACTAAATTATAAAAATACAAAAGAAATAAGCCAGAATAGAGGAAAAACATAAAAAATAGCCAAACTAATAGCACAAGAACTACACAAATTCATAGACACACATCTATACACTCAGGGAGCCCATAGAAACACAAACCGAAAATCTATGATGCATAGACACACGTGTGTGTGTGTGTGTGTGTGTGTGTGTGTGTGTGTGTGTGTAAAATATCAATAAGGTTCAGAACAAAACACATTACCAAATAATCATTGTACTTCCAAAGATTCCATTGAGTTGGTTTTCTTTTGACCATCCACTGGGCATAAGGCTTGACCTTAATAGTGGCTTTTGTTCCTAATAAGACTTTGGTTGAGACACTGATTTTCTATTTGCAGGTAGTTATCAATAGGGGACAGCTTCTTTGTTAGTGATAGAAACAAGTGTCTACTTTAGTGATGGGTTCTGATAATATTGCCATAGTCACTGTGAGCTCATGTGTGTCCTGCAGTGTATAGAAGCCTTTATTCCTCAGCGTCCTCCATGTCCTCTGGCTTTTAAAGTCTTTCCCCCTTCTGTGGTGTGCTCTGAACCCTTAGGGGAAGGACTCGATGGAAAGATACCACTGAGGAATGAGCGTTCCAAGGTCTCTCATTCTCTTATTTGTCTGATCTCTATATTTGTCCTCGTCTACTGCAGGAGGAAACTTCACTGGTCATGGATGAGAATGGCCTTAATCCATGAATATAGAAGAATGTTATTAGGAGATATTGTATTGAACTATTCCTTTAACAGAACAAAAAGATTTGATTTTTCATAAGTCCCTGGCCTATACAGTCTCAGGTTATTGGATACCCAACCAGACTTAAGAATGGGGTTCTATGTCATTGGCGGGCCTTTAATCTAATGAGATGTTGATTGATTGGCTAACCCCACAAGTCTGGTGTCACTAATACACCAACTCATCCTGCAGGCAGGTCATAATTATAGATGGGGGCAGGCTTTGTAGCTGTGTTTCTGTTTACCTTTCTCTGTTGCTAGAGTGCTCTACTCAGGGTATCATCTTTTAGGGAGCATATACTATGTTAGGTTTCTATATGATCACTCAAATGGCCCTGAGTTTCATCTCTCTCACTTTTTATCCCCTGCATTTTCCCTCCTATTCTCTCCCAGTTCTAGTCAAGCCCTCCTTCACTCACAAATTTTATTCTTTTTCCACATCCCTCCTGCCTACTTTCTTACTCTGTACCTAGCCTGTGTGGTTATATGGGTTGTACAGCTTGTTTATTAAAACCTTAAGAGAAAACATCTACATATAACTTACACCTTCATACAAGAAAATGCATACCATATTTGTCTCATCTCACTCATAATTGTTTTTTTTATCTTTACTTTGTAGTCTACATTTATGTGTAACTTTCAAGATTTCATTTTATTTAATGACTGAGCAGTAATTCGTGTGTAAATAAATCACATCTTTGATTCAACACATTTTTACTGTGTTAATACTAACAATCTATTACCATGGGAGATCTGGACCGGGATTTTTCTTTTGGCTCACCAATCAGCTGCCAAACCATGACAAGGATGCTTCTTATTGAATGCGCAGCCTTATCTTACTTCTTATTTTAATCTTTCTCTCTGCATTTTGCCTTGGGTTTTTTTTACCTCTCTTTCGTTCTGGATGTCCTCCTTTCCCAGTGTCTATGGTTGGCTGGCAGCTGCCTGGATTCTGGACCCAGGCATGTTCCTGTTTATCTCCTATGTTCTCTTTTCCTTCTCACCCACCTACATCTCTCCTTCTACTTATTCTCCCTGCCCACCAGCCCCAATTGTTCTTCTCCTAGACAGATATTGGCCCTTCAGATTTTTATTAGACCAACCAGGTGCTTTAAGTAGGCGGAGTCAAATAAATCTAATACTTCTTTACGTAGAACAAATGCAGCATAAACAAAGGTAACACAGCTTCACATGGTTAAAGTGATACTCCACAATATAAACAAACCTAACATGTCTTTATCTTTACAGGCCTCTAACTCAGTGTCTGACTATATCTATTTTCTGTACTTTAATACATTGTATCTCATGATGTCATAACAATATTGGATTTTGTTAGTATCCTATATGATGTTCACATAAAAGCAAAATCACCTAATTACTCATTTCTTGGCACACAGTCTCATTGTTAAGTGACACATGACTAAAGTAAAACAGAATTTCCAAAATATTTTAAAAGTATATAATGCAAATAATTTTATTTATATCATTGGGTTTAAAAACACCACAAGGGAAATGTAACTACAATTCTAATTGAATCAAACAGGAAGCATAGCATATATCACTAATACATATCTAGAAAAAAATTTATATTCATGGGAAATGACCTAATCATAAAGTACTTGCCATAAAAGTGTGTTAACCTGAGTTGTAATGTCCCTCATAAAACAAGTTGTACTCTTTTGTGAGCACAGTACTTCCTTGGTAAGATGGCAGGTTGAGACAGAGGATCTCTAGAAGGTAACAGGCTGGAAAGCCTTGTATATACAATGAATAACAAAAGAGGAAACTTTTCTCAAATAGGGTGGAACATAAAGACTGACATTAGAGACTGTCCTCTGATCTCTAACCATGTATCATGGTGTGAATTCACCCTATCTTCCACACAAATATAAACACACACACACACACACACACACACACACACACACACACATGAACACACATGTGCACAATCACAGAGACACATGTGCAAACACATACATACATATACACACACTTATATAGTCATAGACATTATATATGAGCATACATACAAATCATGCACACAGATACACATTTATAGTTTTCAATCAATGAACTTTACTTGTGTTTTTAGAAACTGGAGAAAGTAACAATTAGAGAACTAAGAAGAAAGAAGTCATCTCATTGATTCTCATACAACAAAATCAAAAGTCAACAACTTCATAAAGGAATCGGCATGGAACAGAAAAGATATGAATAGTGCTGGAAAGAGTGTGAATGGGATATGGAGGAGAAAGTAAATCGAATACAATCTATACATACATGAAATCATCAGGAAACTACAATAAACTATTAAAAGGAGCACAAAAGCAAAATATAGGATCAAAAAATTCAGTAACGTGTTAAAATCATAAAATTTAGGCCAGAGTTTTGACCTGGTAAGTAAGAGCACAGGCTACTCTTACAGAACACTCAGAGTTTGTAGTGTGAGGTTTCCGGCCTGGACTTTCCGGCCTAACCTCAAGGTCTAGGCCCATAGACCCTCAGTCCCACAGAGACACACAGACGTTTCCAATAGTTTTAGGCTGATCAGCCTTAGGCCCAGGCATATAGCTTGCTAACTCTCTACCCTTAAGCTATCCCATGTCTCTTGTTCAGCCATGCGGCTCAGTACCTTTCTTTAAAGCTGCATGGTTGTCCTCTGCATCCTGCAGCTTCTCTCTGGTGCTCTTGGAGACAAGAGGACATCAGATGCTCTGGATATCCATTTAGAGATGGTTGAAATGTCCCACGTGTGTGTGAGAAACTGACCCAGGGTCCAACACCTTTCAGGGCTTCCCCCGGGAAGCCCCCAAAAATCAGACTCCAAATTCAAGGATGGTGAGATCATATCTGGTCATAGGAGAAGACCAGCATTCTCAGGACGAATAGAGCATCCAAAACCTGATCTAGAAAACCATATGATATTAGATAATATCATAAATTCAAAAGAAAACTCAGAAATTCCAAAAAGAATCACAAAACGAATATTTTGGCAGACTTCAATAAATGAACAAAGACCAAAATTGGGGATATGGATAGATAATATTTATATCCAGGGTTTAGTTGACACGGGGGCTGATGTTTCGATCATAACCCCACTCCCAGTACCACCATTTGTAGTTCGAGGTTTCTGGCCCGGATTTTCGGGTCTAACCTCAAGGTCTAGGCCCACAGACCCGCAGACCTGCAGTCCCACAGAGACACACAGATGCTTCCAATAGTTTTAGGCTGATCAGCCTTAGGCCCAGGCATATAGCTTGCTAACTCTCTACCCTTAAGATATCCCATGTCTCTTGTTCAGCCATGCGGCTCGGTACCTTTCTTTAGAGCTGCATGGTTGTCCTCTGCATCCTGCAGCTTCTCTCTGGTGCTCTGTCTGGCATTCTGCTCTCTGAGATTTTCTTAGTCTGGTAGCCCCGCCTACACTTCCTGCCTGCCTTTGGACAATCAGCTCTTTTTATTAAACCAGTGGGTGGGACAATTATTTACTATGAAACAACACAATACCCCTACAAGAGTTGATTCCCATCACTAAAATTTTTAATTAATGACTATTTGTAAATCTAGCTAGAGGGGATTTAATCCTCTTTCTTGACCACTGCATACATGTGGCATGCAGACACAGATACAGCTAAATACCAATATACATAAAAATAAATATTTTTGCAAATCATAACATTCTTAAAAAAATAATAAAAGATAAAGTACTAGTAATGCCTTTATAGGAAATAACACTCAGAATAACATCTTGATAATATTAAAAATGTAATATTAAATAATTCACATTAATATTAAACTGCCAGATACATATATCTGAAAACATGATTGGTAGATTGAAATGCACAAAGTTTTAAAATAATTTTTTAAACTCTGTATGTGAATACATATAAAGAAAACAAGAAGTTAGTGAGCTTGGGTGCAGGATGGATGACAGAGGCTGTGAAGAAAATTGGAAGTTAAACTAGAAATATCTAAAAGAACTAAGTTTGAATTCCAGATAAATATTGAATTATATGTTTTACAGCATAAACAAAATAACACATTTCAACATAATATGCTGCAACAATAATTCCTTGATATTTTTTAGTTTTAAAATGCTTCACAATTATAACATGTCTTTACATTACTTATAAAACCATTCTCATCTTCTAAAACTGGCTCCACACATGGGAAAGCTGGTATACCCTGACAATTGCCTAAGAGGGTTGATCCCAGAGGCCCACACTGACAAACTCAGCTGGAATGCAGCCATACTTTCAGGTTTTTGAGTTTGCCCACCCTCACCTCTATTTCCCATCTATTACCTGTTAAAGAATGTAAAGGAACAGGTCCTGTAGAATCATAGCTTCAGGATCTTCATGACTAGGCAATAGCAAAATATCTAAGAGGAATTTCAGTGAGTGCCCAGTATTGACTGTGTACAAAAAAACAGAGGCTTGGAGCCTCACCGACATTTCCTACATAGTGAACATTTGCCAATAAATGTTTACTGTTTAGATAGATAAAAGTGTCCGCTGCATGAAACATTGCAGTTTACAATGTCACTAAGACAAATGAAGAGGTGATGAAGAGGTGGGAAAGATAGAGGTGAGAAGTGAGGGGTTGATTTTGTTTGTTTTTCTTTTATTTGTTTAATATTTTTATTTATTTTATTTATATTTCTCTTCATTTTTTCTTTTAGGAAAGACACTATAAAATTGAAGGACTGATATGGAGGGACTCTATAATTAGTGGAATTAGGGTACATGATATAAAATTCAGAAATAATAAAAATATATTTTATTAAAAATGTTTTGTGATCAGGGTGTTTCTTCAAAGAAATAAAATCACAGCTAAGACATTCTCAGTGCCACACTCACATTTCTTTTTATGTAGCCCAGGATTATTTACCCAGTATTTATCACACAGTGGTCAGGGAACTCCTGCATCTATTATTAATCAAGATGCTTCTACAGACTGGCTTACGACTGAGCTGATGGAAGCATTTTTCTCAATAGTGGTTGGTTCCCTCCTCCAAGATTACTCTGGCCTGAATCAAATTGACGTAAAACTAAACCATACAACTTTGTTTTTATTACAAGCTCCTTTCTACTTTTATGTCTTTTTTTGGTGACCCACTGAATTTAATTACACTCATTTGTATGATCATAAGGTGGCAGAGTTATTTAGTGGACAACAAATTAGTGGACACATTACTGAAGGAAATGACATTTCTTCCAATATTCATTAACTGTCCTTGAGCCCCCTTCCCACAGGAATTAAATGCTGAGTATTCCTCTCTAATGCAAGTTTTTGGGAACTAGCAATAGCTACAGAGAGTCTATGAACATAATAACAGACACCATATTTTGAGGATGCTATTCACAGTATTACTATCATATTCTGCTGCTCGCATTCATCTAGCCCCTTTTCTACCATGTTCCTTAAGATTTGGAGAGGATGTTATAAATATTCTACTTAGGCCTAGACACTCAAAAGCCATTTTGACATGTTGCAAGTCTTTATGTTTTTAATCGCCTCAAAAAGAAGTTTTGAAGGGGACTTGAGGACAACATTAATTTATGGATATAGACAAAAATATCTTTTCCAACTCATGTTGCATGTGCAATCATATAGCTATATGGTCATCAATATGCAAAAACCATTAACTAACAGAAAAGTGGCAAACACATCTGGTCAAGGGAGGCATGAATGAAA
Source organism: Phyllotis vaccarum (assembly GCA_033318265.1). Classification (NCBI taxonomy): domain Eukaryota; kingdom Metazoa; phylum Chordata; class Mammalia; order Rodentia; family Cricetidae; genus Phyllotis; species Phyllotis vaccarum. The sequence continues at coordinate 26,504,345 of JARWLC010000005.1, read as the reverse complement.
ATGTCGAAACTTAGCAAAGATAACAAATTTTATGTAGTTCATACAGGTAAGACATCAAAAATACACAAAAATAACGAAATAGACAAATTGACCTCATTTAGTTAAGACTAGATTATTAAAAATTCTCAGGGGATAAATTCAGAATAAGTCAGCAAGAATGATAACATTACCTGTTTAAAAAACTAATAAAAGGAATTGGAGAATCAAAGTAAAGGAGGAGAACCTTATTGGAGGAAGTACAGTAAGAAATCTATAGCCAGATGGTTGGTCACACCTTTAAATACAAAACTTGGGAGGAACATGCCTTCAGTCCCAACACTTAGGAAGCAGAGCCAGGTACACAAAAATTACAAGGATTAATATTTTAAAAGCATTTTCAAAAAGCAGGCTGAAATTCAAAGTGAATGCCCTTTTTGACCTGAAAAAAAAATAATACACTTAAACCTTGAATTTATATGAAAGAGAAAAGGGAATAGATATATTTATCCACCATACTAACTTGTATTTAGCTTCAAATTTTTTTAAAAAAATGGTTGGAAAATAACACTTTTCTGTTGCTAAAAATACCTTATCTTGGGAAAGAAAAGGAATCCTCCAGAATTAGGGTTGTGGCAGGATTTTGCTTTGTTCTTTTCAAAAGAATAAAAGCACCTAAATAAGGAATCCAGAGATCACTGGACAAATTAAACACTTGAAAAAAAAAAAAAAGGTAGATCATCAAAAAAAAAAAGTCCCAAGAAAATAATAAATTGACCCAATGATGTCATCTACCTTCAGCTCACTGGCCTGAAATCTGGACTTGAGTCCCATACTAGCATCAGCACTCATTCTACCACCTTGTCTGACCTGCTACCCCTTCCTGGAAGACAACTACCAGATGTGGCCCACGTGGGTGCTCCCTTCTTTTTACCCAACATGAGGTTGGTCTGTCATGGAGGATTCCCAAATGTTTGTTATGGCTGCCTCCTGAAGATATAAGAAGCGAATGGTATTTATGTGGTCCCAATTCAATTAAAAATGAAAGCTGGCTTTGGAGTTGAAAAGAGGTTCTCTCCTTCTCTAAATCCATGCATACTTGTTAAAGGCTAATCCAAAATCTCTGTCTCAGATAAAAGAGCCACGTGGTATGGGACAGAGAAAAACAGAAACTAAATGACTAGTCTTTTACGATTAATCTTATAATCTTTTGATTTTTTTTAAAAATTTTGTGTGAGGTTGTGTTGTTTCATTTTAAATAATTGTCCCAACCACTGGTTTAATAAAAAGAGCTGATTGGCCAAAGGCAGGCAGGAAGTGTAGGCGGGGATACCAGACTAAAATATCTGAGAACAGAATGCCAGAACAGAACACCAGAGGGAATTCCAGAGAGAGGCCCGGAAGAAGCAGAGGACAACTATGATGCCCTAAGAAAAGTTACCGAGCCCCATGGCTGAACAAGAGACATGGGTTAGATAAAGGGTAGAGAGCTAGCAAGTGATATGCCTGGGCCTGAGGCTGATCAGCCAAAAACTAATGAAAGCGTCTGTGTGTCTCTGTAGGACTGCGGGACTGCGGGACTGCGGGTCTGCAGACCTGCGGACCTAAACTTTGAGGTTAGGCCCGAAATTCTGTCCAGAAACCTCATACTACAAAATTTCTAAAACTTTTCTTAAGGTATAAATATCTCACAATCTACAAAGTTATTGTGTATAATCTTTCTGAAGTCTCCAAGAAAATTATGGAGTCCTGCAACAATCAACCCACCTAGATTATGATAACACTAACCACTTGGCATGACTGCCCCATTCCTCTTCTGCTACTAAGTTCTTTGCAAATAGTGAACACCTGTAGGCTGAATGCTGTATTCTACCTAGCCAGGATTTCCACAAAGATAACAAATATCACCCAAAAAATCAGCTACAAATTACAAACTTCACAGGACATTCAAGCTCTAAATTCATATGAGACTGGTACAAACATTTTATAGAACTTTGGACTCAGAGATACTTAGCCTAAAACTACCAAATACAACCAAACTGGACATTATGGAAAGCTTGGAAGAAATAGTTTCATTATCGGCAATGGTTTTACTATGTTAGAATTTAAACCTTTTCTTTTTATTTTGGCAAAAAAGGATAGGAGAAATGCTGCAGAATATTTGATCATATTGTTAAACCAGAAATGACATTATTTACTGGAAAAATCTATTTTTAGTTGTGATGTGGCTCAGTCTTTGCATACACTTTTGATCCAAAAGTTTTATGCTTGAATATTGTAAACAGGAATGAATAAAATCAACTACAGGTCAAGAGGAGGAGTAAGCAACTAGTTGACAAGAAGTGAAGACAAGATAATAAAGAAAAGAGTTGAGAGTAAGGAGGAGTCAGGAGAGTGGAGGAAGAGATACGCAGAAGTAGGAGGAACACTCAGTTTGAGGAGTTTGAGGTAGTGTAAGAGAAAGAAGAAGGCTTCTGAGACATTAGAAAGTCAACCTGGTGCTTTCTCTGGCTCTGAGCTACCAGGCTTTGACCACACAATCTGAATTCTGAGTCTTTATTAGTAGAATCTAGTGAATGAGATTTTGTTAAAACAACATCAATAAATTGTTATAATAATGTTGTTTTACTATAACAATAGAAAAGTAATTGAGTTCTTTGGGGATTTTAGTTACCCATCCTAGATGCTACATAGAGCTTTACTGAAGTTTATTATACAGACTCAAACATTTATCCAATTCCCTTCACTCATGATGTTGGACTATCGGGCCCTAAAGAGATGGTGCTTTCTTGCCTGCCTTCTGGATCCCTTCTAAGGTAAGAGACAGGGCTCATGCTTTCTTCGTTGACCTGGTCAAATACCAGACAGTCAGAAACATTAGTTTCTTTGCAGAACAGAGAATGACTTCCACTGTCTATTTGGTTCTGTTCCTCATCAGTGTATCTCCCCAATTTATATCTTAATGAATTTTTATTATCCATTTAATAGATTCATGTGGATTAATTGTTACACTTATTCACCCAAAGTGACAGCCAGTTGGTAGGCCAATGACAAAATGAAACTTGGATTATCCACAAACCTGTAGCCAAACACTGAAGAAAAACTGCACAGTGCACCCACTTTATTTCAAAAAGGCTTAGTGGGGCAAATGAGGAATTGGCCTTTCACCAAGCACCACTGCCCTCCGTACCATTATCCCCTCTTGCAGAAACTGAAATCATCCCCTAATCCCACTGTTAGCCAATATGGGTAAAACAGCTTTCTTTTCAGCATTTGGAAGGACCAAAGCTTCTATGTAGAACTACAGAGACATGTAGGTAGCAATAGGATTTATATCCGCATGACAAGCAATATTATAACTAATTAAATTCAGAGCTCGACCATCTTCATCATTATTTTCCAATGGAAGCTAAACCTCAACCTTTACCTCGGATCAAATAGACAAAAGGCTGCCATGAGCAGATCTCCTTTTTCGGTGCTATGTCTGCAGGCACACATAACCATTCCTGTTGGAACTGTGAAGCATAAGATCCACTCTGCAAAAGAGTGTGATGATGGCTCCTTATAAAACCATGTATGGTTATTATATTATTCAGCATGTAAACTCCAGAGGAAGAGACTCTTTCTTAGCAACTTTGCTCAGAGACCATTAGTGGAAATAACCTACATGTCCTCTCAAAGGCAAATCATTAAACAAAGTGCTATTATGTAGTAACATTATGTCATAGTCTGATACTAACCAATAATAAGAAATAAACCATTGACAAGTTCAATCACTTATGTGAATTTCAGAGCCAAAGTGGTATATAAATAAAATTTCACATTTAAAATATTTCTGTCATATAAATTTCATATATCATATAAATATTACATTTTTGGACTGATGAATTGTAGAAATGATAAACAGATTAGCTATTTCTCTTTGTTTCAAACTAAGGGGTGGAATCAATTGTCATAACTATAAAATATGGCATGAAGAATTTCATGGATTTTCTCTGTACCTTGACTAGAGTTGTAGTAACATGGAATCTACAAGTGTGATACATTTTATAGAACTCCAAATGAGTATTTGGAAAGTAGTTGAAACCTAAACAAAGGAGGTTCAAGGTAAGTTTTTGGTTGTAATTCTATGTCTATATCTTACCTTGAGAAATGCTGAAATTTTTGAAGATATCTCTGTCACATTTCTTTTGAGTGACTATAATATGGAATTATCTCAAATTTTGAAAGTTCTCTTTTGAGAATGGATGTCAGACTGTAGTCTTGCCCAGGGCCTCACTATGCAGACCAGGCTGGCCTCAAACATTGAAAGATATGCTTTTTTTCTTTCCCAAGTGCTGAGGTTCAAGTTGTGTGCTATGATAATGGGCTCAAAATTTGGAAAATTTAAACATTAAATGAATATAATGTTGTCAGATCCTATTGAAAAACATGAAATTTCTATAAACTAATTTTGTAAGGTAATTTATGTACCTCTAGAATGTAAAAAATACTTTTGTGTTTTGAGTTCATTGAACTCTACATTTGTCTAAATCAATATAACAGAGTATACATACTAGGAACATAACTATAAGAATTCTGTATAATTTGAAAAACATTTTGTATGATTGGAATAATATAATGCTTGCAAGATAGAAGTCAATCATAAAACGGCTATCCTATCAGACAAGCCTAAATCAGCTTCTAATATTCTAATAAACTAAACTAATATGGGGCTAATAGGTTAATAAACCATGCCTAACATGTGAATACTGATAGAACAAAAATCGTGCTATCTGGAAAAATAGAAAAAACGATGGACCTTTGGTGTTTGTTCCTATGACCAAACCACTGTGAAGACTATTACGCTCAAGTCGAGAGGGTCTCTAAAAACTATTAAGGAGACCAAGTCCATAGGCAAAAACAAAGAGCCTTTATTCAAGCTCAAACTTGGACCCCATGTGTGTCCAAGGCATCAGAGAGCCCCATCCCTGGTAGAGATTGGATTTCTTTCACAGAAAAGTTTGGAGTGAGGGGATTTCTAAGGTTTAAGACTCATGATTGACTGAAATTTGTCTGAAGGTGCCTCAGCAAAAAGAGGATAGAAACATGCTAGGCAAAAGGACATCTGATGACCCTATGTACAAAAGTTGGAACATCAGATATTTTCTCTCTGAATAGGGAATGTTAGGTATTTTCTTCCTGAATATTGATTGGCCTGTTACTGGGTAGTATATATGTGGTGTCACTTTGTGGGTTTTCCTGGAACAGGGTATTGTCTTACAGTAAACTGAAACTCAGGCCTACATCTAGCTGGTCTCCATCAAGCTTTTCATGCCTGCAGTGTGACCAAGTTAACCTGGACTCTACAGGTACATGGTATCTCCAGCCTATTCAGTGGTACTCTCAGTAATGAGACATTGAAGCTGACCACTGTGTGATTGACTCTTATGACTATTGAGAGTTTAGCACCATTACTGAGTTTTCACATGCCTATTTGTCAGTGTTAGCTGCTGAACAATGTATTCAAGGACCTTCTAGTGCTTCCAACATTGACTTCCTTCAGACAGATCACAGTTGAAGGATCTCACTTTAGATGCAGACTGAGGTTGCTCTCCAACAGTTCTTACCTGAGATGATTCCCAGTGGAAGCCTGTAGCATTTTCTTCAAATAATTCCCACTTAGTGAAATGTTTATTTACATTAGATTACTATAACCTTTATAACAGCATGGAATGCTGAGAAATGTTTTTGTAAGTAACCTCAGCATATTTAAATGCAAATCACACATGGACCTCTTAATTATGGAGTACCTTCTGTCCCACTTGTCATTTTCCTCACAGTATATGTCTACTCTTAGTTCTGTGAGGACTGAATTTCCAAAAGTCTTCTGTGCTTATGAACCCTACTTGGTTCCAAGATGGTTTCAGGATTACTTCAGAGAGAGAAATGTTTATAAAAGAAGACAGAAACTGGTCTAGTTCAACATGGAAACAAAGAAACAACTTTAAGACTGTTTTTTATTGAGGCTGTGAATTCCAGAAAGAATTCTGTTTCTTGATTTCTCCTATCTTATATGAGCATGTCTGTCCATAGGCTTTATGTAAGAATGTGACTGAAACTCTAGTCTAGACACTGAAGCCTTCTGTTGAGTATCTTTAGAACTAGACCTCTATATCTCATGGTTGAAATATTTTATATCTGTTCCTTAATTTCAGCCATCTCAACGATAATTTTAGGTTTACCTTTTTAGATAGGGAAATGGTAGAGTAACCATATTCAACACACTAGCAGCCAGCTATGGGAATTTTGTTTTTCTTGGACTCCTGAAAGTACCTGACTTTTTGTTCCTTGGAGGTCTGTGTACTCAGAAGACCAATGCCTATTTCATGAGTAAGTGTTTCAAGGTAAGTGTGGAGTTTACTGGTCTGACCAAGGCACAAAGACAGTTCCATGCATAAGAAGAATGCTTTGGTTTGTCAAAGCAAGAAAACCTAGCTTCTCACAGGTATATGTGACATAATGTATTAGTGAGGTAGGTAACTATTCCCAAAAGATGCTAGAGGAGTCAATGTATATGATTTCATCAAGGTGGCACAGTTGAAAAATGCCCCACTGACTTGCGTGTCCCTCATACTCTAAAAGCACCTTTTGATATCTGAAGGTTAGTTTTGACTATCAACTTGACTTCATCTGGAATCAAGTAAAATCCAGGATTATTTGAAGAAGAAATATCCACTTAAAATCTGGGCCACACCTTCTGGTGAAAGCTCATATTTAATAAGAAATATGGAAGAAGAAAACATTGCTTTTTGCTGTCTGCCACTTTTCACTATCAAATCTATGTGTCTTGTTTCTTTGGCCTTCTTTAACCAATATTAGAATCAACTTTGGGATTGTAATAAAGACTAAAGGACAGAAACTCCCCAGTATTCTTACAGACTCCAGTGCCAGACTGAGTGAGGAGATTACTAAGATGTTCAGACAGTAAGACTGAGCAACTATCACATTTTTGGCTTCTCCAATCTCTCCTCATATATGTACAATGACTGTATACATATACAAAAACATGTACATACGTATATGCAATATACAATGACCATATCTTTTAAACCAGCACGATAAATTAATTTCTAATGATAACAGCACACACACACACACACACACACACACACACACACACACACACACACACACACACACATTATTTTTATCCTATCATTTCTATTCTTTAGGAGAATTTTTTTGCAAATCTGTTTGAAACTCATATTTTTACCTTAAGATGTATTGTAAACCAGATGATTGTAAAAAAAGAAAAAAAGTCAAAGCATGAAGAGAAGAAAGCAGAGGACATTCAAAATAAATGAACTTGGGTATAGGATACACAGATAGATTTATCTAAAAGATGTAATTTTGTAGTATAAGGAACATTAAATAATAGTCTTTTCTGTCAAATTTTGTAAGCCTTTCAAGACCAAGAGTTAAAATCTTTTGATCTCTCTCACCTTGTAAGACTCTTACGCAAATAATTTTATCTCCCTTCATTTTAAATCCTTTTTGCAACAGCTTTAATCATCCCTCCAGTAATAAATTTATTTACCTAAAAACTTTACTGTTTTCCAGGAACTTGAAAGCCTGGAGCTATGATCCCCTTTCTCCTTCCTGGGTTCTCTTCTTTCCAATTTATTAAAACAAGCCAATCTGGAAGAAAAGCTGTTATATTAGACCCCAGAAAAATGCTCGATAAACCTATGGGTCTTTTCTTCCATGGCTTGCTTTTCTGCTTCTGGGAGTTGTACACCCTCTTGATCAAGATAAAATTCTCCCTCCTGTGAAGATAGATTTATTAAATAAGTTATCTCCTTCTTTGCCAAATAAGAGTTATTTTTAACAACAAAGATCCCTTGTCTTTATATAGAGCACAGTTGATGTGGGATGTCTTCTGAATGCTGTGAATTACCAATGGATAATAAAGAATGGTTTTGCCTATGGCAATACTGCTTATAGGCAGGCAGGAAATCCAAGCATAGATAAAATGGAAGCAACTTAGAAATGCTGTGAGCTGCTGCCCAAGAGAACAAGATGTAAAGGAATACACATAAAACCGCTAATCATGTGGGAAGAAATAGATTAATAGAAATGGGTTAAGCTGCAAAATAGAACTGATAGCGAGCCCTTTGTGTTATTATTTGGGGCTAAGCAGCTGTGAGACTGCAGGTCTGGACCTTGGGCCCAAAACTCATTACTACACTTAGTAATAGACATATATATATATATATATATATATATATATATATATATATATATATATATATATATATAAAACTCATGATCTTATTTTGAATAACATGGTAGAATAAATTTGTCACTAAATAAACAGTATTAAAGAATCAGCCAAATAGTACTGGAAACTCAGAAATCTGCAGAAAAACTCTATGCTCTGGATCAATTATGAAAAATATTTACTCTTTGTGTAGAAGAGACCTCGTTTTGTTCATGAATTCTTTTTAATCCATAATATTTCTGAGTAGGTTTTATTAATGTAACATCCTAGTGGTTACTTTAGATATTGCATTATATTTATAATACCTATTTCAGTCTAGTTATCTTGACAAACATTTACCAGTGTGCCTGGAATGCATAAAACATGCTTCCTTTTATCTGACATCATCCCTTTTATATCCTCCACATTGACACGAACAGCACACTATTATATTATTTTTGCTTTAAGAAATTTGGAGGCTCTTAGAAAGTAAGCACAGGGGATGGATCTTGAGTATAAAAATAAAAAACCAAGGCCTTCTCTTAGGTGGTAAGTATCAAGGAAAATTTAGAGCTTGGGAAACACCACAAAAATAGGGAGCTGAAGGATTGTAGGAGTTGGAGGTTTGAAGGACTCCATAAGACGATGATCCACTGAATTAACTAAGCAGGCTGCAACTGGGCTCACAGAGACTGAAATGTCAAGCACATGGGTCTGTACAAGGTCCTCTGCATATGTGCTGTGGCTGTTAGCTTGGTGTTTTTGCAAGATTCTATACTGTGAGCAGGTTTGTTCTTGACTCTTACCAGCCATTGGGACTCTTTTCTTTTTTGGGTTTCCTTATCAAGCTTCTGTTTGAGGTTCTTATTTTGTCTTATTATGCTTGCTTTATCATGTGTGTTTGTTGTTTTTTGAGACATTTTTTTTTTTTTTCTGATGGAAGATGTAGGGGAAATGGATCTAGAGAGAGAGGAGGTGGGGTAGTATGGGAGGAGTAGCAAGCAGAGAAACTTTATTCAAAATTTATTGTATAAGAGAAAAATATAATTTCAATTTAAAAAGGAAAAAAAATACCTTCAGAAAGAGAAGGCATCTATCTACAATGACGACCTACATGGAAGCTGTCACTGCGATTAAATTTACTCATTATTTTATTTATGAGAATCATATGACTTCAATAGAAAGTCCTTGGTTTACTTCTGTGTGCTGAGTCTAAAGCCTGTGGACAATTTAAGAGTAAATAATATGAGAACAAGAGAAGCAAACATATCTGCTAAGAAGAGAAATAGTCAGAGTCACTGAGCAAAGTAGAAAGCTGGAGACAGTAGAAAGTGCTTGGACCTTGATCCCTAGGTCATGACTGCTATGCATGCCTGAGATTCCGTCTATACCAGTCAGTCTTTGTAACCAGTTTAACCAGTTCGTGGGGTTTTTAAACGTTAATAATTTTGTTTTGATAGACCTAAATGAGTCCTAACTGTTTAGCTTTGCAACTCATCATTTCTACTTCATAAATCACAAAATGTAAATAAAGCTAACATTATACTATTTTATTCATTATCTTAACACAGAATTGACATTTAGTTATGCATGCTGTGTTTGAATCATTTTAGACCATGACTTACCTTAGCAAAATGAAGATGTTAAATAATGAGCCTTACATGTTGTCAGTATTCTAAACATATCCGAGATTTTAAAACATTATTTTTGTCTGAGATTTAAGGCACTACTTTCCTTTAAGTGTTTTTGGTCATTGATAAGAAAAATGAATCAATTGAAATGTATGAACAAATAACATGAAAAGACTAACAGATGTGGCACTTTATTTATTGGGAAAATATCTGTATTTACTTTTAAAATTCTTATCATTTTGGAAAATAAATTTTTACTATTATTTAGAAGATTACTGTAAAAATAAAAGGCTATTAGATGATTACTACTTGGTGGGAAAGTGTGCAACCATTACTCTAGGGAAGTCCATTCATGGTTATTAGAGCAAAAATGGTATGTACAACTTTTGATCCTGTTCTTGAATAGGAATGAACTGGAACAACTGTGTTTTGTCATTAGCTTTGGTCATGAAAATATTTACCTCAGTATTTTCTGAAGCAGACAGACCTTATTTGTGAATCTGTTTAAATGAAAAAATGAGAATTGGTTCAGTTTTTCTAAGCTAAGACACATAAAGAAAACTGATACATGAAACACTTTTTCCAACAACGTTTTGATTCTTTTAACATCTCAACTTTATATATTAAAATACAGTGCAAATGATTTATTTTTTAAGATAACTCTGGAGCAACCACACATGGGAAAAACCTAAATTACTATCAGATCCCACTGCTCACAGAGTTTTCTATGACATTCTAAGGTCAAGTCTTACTGGCATAAGCACATAAAGACAGAAGACAAAAATTTGTTAGTAATGGGCATACAAGTATTTTTGATTTTATTAAGAAAAACAATAGTTTGTTAGTACTCTGTTTTATGAAATTCACTGAGCTCATTCATTTTTACTAAGAAAACAAAATAAATTCTTTCCATTCACTTATGAATGCTTAGAATATTCACAGAACATGAACCTAATATATTTTCAAGTGTTGCACTGTCGATTGATTAAAGTGTTTATATATTGTTAAAGGATATTATAATTTCAAGATGTGTTTTTTTCTGATGATATAGTTGAAAGCAAGCCATGGAGTTAGAGATGGAAATTCACACTCTTACAGCGATAGGAATTATATATTTCTTCCATCAACATGTCTGCTTTACATTATTCAGCACAAGGCTTTGTGAAATAAGAATCATGGGAATATAAGAAGATAAAGGAAAAAGGTACAAATAACAGCTTCATAAACTGAAAAATGTACATAAATAAATCATGTATATGTGGGCAGTTTGCTTAGCTGGCAAGAAACAAAATATGGAAAATCTGCTTGTTAAACAATAACTACAGAGTGTGCTTTTATGATGTTTTCACCACAGTAATTCATATTAGAGATAGAAGCAGTTGCATGTTAAATAAAATCATTGAGCATTGCTCCCTGAGCATTCCAAAGAGCTGACTTATGTTGTTTTTAGATGCCTCCCATTAGAAAGTAAATATTCCTTTGATGCAATGCATTTCAGAGACTATAATAAAGACAAACGGTAAATAAAGTCACAAGGCGATTTCAGACATTTTTATTAGGAGATTGTTGAAAAGAAAAAGAAAATTAAATACAATAACAGTAAACGTGGTTCTTACATTGAAACCAGGCTCAAATAACTAGGCTACCATAGAAAAATTTCCAATTCTTGCATTATGATGTAAAAACAGATTTTTGTACAGATTTTGTACAACAAAATTCGTAATAACCTTTTATCATTTTTAGAAAACTTTAAATATATAGATAAAAATAGACAATTTTCATAGGTCCTACATGAAGATGAGTATGTTCTGTTCCAAGGGCTTGCATAGAGCGCAAATATGGTTATAATATAGAACAACTAGACATTAATATTTGTAAGATTACAAAAGCATGGAAACTGTAAAATGGACACAATTTTACTTGCTTACACCAAAACACAAATTTCTAAACAAACTTGTTTAACTAAAAAGGGGGAAATTAAGTTACAAACTTACAATAACATTTTGTGAATTGTAATATTTACAGCAGGTTAATAAGAGTCTCCACATACAGCAGACAACATTTGTCTTCAATTCTTCTGAATTTCCTTGTTTAACCAAACACTAAAGCATTCTCAGAGGTTTTCCATTGTATGTTTTTAAAATGATTTACCCCACTTAACAGATGGCTCTACACTAGCATTAGCGCAATGGCCATTCTACTACCTATATAAATTGTAGGGTTAAGGAAAAGTCTGCTAAAGTATTACTCCAAAGCTTGACATATGTCCGTCCATCCAATTATAAGTGTTGTCATCTTGTAAAGACTGCATGTAGGGAAAAACAAACAAAAATACACAAAAATAGGAAGAGAATCTCTTTTTTTCAAAGAACAAAACAGTCTCATGTAAGAATTATGCTCAGCAAACCAAGTTTCTACAAAGTGGTTACTAACAATATTTTAAATTAAAATATTACTCCCTTTTAAAGCAAGCTAAAAGAAGAACTGTACATATAACCCTTTATTGTGTTAAAAAAACGGACTTAATTGGTTAATAGCAAGTTACAGCCATGAATTAGTTATGTTTCATAACTGCAAGGAAGACCTAAAAAGTAGAGAAGCAGTGACACAGTATCCATAGCAGAAAATTTTTTCTTAACCCAATAGTGATTACCCAATCAGAACTATCTTTAAACAATGAAGCTAGCTTCCAGCTTCCATGGACTTACTATTTTGTTGTTTTATGGTAATAAAAAAATGTTACATTAGAAAATTTTAAGATGACAGAAAATCATACAATGTACAGCAACTGCACTATTCATGTAAGTCTTGAGAAGTGTCACTCCCGTTGTATAAAAACAAAGGTAACTTCAGCGAGTAATAGTACTGTTTGCAGCTTTAACTTCCAGTTATATGCACAAATGTGAAAACACATACTGTAAGTTTTCCAAAAGACAGTTAAAAATAACACGTAGCCACCCTTCCCTCTGAACAGGGTAGGAAGCACAGCACAGTTTAACTTCATCACTCAGGGCTACATCGTATTGGACCAATACACCAAGGGCTTGTTGAGTCTTGTTTTCAGCAACATTAACATAATATGACATTAACATATAAAAATATCTCTGGTGTTTTGATTTACTGGTCAGCCACAATTCATCCTCTGTAGTGCAGTTCGGGGAACTCACTAGGGATTAATATACAAATAAAAGTGGCCGACACAGACTTCTGATGTCACCAGATTCATAAGATCTCATTCATTAATACTGTGACTCCAGACAAATATTTACATGCCTGCATGCGTTAAAACCAGAAAGACATCTTTCTGACCAACAAGGTGACAAAACATATTTTCTAAAATTTTCATTTCCTAAACGCTAGTATACTACTGCATACATAATACCTTCCTGTGAGTTTATGTTTATATACTGTACATGTGACCAACAGTTGGAGTAAGAAGCAATGTTATTACTTTTAATCCTATATACCACTACCTGTTTGGAATGAAAACATGTTATATTCATATATATATTTATATATTTTTTATCTTTAAGAAAAAGAGACCATAGGTGAAACCTTTTGGCTTATATTCAATGCTTCTGTTTCAGATATGCAAAACGTTATTTCATTGAGTTGGTAACGTAACATTTGTTGATCTTTCACAACGTATATGAAAAAAGTCTTCAGGAGAAAATCTGCACTTGCAGAGTTTAAAATCGAAAGTAACAGAACACTCACTTCTCTCATCCCTACCAGAATCCTCGATGCCCTTTACAGGTTCATCCCCTTGTATTCGTGCTGGTTTCTGTGGGACAGTTCTGTAAGTCTGGGAGAAAATGGCGACAAAGTCTGTTGATGCCTTCATTTACAGAATTTTCAGAATAGGAAAATTTTTGTTTTGTTTTTTTCCATTGAGAAGAACAAAAAGAAAAGAAAACAAAGCTAGGTCTTCCTTAGACCCATCTTTTCTCTGTACACAAGCGTCCAGCAGCGCAGGTGACTTACTAATGGTGGGAAGTTTGATATGTGTACATTTATAAACATTCTCAATCTCTCATATGAACTACAGGTGGAAAACCCATGGTGAAAACTTTTCTGCTTTTGTGAAATACTTAAATGTTAAAGAACGTTAACACACAAAATTGAAAAAGTTCCTTTATACGGACTTTTTTGTTGTTTTCCTGAACTTTCCAACGATGGATGAACGCCTGACTCCAGAGTTTGGTAGTAAACAATGGATTTCTTCAACAGGAAAGATTCAGTACATGACGGTAGTTTTCAAATACAGTCTTCCATCTAAAAAAAATGACAATAATAATTAATGGCATAGTATTTGAGGAACAAATGTGGAAATAAGAAATACAAAATTTTGTTGGAAATTCTATTTCTTATACTGCTTTCACTTGGGCAGGCTATAATAGTTTTTACATATTCTCAAAATTAATTTCCTAACTACATGAGTTCATAGGATCAAAGAGGATACAGAATTCTTAGTTCTCATAAATATATATTTGCTACAATGATATCAGTTCCAGACCACTCAGAAAATAGATAAGGGTATGTGTGTATGTGCAATACTGATATGCAAAGCTAGTGACTTTCTGTTGAATGACAATTACTTCCACCAAGCTTGCAGAACCAAATTTTCTGGATGTGCACTCAGGTGTATCTCCATCACGAAAGCCTGAGCATCTTCTCACTCTCACTATGTTGCTAAATATTCTACGTGATGTAACTGTTGTGCACACGTGCTGCTATTTACTTGAAAGTCACCACTGTTTTTCAAAATAAATAAAGTAGATCTTTTCTTCACTGTAGTGAGATGAACTGAGCAAGCAAATGCTCATTTTTAAGCATATTACCCACATTTAAAACACAGTTTTGTCAGAAATTAAAAGTAGTGAAAACTTGGACATTTCTCATAAACTATTAGATGAAGTAGAAATGAGAAACAAGGAACAAATTATCCAATACAAAACATGTCTTTTTCAGATCTTTTACACTGTAACCAGCCCTCTCTGTGGTTGACCTATTGTATATGAAATATGACAAAATTTTGAGTAAGTATTCCCAACTACAAGAGATGATAGTATGATCATAAAAATATTTTCCAAACACTAAAAAAAATGAGTATCAGTATACATGTTTGAAAGGTGTCCAATTTACAAGGAAATAGAAACAGCCTAAACTAGAATTCAGAAAACAGATAAGTATTTACTTATCTCCATTAAGTGGTACAATACAATCTATAACAGGTATAAATTGCAGTTAGTACCAAACTTCTGTCAATGGTAAACTTTTTCACTTCATAGAAAAAATATTTTGACCAAATTCTACATTCTTGTCATGATTTACATTAGTATAATTTGCAGAAATAAATTATTTCTTCCATTGTCACGTGAAACACCATGATCCTGGTCATCCCATTCTAGATCACATCAAGATTCATTCTGCCCTGTTATACTCAACCTAGTCTCCTTAGTAATCTGAAAAGCTAGTATTCTCTCCCTCCAATTTACTCTTCAGTTCATTCTCGTTAAAATTCCTTAATTTTAAAACGTTCTGACTTTTGTTTGCCAGTTCATGCAGCCTAAAAATATGATTGTGAACCTCCAAACTACTAAGTCCCATGAAAGAAACAACCATGTGTCTGTTCCTGCCAATATGAGAATCAATATTAGAATTCACCACAGTGCTTTCCTTAGATGATTCAATGTAGCTAATGTTAAGCTTCCTAAAATATTTAAAAGAGTTATTTATTATATGTACATGACTGTGTGTGCGTGTGAGTCTGTGTGTGCATTTACTATGCATGTGTCTGTGTGCAGGGGGGCATCAGTGCACAAAATGCCTACACTAGTTTGCTCTTTCCATCATCTGTGTTATGGAAAATGAATTCAGATCATCAGGCAAATGCCCTTATACAGTGAGTCATCTCATCATTCCAAATGTTCAACTGCTGAAGAAACAATATGTGCTCAAAATAATTACAATATTATAAGATGTACATTTAAATGTTTTAAATAAAATGCTATTTTAACTGTTGTTTTTCATAATGGTTTAGTGAATGGCATTCCAAGTGACGATAACACAGAGGCCAGAAGAAAGCATAAGATATCTTGGATTTGGAGTCATTGGAGGTTATGAACTATCCAATTTATATGCTAGAAACCAGCAGGAAGTCCTTTGAATTACTGAGTGATCTTTCAAGTACTAGGATTGCCTTTTGTTTTCACCATACTTCAAATCCCTGACCAGACAAGACCACACCACCATTCCTTTTGTTATATTTATATGTTTCTGTGTGTTGTACTCTTAAAAAAATCTATTATTGATGTCAAGTAAATTTTAGCAAAGTGTTCTGAGATACACATTTCAAATCAATGAAAGCTTTCATCTCATTGAAATCATTCCTTATTATAACTAGAGATAACATTTTCCACGAACATACTCTCCTAAAGATAAATTAAATGTTATGTCTTAAGTGTGAAGATAGATGAGAAGTAAGGTAGACAGTTAGAGGAATTAACTTTTGGATGTTTAAAGTGACCATGTGGAGACTTACTATTTCATAATAACACACACACACAGACACATGAAGATTAATTTTAGTTTTTCTACAAGAGGGATAATGTTCTATGGCAATCTGTATTTGATAAAATTAATCAGGAATATCAGAGCCAACCACAGGACCAAGCCAGGTCAGGGAGGGGCAACAGACACCTTTAAAAAAAAAAAGGAAGTTAAGAGAGTCAGGCAGAGCAAGAGAAGAGGGTTTTTCAGTTTTTCCAGAGTCTGTCCGTTTTGCTTTGAGTGAAGACTCAGAGGCATTTGGTTGGAGGATTCCGGAAGACAGGCCTGAGGAGTTGGCTGAGTGGCTGTGCCTTGTTTCTGGTATTTCAGCTTTTCCTCAGTATCTGTCTCTGGGTTTTCATTATATACTAACTAGAGTTTATGCAATAATGTTCTCCTTAGAAGTCAGAAGCTGACAAATTTAAATCCCTATGCCATATGTGGGAAGTTCCTCTTGATTTGTTGGTCAAGTTTGTACTGGGGACTCCATAAAATAATATCGGTTATTATCATCATTCTTGGTGGTCCACCATAATCTCACAGTAAGACCTTATTGCTTCAGACACAACATCTTTTGCTAATGCAGCATGGCAAAATTAAGTTGGCATGGGTCAGAAACCTGTCTTCATAACACTGGCAGGTGTTACACAGGAAGGTGGAAGAATAAAAGTCAGCATAACCTGGGTGGCAGGCAAGATATTCCATGGATATAGCAAACAGTAGCACAAATGTATGGGGTTTAGTTACCAGCTGCTTTCTGACTGGATTTAGAGCCTGCTCCACAGGAGGAAGTATATATCTGATAATGTAAAATTGGCCAAGAACTGATGACTAATCGCCCCAAAGATAGAGTTACTTCTATTATTTTGCTAACTGAACATAATTCAAGCTGTCCTTTAAATTTATATCTCTAGATCTATAGATTAGTGATGCTCTCACATTTCTTCAAAGTTACTTGATAAAATGGACAGTGTTTTATACTAAAACTTATAACTGGTGAAAGTGCTGAGAATATGTGTCTGTGAAGCTTAGCCCCAAATGGGACTTTTATATCACCTTCTATTGCTCCCTCATGGTTTAAGGACCATTCTGGAAGTTGATGCAGAACCATTTTAAGAGTTAGAGTATGAATGGACATGATAGCACCACTCAGCTAATGAACTCACAGAAGCTATGGTTGGCTGCTCAAGATTTCCATGAGATGAAGCCAGTCAGCATTGTAGCACAGAGTCGGGAGGGTATCAAAAGCACTTCACTAGGAGACACTGACAGTTGATGGCTTCTCGGGAAGAGCATTTGGCTTTTATTTAAGGTTTTATTACACCCATGAGAATATAGGTAGCACAAAAAATCTTGGTAGGTAATTTTTTAAAATAGAAAAGAAGGGATTTGGGAGCAGTTTGTGATTTGGGGCTGGACTTATGATTAGTTAGGGCAGAATTGAGAATGAGTATAAAGAAAAAATACATTGTATAAACAAATTAAGTTCTGAAAGAATTGATACAATATCGTTAAGGCATACTTCCTTATATCTCAAATAAATAAAATAAAATAAAGGAATTCTTACTATATTACTTAAATAAAATTCATAATGCCTAAGGGATCTTAGTGTCTCAGACATTTTCACAGAAAACAAATAAAAATGCAGTGATCTTATTTTAATAGGAATAGAAATTCCTTGTCCACTAGATTATGCATCATTTCCTTAACTAAACACTGAAATGAATTCAGAATCTCTGGCATGCCCTCCCTGCTCCCAGCTCATCCTTTTTGCTCTGCTCCAAGGGCAGGGCCTTCTCTTTAGTCTGTAAATTTTGTAATCAAAACTGGACTTCAATAAAAAAAAAAATGTCCCAGTTTTCCTTTGACACAATGATTATTTTCTTTTGTATGGGAGGTTGATATGACAGGAAAAATCATCAGGCTAAACTTTGTGCATGGGTGTACTTAATTAAAAAGCCTGTTCTAATTAAAAACATTTGGGAGTAGAGGTTGAGTAAAACTATTTAAATTACAAATTCCTAATAGTTTCAGAGTTCATTGTGATTTGATACTTGCAGCCATAATTTGGCACACACAAAAGTGTCTTCATCACTGAATAGTTTATCACAGGTGTGGATTCTCGTATGCTGCTTATTATGATGCAGATTTAGATATACAGACAACAAAGTAAAAAATACTTTAAATATCATAAAATGGACTTAGTAAAGGTCTTCTACTTATTTTTCTTTAATTGCACTCAGGGCCTTGAAACGTTAAGCAAGGACTCTAACAATCTAAAACTGTTTACATCTTCAGTATTACCTGAGAATTTAATATTAATGCTGAAAATCATAAAATTAGACTAAAGTTTATGGATTTTATATAATATTACCCTTTATTTAAAAAGATGGGAGTAATTGGGAATCGATCATAAAATTAATATCTTTGTCTTATACTCACAAATTAAGTTTAGCTTCTTGGCATGTACTATTATTTGAAGTTATTGATAATGCCTAATAAAAACTATCTTAATTATTCTACATGTAAAATTACACTATTGAATAAAAGTAAATTTTACAGAGCCAATGAGGTAGCATGCTATCGATCACATTATCTAACATAATTTTATATCAAGATAACATGTAAATAACAATTTTAAATTGCTTTATCAGGTATTACCAAGAGAATCATTGCCCACTGGGGAAAATCACCACAGAAAGAGTATGCTGTTGCAAAATATCATAAAATGTGGGAATAAATGTATATTTTAGTTTCAAATAGAAATTTCTGACAAATATAGTCATAGAACTCTTATGTTTTGCACAAAGGCCTTAAAAACTTTATATTCTATGAGAAAGTAAATTTATTAAAAATGGCAACTACGTATTCAAAACCATATCCAGACCCCTGTAATCTAATGAACATTGCAGTTTTCATAAAGCAGTTGTACACACACATACTCTTTACTGCTGTAGAGTGGAGGAGAATATTAACACAGCAGAAAGTAAACATATAAAATCACATATCTAGAAAGTTTAATATTTGCCTAAAGAATATGAGGTTAATATAAAATATGTTAGCACAAACCTTGACTCAACATAATGTCTTAATCATGTGAAGCAAAGGAAATCAAAACAAGCGATGAAAACAAATGTTAATGATTCATGTGATATTTGATAAGACAACGAAAGGAAGTCAAAATAAAAGCAAACAAACAGGAACAGATGGGAAGGATCTTTGTCAAGTCATAACCCTTCTTCTAAAACCCCCAAAGGAAAAACCTAATTAAAGAAAATATTGTTTCTTGTTTTTTTATAATTTTATATTTAGAGTAAGAACATTCTGCTACTGCTAAAGCAAAGAGCAGAGACACAAAGTCTACATTGAACATGAGAAATATTTTAAGAGAGACTGATGCTCAGCACAAAGCAGTTTATAGGAGGATCCTGAGTAAACATAATTTCTTCTCATGAAATGCAGATAACAACAGTTAAAGCGATTTCCAGATGTTTGAATACTAATATATCTGAGGTTATGTTCCAATATAATTAAAACATAAAAACTGAACAATGTTGCAACCATTTCTTAGGTTTTAATTTAAGAAAGTAACTCAAGAATCAGAAGCCCATAGAGTTGGATTACATTTGTAGAGAACTAATCCTAAACCTTGTCTGTATGCTTTTCACATAAGCAGGTAGTGCTAATCTAGTGAACAGATATAGAGTAAAGCTCATAGGTAGCACATTAGGTCTGTGTAATTTCAATAAACTGGTACAAGAAGTAGATAAAGCATTATATGAAAGAATACTAAGGTACACCTAGTTGAAATGAAGATAAATTCATGTTTTACCACTAAGTCAGTTTAAAAATAATACATGAGAAAAACTGTTTTATTATTTATTTTCAGGGAGTTTTGGACATTACAGCCAAGGTCTTGCACAATTTTTATACTGTTTGTCTATCCAACAGGAAACAAGCAGTTCTACTTTTCACACTAAAAGCCTTTCTGATACACTCTACCATTGAGCTAACCTCTAGAAACTAAAATGTTGCTCTTGACCATAGGTCAAGGATGAGGATAAAAATTACCATCAAGAAAAGTTTTCAAGTAGTTTTTAGTTCTCTCCCAAGAAGGTACACGGGAAGGACACGCACTAGGTTACAGACGGTTATTAAAAGCTGTGGTTCACGGACTGATAAGAAAATGACCTTTAAACAAAGACAGTGAAGAATAAATTGTCATTGCTACAAAAAGATTCAAGATAAGCAGGAATAGCAAGAAGAAATCTAAACACTGACAGTTTGATACCTTAAAGCAGCCTTAGGAAACACCATGGGGCAGGCTGATCCGGTGTAAATATCCTTTCTAAATGGGAATCTGCTCTGATACATCAGCAACATAAGATGAACTGGAAAATTTGTAGGAAAGCAGTTTTAATGGTTGTGCCTAGAGATGGTTAGGTACAGAAAACTTGAAATTACTTACTCAACTCCAACCAACGGCAACATTTCTTCCCATCTTGCTCAGTCTAAGTCTCCGTGTAACAAAATCTCCTACAAATGAACTTGCCTTACAAAGGAAGCCCTTTGCCTGAATTTCACTGTTAGGCATCTTTACACTCTCTTTGGGCCAATAGGAATTTATTTTGAAAGGAAAGATAATCCTACCTTACTAAACAATAAAATTATTTTACAAAATAGAGTAAAATCTTTCTTTATAGTTCAGGTAATCATAGATGTCCTTAGAGCCATATTACCCTGATCAAGAAAGAAAAAAGAAAGAAATAAGGAAGGAAGGAAGGAAGGAAGGAAGGAAGGAAGGAGGAAAGGAAGGAAGGAAAGAAGGAAGGAAGAAAAGAAGGAAAGAAAGAAGGAGGAAGAAGAAAATTTTAAATTATTTGCATGTACAGAAGTAAATAGGCAATTCTACATTTGATGTTTCTTATTTTAAGGAGACTCTGAAAATGTCTTTTAGTATGAATGATGTGGGAGTGCATTTCTGTATGTTGTGCTTATCAATCTTTAAATAAAAGAATATTTTGGCTGTAGCAGGCACCATAGAAAAAATAGGTAGAGAAACAGCATAAACTTAATATAAGCTTCTGAGTCATTATGGGGGGGGGGAGCGTCGAAACAGCAGCAGGCAGCTAAGGGATCTGGGGCGGCAGGTCTGTTTGTCTGGACCACTGGCTGCCTGAAGCCGAGAAACCTTATTGTAGCATGAATGATTAGCCAATACTTACATAAACCAGGCTATTTGTTCATATAAAATTCCATCAGAAACTAAATATTTTTATGACCATTATCACATGATTTAAACTGTTTTGGCTTTCAAATATCATCACTGTGACAAATAATGCAGTGCTTAAAATTATTGAAAGTCTGGTGGGAATCTAATTGGAGCAGATAAAATACAGAAGATCTTCTACAATCCTTCTACCACAGGTATTGCCTATCACATGAAAAGTACTCAATAAAAATATAAGGAAGACAAAATTATAGCACAAAATAAAGGAAGACCAGAATTGTATATAGGTGATAATCACACACTGCAAAACACAATTTGACATGGATCATATGTTGTCTAAGAGATAAAGATCTAAATCTAAAATAATAAAGAAAGCATTAAATCCAAAATAAGAAAATTCTAGTAAAAATTGACCATATCCTCTACAATTATCCATTTCAGGTGTTAATTGTTAAGACTAAAAAACTGCTCAAGATTAAAAAATTTGAAGATAAATTGTAACATATATAAAGCATGATCCTAATTATGGTTCCTCAATGTTGGAATGAGATACAAAAAAGAAAATTATTGAGCCAAAAAAAGAATTGATATTAGACTAGATAAAAGTATTGTGTCAATGTAATATATACAACCTGGTAAATAGACTGTATTTGAATGTGAACATCCTACTGGTAAGAAATACTGCCTGAATCAGGATGGACCAGTTTTGCAAGCAAAGAACTACAAGATAAATCTTATTCTCAAATGGCTCAACATTATCAGATTGAAAAATACGATCAAA
This sequence comes from Phyllotis vaccarum, assembly GCA_033318265.1. Lineage (NCBI taxonomy): Eukaryota > Metazoa > Chordata > Mammalia > Rodentia > Cricetidae > Phyllotis > Phyllotis vaccarum. The sequence goes on along the minus strand of JARWLC010000005.1, from coordinate 26,481,933 downwards.
CACTGACATTAAAACTATTAATGATTCATGAACCTTTGAAGTTTATACATGGCAATTTTAACAATGTTTTAACATTTTTTGTAAATCTAGATCTTTCATAGAAGTTTGGCTTTATTTAAAATTTTATTTTTAAGTGATACAGAAAACATTTTTAGGTACTGTTTCAAACATATATTTTATAGTATTTTTCATAATGCTTTAAATAGACTAAGTATATGTACCCTCCAAAGATTTTATTCTTTATTTGTAGTGAAAATCAAATTTCTAGACTAGATTATTACAGCGAAATAGCAATATCAGTTTTTAATTAGTAACTAGATGATGTGATTTTTCTACTACCATGTACAATGTTTAACTGATTATAAAGACAGCAAATCCATGTCAAATATTTTAACTGCTTAGTAATAATACTTCCTAGAATTCCTATAAAGTATTATATATAAAATAAATTGTTAGTGATTTCCTTTAGAGAAACCTGGCTCAGGTGTTAGCGTGTAGACTTGTGCTATATTCTCATGTTTCATCATGTTGTAAAGATTAGTATATAATTTTAAAGTTTAAGAAGTCTGCTTAGCTCTATTACTGGTTCTCTAGTTGACTGTATATGCCAGAGGGGGAAAGGGAGAATGGTGGTGGGTACATTTTTAAAAACTTTAAAATGCAATATATGTATATATAAAGACTGAAAATGCCAATGTGTGTTTGTTCTAAAAAAAAAAAAAAAAACCTCTGACTATGTTTAAAACAAATATTTAAATTCCATTTAAACATTTATTACAAACAAAATAAACAAGAACACAACCTATTTAAAGGTTGTTTCTTCTATAAATAAGGAAAAGGTATATTACTAATAGGTCAGCTTTGATATTGTATTTGTGTGTTGGAGAACATTCTAATTAAGCATTCATTAGCCAGAAACTAGAACCCATCAGGATGGTTAATGTAGCAGCAAGTCAGAATTGGGTATTTTGCACATAGGTTACCTTGTCTTGATTGGAGGTGAGACCTCCCACCACTAACAAAAGAAACACAATGCAATCTCTTATTACTGTCTGTTATTTTATTCCTTTCCCAGAAAAAGAAGATTAAAACATGGGTATGGGAGATAATAATCATGTGGGGCCCATCTGAAGCAGAGTGATAGATAGGCAATGCACACTTATTTAAAACAAAGCATATAAGAAAAATGGTTCCTTGTTTGCTAAAATGAGATAGCACTGAGAAGCGAAATGGACTTTTCAAATCCATTCTTTTTGTTTTCTTTTCAGTACTCTAAAAGACAGGCACATTTCTGTGAATAAATTTTGTTTTCAGACTACATTCATACGTTATGACTGGCTGGGGCACATCACAAAAGGTAATAATTAGAAGGACAGATGCTCCAAGAACCTTGCTATATTTCCATTTGTAAGAAAGAAATAAACCATCACTTCAAAATCTTTAGCATTTTCTGTTTTTTATACAGGTCTAGTTTGATAATTTTCATAAAGGTTATATTGGATTAAGGAGGTAACTGTGAGTGAATACATTTCCAAGCCTCCAAATGCTTCATAAGATATTTACACAGAGATAAACTGAAATGCTGGCAAAGGCTAAGCTTGAAGAAGTATAAACAGCTTCTAGTAAAAGATTTCTATAATATGTAAAGTTTTGACACAATGACATCTCTGTGGTGGAACAGTTTTTCTTCATGTGTTACTCAATGCAGTATGTGAGTAGAAATAATTACATGCTATAAAAGCACTATTAAATAAAAGGCTATTCTTTGCATTCAACTTTAGAATTTATCAAAAAGATTCAGTTCAGAGTTGTGGAATTATAACAGTATACTAGCAAACAGATTAAAAAGCCTTTGCTATAAATACAATATATAAAGAAATTACATAAAAATCAACAAAATATTTGAACTACACGCAAAGTATAGAAAATAGAGTTCGTGAAGTAAAGTTTAATAGCCAAGGATGGGATAAACATTAGTAACTGAAAGGGACATCTATTAAACTGTTATATATATTTTTGAATCCATTAAATATTGTCTAATTCTATTTCCATCCAATAACTTTTTTTTCTGTACAGCCTCATTACTGCCATCCTTTCAAGTAGAGAGCAATGCCCCGGTCTCCCACTTTATCCGCTGTGTGATCGCATCTCCTAAAGAGTAGGTGCTGCTCAATAACTTGTTTGAAATGTCAAGAATTGGAGATCACTTTTTCGAGTTAGTCTGTGAAGACTGTGACTTCCATTTTCCTGATGCATTGCATGTCTCTGGGTATTTCCTCTTCTTCAGATTTTAAAGTTAGGCTTTCATCTTGTGAACTTCCCTGTAGACTCCCCTCATGTGGAAAGGAAATGATGACAGATCTAGCTAATACTTAGCAAAGAACAGGGGCCCACACTTCTATAAATTTGTGGGTATGAAACAGACCTATGGTACACATTGCTTGGTCTTCAAGCCTTGGCAAAGGCTACAGAGGATATAGCATACTCTAATACTTTCCTAAAGTCTCTGGATATGCATAGAGAAAATCTAGATAGACATTTCCCAATTGTTACATTAGTCCTTCTCTTACTGAGAAAATTTATGGTCAGTGTTACAGGAAATAAAAAAAAAACCCCTTCCTATGAGTTATAGTGCTATCAATATATCTCAGTTCATTTTGTCTAGAATAGAGAAGAGAATTGAGAGCTTAACTTGAAGGCATATATAGTCACCAATTCAAACTTCATGTTGTAATTCCTATTAGAAGCTTGAAGGATCAAATGCAATGCCTCACAAAAAAAAATTTCCTTAATTATGACAGACAAAACTAAATAAAAATTTCTGAAGGTCAATAATATAAAATTATCTAAAACAAGATATTTATCTTAATACTTTTAAAAAATGTGCTTTTACCATCATGTATGCACACATGTATGTATGCATATATATATATATATATACACACACATTTTATATGTGGAGCAGAATAACTTTACTTGCATTGCTTTAGGGTTATTTAATCTGTTAAGAATGAAAATAGGCTTTATGAAAAGATTAATAATTTTCTCTTACGATGATATTTTACTATTTCTTGGAAATAAAGTAATATTTCAAAGTTTTATTATCAGATGATGCTTTCTAAGGACAGTAATGAGTGTATCAGACAACTCTACATTGTCACAGATTACCTATTTATCTGCTGGATAACATTTTACTGCAATCCTTAGTTTATATTTTCTGAGTACAATTATAAATGAATTACAAGAAAAACAAAACCAAGTCCTCATGTCAAGAGAAAATTTTTGTTTGTATATAGTGTGTAGCCATGGTGAATTTTAAATTCACAGTGCTTCTTAAAAATAATCTAACTTTACGTCGAGACAATACTGACATCAATTAAATTTATATGTGTTATATAAGTGTTAGTGAACAATAATCAAGAAAGGAAGCAGCAAAGATGGTTATTAAAACCATTTATAGAGCACTAGATTGAATAACAAACAAGACATACTATTAACTGTCCTCAGAAGACATAGTTCAGGGCAGACATATAACTGAGATTGAATTTGGTAAAATCTGGTGTCTTGCAATTTTAAAATTGTTTATATAGTGTGTATTTTCTAATGGAACAGACTTCATGTTATGCAAATTAATCATGCAACTTCAGTAAACTGGTCATAAATAATAACAAATGTAATATACTAAATGCTTCTTAGAACGGAGAGCAAAGGAAACAGTACAAATAAAAAGCTAGCACAGAGATATGCATTGCTAATGGTAGGTTTTACATTTTATAAATTGTCTCTGTCTTTAGGAATAAGGAATTCAGGAAACATCAGAGCACTTTAGACTTTTAATTTTTTTACAGTCTTAAGAAATAAAGAAGTTTACAGTGAAACATTCAAAGCATCTGATAATAAATGTACATGTATTTAGTAAGAAGATAAATGCTGGTATATGCTTATTTCATTCCTACTCTGAAATTCTGCCCTGGGTCACACTAGCAGAGTCTGCGATTTCCATTAAAATAAATAACTTGTGGTTGTTGTTACTGTTGGTATTGTCTCATTTTCCTATAACTAGTAATCGTGAAGTGCATAGAATTTTCTTATGTCACCATGGTGGCTATTACATCTTGAATGAAGGTGAGAGCATAGGAGTCATGAGAACTTAAAGAACTCATTCACAAAACCACCCAACATAAACATTTTACTTTCCTGTCATAGGGAATCTGTCTGAATCTTTCTGGGTTCATTTATATTTGCAGCTACTTTTACGATGATATTCAATAAAAATGACCATTTTACCTTAAAATTGTCAATATCATACCTCCATCATAATGAGACAGATCCACTACTCCATTTCAGCAATGAATTTGTAGTTATACATATATTAAAATAAAAATCTTGTTTAGATCTTGCTCAATTTCCTATTTTTCCTGAACATACTGTGGCTTTGTGAAGGCTTCACGATTTTATCAGGCACTTTTTACAGGTATAATTTTTGTTGGCTTTTTTACTACTTCAGGGCTCAGTTGAATATTTACAAAGTGTTATATCCCAAAGCGAACATTTGTTGAGTCTGTTACTCATTGCTCTGAGTATTAAGAAGACTAAACACAACATAAGAATGTTTCTTTGGGTAAAATGTATGATCTGTTTTGGTAATTCAGAACACTGATATGGGAGAGCTATTCCTTTACTTTAAAAAATAAGTATAATTTTACTTCCCTTTCATCAAAATGAGAATGCATTACCACGTTCAATATCACAAAGAATATATATGCATCAGATGTAAAAGCTTACAATAAGAATAAATTATTGCTGCTTTTGTTTATGATTTTATTCAATGCACTTTGATTACTTGAAAGGACTGATATCCAAGATATTGTCATATAAAGAATATCATGAAAAATACATGTCTCTTAATGCAAGAGTTGAATTGACAGTTTGTCATAGCTCAAATCTGCAGAATCAACTCTTGCAAAATAAATAAGTCAAATATGATTTATCTAACATAAGACTCTATTTCTATCATCTAGTATTCTATTTTCATATACATAAACTAACTGTAAAATTTCTGGTCTCAGGCTTTATTGCCTTCACTTTCATGGACAAAATTCATTCTACCCCTTCCTAAGTGCCATGAAAAATAGTTTGTATCATGTTTTCAAAATTGTTACATTCTTTGTTACAAATGAATGAAATTTTACAAAGTGTATAAGTTCATAGTCATTTGAATAATACTCTAAGTGTTGCATTACTTCATGTCCTTTTCTTTGAGAGAATGGTACATTGGGGAATGGTTGAAATCAAGAATTTTCAGAGAGATCCTTTTCATGTCAGGGATCCTAGCTTTAGTGATATCAAAGCTGTGGTTCTTCTCAGGAGCTCACATTCCAACTCCAGATCCACACCATTGCAAGGCGTTTACTGGTTAGCTCCATCTGCATGTTATTGATAGATTGTTTTCACATAACCAATCAAGCTCATTGTCTACTCTAACATATCTCTTTTCCAATCTAATAAGGTCAACTGCTAATCACTGACTTTAATTATCACTTCCTAAGCCTTGCCGGTTGCACAGAGATCCTTGTACTCACAGAGAAGCACCAAAAGAAGAAGGAATGTTAATCACACAGGGATGTCACCTCAGTGGAGGAGATAAAAAACAAATACCGACAGTCCATTCAGATGCTGAGAGTGGATTTGATTAAACACCTGGTGACCTTTTTGCTATCTGTAGAGGAAAATCTCATTTAGCTATGGAGGCACACCTCACCCAAATTTCTCAGAATTATTATCCCAGGCTTTCCTCTCCCTAGATATTGTCCATCTTTTAGGGGAGATGTTACATGTACTTTATGGCCTTATGAACTCTCTTCTATTTCTCAGAGACCACATGAGATTCTAGGACTTTTAGCTAAAGAAGTCTTTCATGGTCACATATACTTTGTAATGGAGTTTCTATGCAGTTGTACCTTAAGCTTACTGTGTTTCTTGAATTGGACTGATTGTTTCCTGGAAACTTTTTCCCAAATTATACTGTGTTTTAAAGATGATGACAAAGATCCACCTGGCATTAGACTCCCTGAAGTCTAATTCATCTAGACAAAGTCAATTTTCATGAGTTTTTCTCTTTTTTATCTTTTCCCTGCCATGAGCATTGAAGGCTGCTTCATATGCCAAGTTTATTTTTTAGTTCATCTTAAATACTTAAATTTAATTTTTATTTATCTTACTCTCCTATATAATATTACTTAAGATTTAATATACTCTTTCAGGATTAAGAAAAACAAAGAGAACTGGTATTTTATTTTGATAAATATTTTAGAAAACATATAATACCACCAAAAGAAGCAATCATGTGCTAGCTAATTTTTCATGTTTACTTGACATGTAAGAGCCTCCTAAAAGAAGAAAGCTTTAATGATGAAAATGCCTCTATACTACTGGCCACTGTGGGCGGTGCTAGCCCTTGGCTGGTGGTCCTGTGTTCTTTTAAAAAGCAAGCCTAGCAAACCATAAACAGAACTCCTTGATGGCCTTGGTAGCAGCTCCTGCCTCCAGGTTCCTGTCTTGTTTGAGTTCCTGTTTAGCCTCCCTTGAATGATGAACAGTGAGTGATATTGAAGTGTAAACAAAATAAATAATTTTCCTTTTTTATTTTTATTTTTTTGGTAACAATACGTGCTTTTCTCAAACGTTATAAAATTGTGTTGGTAGTGCATCCACAAGCTCCAAATTGGGCTTACAGATCTTAAATGAACACAGAGTACTGAAAACACATTCTAATTTATTCAATAGCATTGGTTTAAATAATTTGTTCTTTTACAAGATAATGCTATAATAGCACATCTATCCAAAAATCAAAACTTCTAAATTTTAAGGATTTTTTTATTTTATAAATTTTAGTTTTCAGGCAATGCTAACAATAGTATACCTTAAGTTCTTATAAAAAAAAAGATTTTCTTTCAGACTGTTTATATGATGGGTGACATTGACATTTGTGTGTTGAAAATCTCTTGCATTTCTGGAATAAAGACTACTTGATCATGAAGGATGATTTTTTTTGATGTGTTCTTGAAGTCAGTTTGCCATATTGAATATTGAGTATTTTTGCATCAATGTTCATGAGGGAGATTTGTTTGTAATACTCTTTCTTTGTTGCATCTTTAAGTGGCTTGAACTTTAGGGTGACTTTAGCCTCATACAAAGAGTTTGGTGATATTTTTTCAGTTTTATTGTTTGGAACAATTTGAGGAGTATTAGTATTAGTTCTTATTTGAATGCTGTAGCCCTGAGCTTTTTTGGACGGAAGACTTTTAATAACTGCTTCAATTTCTTTGTGGGTTATAGGTCTATTTATGTTGTCTATCTGATCTTGCTTTAATCTGGTCAGTGGTAGCTGTCTAGAAAGCTGTCTGTTTCTTTGAGGTTCTCCAATTTAGTGTAATATAGGTTTTGGAAGTACGACCTAATGATTCTCTGGATTTCCTAATTGTCAACGTCCCATTCATTCTATGTCCCCCTTCTCATTTCTGATTCTGTTAATTTGAATACTATCTCTGCCTTTTGGTTAGTTTACATAAGGGTTTGTCTATCTTGCTAACTTTCTCAAAGAAGCAACTCTTTGATTCATTGATTCTTCATATTGTTCTTTTTGTTTCAATGTTTTTGATTCCAGCCCTTAGTTTGCTTATTTACTGCTGCCTACTCCTTCTAGGTGAGTTTGCTTCTAATTGTTCTAGAGTTTTAGCTATGTTGTTAAGCTTCTTGTATGAGATTTCTCTAGGTTTTTCACATAGGCATCTAGTGCTATGAATTTTCCTCTTAGCATTTCTTTCATTGTGTCCAATAAGTTTGGATATGTTTGGATTTATTTTCATTGAATTCTAGAAAACACTTCGACAAAATCAAACACTCCATGATAAAAGTCCTGGAGCGGTCAGGAATACAGCAAATATATCTACATATAATAAAGGCAATTTACAGCATGCCAAAAAGCCAACAGCAAACTCAAAACAACTTCACTAAAATCAGAAGCAAGACAAGTCTGCCCGCTCTCCTCATATCTATTCAATATAGTTCTCCAAGTTTTAGCTAAGCAATAAGAGAACAAAAGGAGATCAAAGGGATAAAATTGGAAAGGAAGAAGTTAGTCAATTCCTATATCTGCTAAGAGGTTCTTATCTGGAAATATTGGGAGAGCAAGGAACTCGGTGGTGCAAAAATCAACAGCAACAGCAGCAGCAACACACTAAAAAGAATTTAAAGGTGGTAAACCTCAGGTCTGCCTGAATCTTTAATCAGCCTCATCGACTTAAAAGAGTATAAAAGCTTAGTAGCTACATAATCAGTAGCATGTCTCAAATATCTGTCTATTGAGACTTACTAGAAGAGTATGTTAAATCAGAATAATATCTCTAACTATTCCAGATAGCTTTTCTCAAAAACAAACCATAAGAAATATTTCTAGGATATGTTGAACTGTAAAGGATTTTTTCCAGCTTTTATGGGAATTTACATTAGTGTAGCTATAACAAAGGCTCTATGGAGGTTGATAATAAAATTAAAAGAGTTATATTAACCAGATATCACACTTGGGTTAATGCAAAAATTCTTAAACCAGTTAGTTTTTGTAGCTATATTCTAGCAACATTTAAAAATATTCCAACTTTGAAATTTATTTGTGTCCAACAGGGGAGAAATTGATAAAACCCAATGTGAGTCTATGCATATACAGGTATAAAAATCTCCTACTTCAAAAGGAAGAAAACTTTACCACTGAAGATCAAATGGTTGAAATCAATTAATATTATTATTCCAAGTTAAATAACTCAGGTATGGAAAGACTAATTGTATATTTTCTTTTTATTTAATTTTTTATCTAAAATTTTATATGCAATGCATTTTGACCATATTCCCCCCTTCCCAAGTTCTCCCATATACTCCTTATTTCCTACACATCAAAGTTCATGTACACACACATACACACTCTCAAAATAAATAAATAAGCAATAAAACAAAGTAAAAAAGCAACAAAGGCCAAAATGAACAAAAACCCAAGACAAAAGTACCAAACAAAAGTGCTCCATCCCTCCCTCCTCCTCCTCCTCCTCCTCCTTCTTCTTCTTCTCTCTCTCTCTCTCTCTCTCTCTCTCTCTCTCTCTCTCTCTCTCTCTCTCTCTCTCTCTCTCTCTCTCTCCCTCTCTCTCTCATTTCTATCTCTGGCATGTACACATGCACACAAACACACACACACACACACACACACACACACACACACACACACCCCGAAACGAAACTTAGTTGTCCAGACAAAACAGGGCTGAAGCTGAACCTGAATCCACATATGAACTGATGTAAACTATGGCAGTACGTGTAAAACCTAGACAATTTCAAACCAGAGGAAATCCAAGCACTAAGAGAGGGAAGTGGGCACAAAGTCTCACCCCTAATCAGAAAGAAAGCTGTATTCAATTGTTACCTGCTGTGAAAGGGAAAGTCAGTTTTCTTCAATGACTTGCTACTACATATATCAGATTCAAGGACTTACTCCATTCCCAAGAGCAGTTGTCTATCAGAAAACAGTCTATGCTTTTGTATCTGTGTAACTGTATGTTCTTAACTTATGTGAAATATAAAATAATGGTACTCATGAAAGTACAAAGGATGTTACAGTGCCTAAGGTTACTGAGAAAAATTAGAAGGTCATGGTCAAAGAGGTTAAAGTCTCCCATAAGTGTGTTTGTGTTGCTTACTAAGGTAACCACATCTAGCAACAGAATAGTGTTCATTTCTAAAATATTAACACTAAATTCCAAATATTTTCATCACAAAATAATCTAAAATATTTGAGGTTATACATACGCCAACTGGATTTATTTAATTCACCCTTATAAAAACAATTGGGAAGTTTTTTGAATATCTTTTGTTTTATAAAGGACAGCTTGTAAAGGAGCATATGCTCTTATAAACCAATGCTCTTATAAATCATATCATCAAACAGAATTTCACAAATACTTGGAAGCATCAATGTTTCACTTTTAAGAGCAAGTTAAAAGTAAACACATAAAATTATATTTGCCATCTATACAATTTTGTTTTGCTTCTTCTAGGTCCAGTGAAATCTCACCAAGCAGGAATAATAGCAATGGCTAACGAGACTCTCACAGCACTTCTATAGTTTTCAAAGAATGCTCATATATTCCTGTCTGAATTTTGCAAAGTGAACATAATACAGAGATGTCTCTTGAAGTTAATGCTGAATGCTAGAATTTTCAGTCACCAGTGTCACTGGCCATGCTGTGGCACTGATTAACTCACTGACTGAGGTTTGAAGTGGTAATGTGCTGTCTGTCAAACCTGTGTTATCAGAATGGGATCTGGATGTCTTAGCCACTTGCATCAGACTGACATACTAAGTGATGCTTTTCTAGTCTTTATCTGAATGAATTTTTTATTCAGTAATTGTACCCTGTAATTTGTACTTATTTGCCATCTGTTATTTTTTTCTTAAAAAAAAGTATGTCTAAAAAAATAAAAGTAAGCAAAAAGTCGAGAAATTATGGTATTATATATTTATGCATTGGCCACTATTACATCTCTGTATTCTAAAATCATAGACACTTGAAATAATAAAAATAATATTTAGAAATATAAAAAGTCATTGGTAACAAACATTACATATTGCAGAAATTATCACACTTAATTCCAAATATTTCATGCAAGAAACAATATCTTTAAAAGATAAAGTACAACTTCCTAACAATAAAAGAAAAAATAACTTTTATGACTATAAATATAGAACATTTTAATTTCAACCAAGAAGAGTTGGGAACAAATCATGAAAGAAGGAAATGGTTGAGTGAGAGGAACAACAAACAGTCAGAAATAAAGAGATGGGTATCTTGATAGAGTAAGCCAGGTGCTAGGGAAACCTCCAAGAACTCATAGAATATCCCTGATTAGGTCTCCAAATAATACTGGAGGGGGTGCCTAAACAGGACTTCTCCTATAATCAAATTGATAACCACCCTAAGTGTCATCACAGAACCTACATCCAACAATGAATAGAGGTGAAGGCAAAGATCCATGGTTGAGCACTAGGCAAAGTTCCTGGTCCAGTTGAGAACAGGGGAGGAGAGTTTGTATGAGCAAGGAGATAGGCATTATGAGGAATATTCACAGAGTGATGGCTAGCTGGAACTATGGGGATCACACTGAATCAAGAACAGCCGCTGGGAACAATAAGGAAAAGGAGCTAGGCCTTCCAAAAATAGGCAACTGTCCATTGGCATGGGCAGTGTGTGGAGCCCCGAGGTGTGGGATCAGACTGTGTATCTGTACATGAATTGGTACCTGGAGCCCATTCCCTGCAGAGGAACACCTACCCCAATCTTGACTTTGGGATAAGGATTTCAGACTTGCCTCGAGTGGATGTGCCACACTGACCTGACCTACCTTGGGACTTTTTGCCCTTTTGAGAGAGGGGATGGGTGAATGGAGAGGGAGGAGGCTGAAGGCTGACTGGGAGGGATTGGGAGGAGGCAAGGGATGGGGAACAGGGCGATACATAGATAAAAAGATTTTTTTTATAAAATAATAAAATAATGAAAAAATGGTTAGCTTTTTTACCCTATTCTGGCCTTTTTTCCAATGCTATTTGTGTGCCAACCTTTTTAAAAATTTCATGTGCATGCAATCCTTCATTTCGCCATTACAACTTCCTCTGAATCTTCTCCAATATGTACACATCCTGACCTTCCCTCAACGTTTTTAAACTTGATTAGTACACTTAGTGCCACCCTTATAAAAACAATTAGGAAGTTTTTTGAATATCTTTTGTTTTATAAAGGACAGCTTGTAAAGGAGCATACTTACTGATTTTTGAAGTTTGTAGCCTTTCTGTGTGGATGGTTGGTTTTGGTAAAACTGTTTTATCCAGTTTTCTTACAAACGATAGAACTATACTTTAAGATACTTTTTAAAGTAAAGTGAATAATACCTTCATTCCAGATAAAAATAGGCAACTCTCAGTCTGAATGTTTGCAAAGTAATTTAGGAAATGAGTGCCTATAGGATTGCCAGAAATAAAGAACCAAAACTCAAGTTACACCAAAATTTAAATGAGGACACAATAGACAAAACTTAATATTTCCTTTGTTGATTTATCTCCAATTCACCATCAGTTTTATAACATTTCTCTGAATAGTTTCATTTTATGAACATTTTAAAAATAATGAGTTGGTAACTTCGGTGGATATGAAACTAGGCTCTGAAAGCCTGGAGACTAAAAAACTTAGTTATTCGCATAGTTTTTAAACAAAGAGCTGTTAGCTACACTTTTTTTTTTTTTTTTTTTTTTTTTTTTTTGCATTCCTGTGGAACTTTATTTGCCACAAAGCAATGACAGTAATGACCATGATATTAAAATAAGCAGCAGGGGTAAATCATATTAATTAAGTGAATGTCTAATGAAGTATCTCCAATTATTTTTATTTTTTAAAAAAGGCTTTTTAATTCATGAATCCCCCTGCTCCCCATCCCTTCCCTCCTCTCCATCCTTCCCAGTCAGCCTTCAGATTCCCCCCACTCTATCCACCCATCCCCTCCCCCAAAAGAGCAAGAAGTCCCAAGGTGAGTCAGTTCAGTCTGGCACATCCACTTCAGGAAAGTCTGATTTTCTCATCCCACTATCAAGACTGGGTTAGGTGCTCCTCTGCAAGGAATGGGCTCCAAGTTGCCAGCCCATGCACAGGAACACAGTCTGATACCACCTCTCAAGGCTCCACATACTGCCCGTGCCAATGGACGGTTGACTAACATTGGAGGGCCTAGCTCCTTTTCCAGATGTTTCCCCAGTGGCTGTTCTTAAGTGAGCTTTGCAGATTCTTGAGCTAGACATCACTGTGGGAATTTTCCTCATAATCCCTATCCACCTGCTCATGCAGACTCTCCTCCCCTGCTCTCAGCTGGAACAGGACCTAGGCCCAGTGCTCACCGATGGATATCTGCCTCCAGTTCCATTCGTTGTTGGATGTAGATTCTGTAATGACACTTAGGGTGGTTATTCATTTGTTTTTAGGGGAAACCCTGTTTAAGCACCCCCTCCACTATTGATTGGAGATTTTTTCCAAGGACATCCTTGTGACTTTGTAGAGGTTTCCCTAACATCTGGTCATGTCATCTTCCATTGGAATTTGCAGGACTTCTGGATAGATGGCCTTTTGGTTTTTTATGTCCAGTTAGATGATCTTGATTTTTGACTGAACAAGAGTGTGTTTTTGAGAGCCTTGATGTAGGATATTTTTAAAATTTATTTAAATTGAAATAGGTCAATTAAATGTGACCAAATGCCTTCATTGGCTACATTAATTTATCTATTAAAAATGCAATTACTTTTTTTCTGTATCTTATTTTTTTGTGTAAGACAACAATTAAAAATATAAATAAAGTACTTTTATGGATAAATAATTAAGCATTGTTAGATATTGACTCTGCTATGACTAACCTTGGAATCAATACAAGTGTGTTTTGTCTCAGTGACGTTCTAACTGCATCTAACATATGAATACAGACTTATTTCACAGGATATAACATCTATCCAACATACATTTTTGTTTAATCTGTCACATTTATTGTTTTACATTAGTTAAGACTTTGACAAATATTTTCACTTGTAAGATACATTGATAGCTCATCATTAATTCTTGGGGAAGCAATTGTGTCTTTTAAATGTAGTACATAAAAGCAAGTTCTTTTTAAAAATTCTATACAATTTCTTTTACTTCTAATAATTTTGAATAATTTAAATACACATGGATGTATTCTATTAAAATGTATTGTATTTCTTTATTTGTATGAGTGCTTGTTTGTGTATTGGGGTGAGTAGTTGTGTGTGGCACTGTGTAGGTGGGAGGGTAGAGTGTGTATGTGTGTGTGTGTGTGTGCATGGGTGTGTATATGTTTATGTGTGTGTACTTGTTTGCAGACATGTCCTTGAACAAGGACAACTAGGCAAAAGTCAGCTTTCTCCTCCTATCATGTGGGCCTCAGGGAGCCAACACAAGAATTTAGGCTCAATAGAAAGTGCCTTCATCTCCTGAGCTGACAAGTTGAACAGTTTTTATTCTTTGAAATATTCACATTTATAAAATGTCTCACATAAAAGTATCAATCTGAATTGTGCACACATAATGGTTGATATAGGGGTGTGGGCTTCAAGCTATCATCTCAATTATGCCTGAATTTAGAGCTAATAAGAACCAGAGATATAGCATTCAATCAAAAAGCGTTTGACAGCTTTTCCCTGCTAGTAAGTCAAATGCTGGTTTTTGTTTTGGTTTGTTTTGGCTTTGTTTTTAATTGTTTGTATGCTGTGCTAGATAACTGATGTATGCAACTCCTCGGTGTCTCGTGCAAGATTCCCTAGTGTAACTCTATAAAGAAATTTGTATTTCTGAGTTTGTTTAGAAAATATATGGCCCTGTTGGGTGTACAATATGACCTAAGCAGCAAGGTCAGCTATGTACTGTCCTCTGTCCACATACACAAGAGGTATGCTAGGTCCTCTCATGTTGTCTTATGTCTAATTTTCACTTACCTGTCAAACTTATTTTTATTATCAGTGATGATATATGAAGCCTAGATTGTGCAAGTTTATAAAGCTTTGGTGGAGATACTTAGTAAAACCAGCCATGACTATAATAACTCAAATTCAGATAGGCTTAAAACTGTATGATGCACCACAAGCCATTAAAAGTAAATAAAGTTATTATGATTATTAATACAAGCTAATATTTTATCATGATGAGCAAACATGTACTTCTTAATTCTACTGCCAGATCTTCATGGGCTTCAGAATTACATGTAAAACCATAGTATGAAATCAAAGTTAAACACTGTACACCTGAATACATATGGGGATAATTTATGGTCTGAAATCTCCCCATCTAGCATTCTTTCTCCTAGGGAGAAATAAATAAAGAATGAGAGTCAGATCCAATAATTTGTAGCCATCATTCATCGTTTTATAGGTATAATTAGTAAGCTTAAGTGGAACTCTGTTTGGAGATTTACTATCTCAGGAGTGTGATTATATATGAATTAGAAGAGTGTATAGTTACTCTACACTGTATGATAATACAAATCATATTAACAGAGATTTGCCAACATATAATTAAAAAATTAAGAGGCTCTAACATTTCCATCTTAAATTTGAGTAAAAGAGCAGTAGAGCAGTTTATTTTTATTTAATTTATAAGTATTCACATATAATTTGAAGCTACAAGTTCATCTTCCTACACTATGTTTTTAAAATTGACCTAAATAGTGAAATTTGTATCGTGTTGAAAAGTGCCCTGGAAAGGCTGTTATGTGCTTTTTCCATCTGCCAGCATAAAAAGGGCCTTAAAAAAGCATGACAGATCTTCAGAGCAAAGCACTTTTATTGGTAATATCTTTAAGAATTATCTGTTCTAGGATATGTGTAACATTTTCTAAGAATGGATATGGTTGGAAATACTATTACACCAGCATTTTGTTCAGTTGCAAGAACAGCCAACAATCCTTCTGAAACCTCTGTGTATGTTAATTTGTATCAGTAGAAGAGCAGGCCTGAAGGTGTGTACTGCTGTCTTCTTCAGAGATTTAGAAACTGAGAATCTGAAGAACTAAAATTATTTACATACACACTCAGCATTACAACAAGAATGAACAGAAACAGAAATGTAAATCAAGGAGTTCAGGATCAAGAGTCCACATGTATGTGTGTAGAGACTAAGGACACATCAAACGTGTTTGCACTCAAAACACAATTTGATGTTTTGACATTCTGGCAGTATAAGAATGTTAGTAGAGGAATAGTTTGTAACAGCTAAAGTGAAATCCCAAAGTCAAAGATGACTGGCACTAGAATATCCCCTTAGTTCACTTCTGCTTTCCTGGCTTCATATTGTATTATGTTATTTTTAATTCTTTTGCGTTCAGCTTAATAAACAATATTGGTGTCAAATAAATTCTGTATTAGAATTTATTTTATCACTAATTTATTAATTCCCTCCTATAAATGATTGGAGTTTTCTTTATTATACAGAAAACTAAACTTTCTTTTACTTTACAAAGCATTTCTTAAGAAAATATAATGACTGCAGCAAATGCCTTTTCGTGAAAGATTCACAGGAGTTCCACAAGAGCTCCAAAGTCAACTGACTTTATCACATTACTAAACTTTATAGGACTGAATTACAGATTTGCATTATGAATGTTAATCCTTTTAGATTTATGCCACAGTTATTATCTGGGCTACATTTAGGTACTCAGAACCACTTTGTAAATTATGATGAAATAAAAATAATGTCTATCATTAGAAAGCAAAGCATACAAAAGCAAAGGAGTCCCAGATCTTCAGTTTAGTGTTGAGTTTGAGTGATATACTTCCATGTGCCTCAGTTTGCACAAATATTAAAGAAGCTTGTAGAGATAGAAGAAAAAGTAAAAAAAAAACACTCCACACATGATGTGGGAATGCGTTTATGTATGCTGTGAATCTCAATCTTTAAATAAAGGAGCTGTTTTGAGCCATGGCAGGCACCATAGAAAAAGTAGGAGGAGAAATCAGAACTTAGGTAGGAGAAGCAGGGTGGAGTTAGAGACAGATCGAGCCAGCCGCCCAAGGAGCAACATGTAAGGAGCACGGGTGAGCTATGGGCCACATGGCCAACAGATTAATAGAAATGGGTTGATTTAAGATATAAGAGCTAGCTAGCAATGTGCCTGAGCCATAGGCCAAACAGCATGAAGTTAATAGAAGCGTCTGAGTCCTTTCTGGGGGCCTGGGCGGCGGTGGGCAGCTAAGCGGTCTCGGGCGGCAGGTCTGTGGGTCTCGGATCTCTGGCCGCCCGGGACCTGAGAACCCACTACTACACACACATCTTCAGTTCCATTAGAAATGAACCTCTTTAGAACTCCCTGAAACATATGTGCATCATAAAGAAAGAATGTCACGGATGGGCAGACTGTTGGTCCTCTAGCCTCATTTCTTTTTTACTTCCATGCTCTGTCCTCACACTTTCTCAGTTCCCTTGAATGTATATGATTTGGCACTAGGTAGATATTTGGAGTCTACCCCTTTCCAGGCACGTCTTCTGGTTTTCACTGTGATCTCTCAGTTCATAAGAGCAGAACCCCTGCTGCAATTCTTCAATAGACAGATTTAGAATAAAGTGAATCTTAGAAGCTTTGGGTAGGAAATACTGTTGATCTATCACTCATTACAAATATAAAAATGAACTTGAATGGATTTTTTTTCTTAAACTAGCTAAAATATTTTCAGCCAGTAAACCTTTTCCTAGTCAACTGAACATACTAATTTTTCTTATCTATACCTTCATCGTCTGGTATCTCAGCCATTGTCATTGAAATAAATAATCAGGCTTTATAAATCTCAGTTCTTCAAACTAAAGAGCAATTTTCATTTACCAAATGTTTTGCCACCTTTGAGAAAGTGGGATTGAACTTTCTTTTCTTTTTCTTTTTCTGTTTTTTTAAGAGTAAGTGTCGTTGAAATGATACTGAATGCTGAATGACGTGTTTGTTTTTCAGCTGTTTTAACTCTAAAGAGATTTTTTGAATACTTCAATTATAAAAACATTTAAAACATACAAACTTGTGCAATTTTTATTTTAATGAAGATGAGAAGTTCATTAAAGAAGATAAATATTTCATTAGATCTTAAATAAAACAAAGAGATTTTTTGGCTTCTCTCAGCACAAAATTCCTTTGAAAGATTAATTAATACATGCAAATTATGCAAATTAGACCCATGCAAATATTTTATGAAGACAATTAAGGGAACCATTAATTACTGCTTTTTTTGCTTCAGTGAGATTCATTCATTTAATTTTAATTTCACTTTAACTGTTTTGATGTATAATCTTGCAGCTAAGAACTTTATCTTTCCTGGCGGGTCACTTAAACTTATAAATCCCATCAAGTGAGCCCACCAAAATCTGTAAAGGTATTCTTGAGACTATGTTTAGTATCAAGAGAAATTTTTGACACAATACACTCCCACAAACAGGGAAACTAGAAGAGAATGTGAGCTCATTCTTGGCCAAGGTTCAACTGTTGGAAAAGCAATTAATTTGCTTTGGCTGTGCTAATATAAGGAATTAGAAAGTGTGACGCAAGACAAATAGAAATAATTAGTTCTCCAAAATGATGTTCTCATTAATATGGTTCCAACAGTAGAAATAAAAAAAGCATTATTGTGGCATGTCTGCATTCTGTCCCTAACCATGGGAGGTGGAATAACGTGCCATAAGCTTTTTATATTTATAATCTAAATGATGATGTTATAATTTTTTCCTGAGTGTGTGTATCAAAGGATGTTATATGTCTTAATTGTATAAATGACATATGCTATCCAAGTTGATAATGTATTTTCCATTACCATTTGTTTGTTTTAAATTTTGTTCATGGTTATTTCATATATAAATAAACAGAGAAAAGAATTCTTTGTAACTAAAATATTTAAATATAACACTTATGGCACTCACATATAATGAACTGTTTCTTAAAATTTCCTTTGATGTTCAAACTACTATAAAGGAGGAGGAAGGCTCTGAACCTTTTACAGTATCATCTTCAATAAGCAAAACATTGGTTGCAACACTCATTAATTTCCTCTTATAATAATACAAGCTCAAAATTCTAAACACAAACTTTAAGTTTCTTTTAAAAATAAAAATAACATTCTATCAAAGTTAAAGAAATGAATGAATTGACCTTAATAAAAAAATTGTCAGCAATTAAAATTTTGTTTTTATGATTATAATACGAAAGTCTTATTTAAATACTTTTCTCTGACACATACATTTCTCGGCCTGCAGCTTGTTACCGACACTAAGATGCTGTGAATGTTAGAATAGGTGAACGTATGTTATGAATCAGTGTTGACCTTTCAAGTGTTTGCTAAAAGCAGACCATAAACTTTTTTTCCACAGGTAACTTTATTTCACTCATCCATGAATTCTGAATATCCCCCTTCATTCAATAGCATTGAAGCAGATGCGTATTTTGCTTTGTAAATTATGATCAATTGTGAATTGTATTGATATACATTGCTTGATCATTCTTCCACATCAGTAATTATGACACTAAATCAAAGCAGATCGAGCACTGATCTTTAAGGTCCACTGTTAATATTATTCCCAATTTACACTTATCCCTTTTTTTTTGTTTTAGGTCTTCAGATAGTAATAAAGCACTATCATAAGAGCATTTACAAACTAGTTTCCTTCACATATTATATATTATTAATTTTGTATTAAGAATGATGCTTCAATATTGATAGAAATTCACTTGCACACTGCAAATTTCCTTCTCTAAACTTGCAAGTCACATTAACCTTGAAATCTCAGATATATGTCTTACATAATTTCTATGTTCCTGAAACTCACATCCAATAATTCTTTATAGTATTTTTGCAGGAAAAATAATGAAATATCATACACTACAAATTTATTGTCTGACATCAAACACAAGAACACAGCTTATGTAACAATAATGAATATGCTTTATCAATATTTTAGTGCTTTAATGTACATACTGGAATTATAAATAAAAATTAATCTAAAATTTTATAAAATATTAAATATATATGTACTCTTAAGCTATAAAAAGTTGATCCATATGATTTTTAGTTAAATGAATAGTTATCAATGATTTATAAGTATGGAATCATAAACTGCTTATAAGCTACTGCCTGCAATCAATATTTCCTTTTTTTCACCTCAGTCAATACCATCTTAAAGTGATTAGCTATGTTGAAATAACGCCAAATGTCCAAAACCAGTGTCAGAGAACTAAGAAGACTAAATTTGTTATTTCTGTTTCATTCAACGAATACAATTCCAATACTTATAATTAATTGAAAGAAAACAGGTTGCAACCAAGAAGAGTTGGGAACATCTTGAAAGAAGGGGACAGCTGAGTGAGAGGAGCAAGGAGGGAGATAGAAAGAGATGGATATCTCAATAGAGGAAGCCAATGAGGGGTTGTAAAGAATGCTAGGGAAACCTCCATGAACTCACAGGATGTCCCTGGCTAGGTCTCCAACCAGTAGTGGAGGGGTATCTAAACAGGACTTTGATGTGAGAATGCCTTTCTGTATGCTGTGAATATCAATCTTTAAATAAAGGAGCTGTTTTGGGCCATGACAGGCACCATAGAAAAAGTACTACGAGAAATCAGAGCATAGGTAGGAGAAGTGGGGAGGAGTCAGGCAGACCAAGCAAGTCGCCCAAGGAGCAACATGTAAGGAGCACGGGTGAGCCAGACAGGTGTGGCAGACAGATTAATAGAATGAGTTGATTTAAGATGTAAGAGCAAGCTAGCAATGTGCCTGAGCCATAGGCCAAACAGCATAAAATTAATATAAGCGTCTGAGTCATTTCTGGGGGCCTGAGCACGGCAGCAGGTGGCTAAGGGGTCTGGCGTGGCAGGTCTGTCGGTCTGGGCCTCTGCCAGCCCGGGACCAAGAAACCCCCACTGCCACAGGACTTCCCCTAAAATCAAATGAATAACCTCCCTAAATGTCATTACAGAACCTACAGCTAACAATGAATAGAGGTGGAGGCAGAGATCCATGGATGAGCACTGGGCCCAGGTCCTGTTCCAGCTGAGAGCAGGGGAGGAAAGTCTGTATGAGCAGGGTAATGGGGTTTGTGAGGAAAATTCCCACAGTGATGGCTAACTGGAGATCTGCAAAGCTCACTAAATCAAGAACAAACCACGGGGGAACCATCAGGAAAAGGAGCTAGGCCTTCCAATGGTAGGCAACTGTCCATTGGCATGGGCAGTATGTGTAGCCTCAAGGGGTGGGATCAGACTGTGTTCATGTGTATGGGTTGGCACCTTGGGGGCCCATTTCCTGCATAGGAAAACCTAACCCATTCTTGACTTGGGATGTGTCACACTGAGCTGACCCGCCCTGTGACTTTGCCCTCTGGGGGATGGGATGGATGGATGGGGAAGGGGAAGCTGAAGGCTGAGGCATCGAGAGAAGAAAAGGGAAGGGAAACAGGGGGAACAGGGGAACATGGATAAAAAAAGACATGTTTTAAATTAAAAAATGATAATAAAATTAAAAAAAAAGAAAAGAAAATAGTTGAGGTAATTTCCAGGCTGTTATTTCCAAGAAACATGTCAGAAGTCATTACACAATGTTGATTAAATAGTTACATATAAATATGTTATTATTATTGCTTGCTTGTTTTGATTTTACAATGTCTATTCTCTTGCTTTTTAAAATCATAATTTTAATATGAAAAATTGGTTTATATAACTAAACTATTTTCTTGTAAACTCCACAAACAGTTAACTATAGGGGCTAATGTATACTAAGTAATGACCAATTTTCCAAAAAGGGAAAAGAATTATATTTTAGAGTAATATCAGCTTTCAGGTTTACCAGTTGACAACTATATAATAAATAAATTTAATATTACCTGTTAAATTTTATCTGTGTGAGTACTAATACATAGTAGATGCTAATTTTTTTACAAGGATCATTTTTTAATATTCATATTAACCCTTAGAGACTGAGATTTGATAAAAAATGAATAATTGTAAGGCAGATACTGAAGTCTAGGAGAAGTCCTGGACTGTGTATTTTGTAGAAATATGTCAGCAATTTGCACTCCCTCATGAAACTCAGAGATTTGTTTTCGTCATAGGGAATTTTCAGAAAGCAATTATGAGACAATCCAGTTTGACTTAATTTTCATGAAAGCCTTTCAAATTTTAAGTTCAAGGAAGCTTCACTTCTGCTTTGTTGAGGTTCAAGTCTGGTGTTGCTTTTTAATAGCCTCTATTCAAACACATATTCCATAAGAATTCAAAGACTTGTGATTAGTTAGGTTTGCTAGTGCTTCCTTAAGATACCGTCATAGAAAGCAACTTGGAGAGAAAAAGCTTTGTTTTATTTTTACACACTGGGCCACACTCGTCTATTGAGGGAGACCAAGGCAGGAACCTGGATACTGGAACTGACGCCAAAGCCATGGAAGAATGTGGCTTACTGGCTACCATTTTTAGTCTTCTTATACAACAAAAGACCACAACTGCACCCACCATGGGCTGGGGCTCCCACATCAGTTATTAATCAAGAAAATGTTTGACAGACTTGCCTATAGGCCAATTATAGGGAGACATTTTCTCAATTGAGAGAACCTTTTCAGAGATCACTATTATGGCTCTTGTCAATTTGACAATATTAACAGGATGATATGTTGAGTAGAAATTATATATTTCAATTATGTTATATGTCCATTATAAAGCTTCTAAATACTCTGTTTGAGGGATGAAGATGAATCTTTATGTGAGTATAGTTAATTTCTTAATTTTATTTGCTACTCTGTTATGTAGAGTGAGGTGTTGCCAGTGTGTGAAAATGAATATAAGCACATTAAATGTATAATATCCAATTAAAGAGTAGAGAAGAAGAAATAAATTAATGCTTTGCACTGTAAATCATTCTTTAGCAGTAAATACTTTTGGATTTTACTAGTAACAAATTTAATTAACTAAAAATATTTTAGGTACTTGAAATGGATGATGTGGTAATAAGTAGTTATCCTGAAACAGAAACATCTATGTTCCGGCTTCAGTTTGTGGCAGAGAAAAACTTCTTGGGCTTATAAATCTCTATTGTAGTGCAAGCAATAGAACTATCTGGTAGAATGACAATCAGGATATTAATTACCCCTCTGATCTTTGCCTTTTCTTCTCCTTTTAATTAGGATGTTATATAAGACAGGAGAAACAGTGCCACAAACATTCATTTTCAATCCTATTGCCTAATCTTAATTGTTGACTTGATTAAATTAAAAAGTGCCTGGAAGACTGATAAAGTGCACCCCAGGGTGTGTCTTGAAGCAGTTACCAGCAAGGAAAAACTGAATAGGGGATGCACCCTAAATGAAGTTCACACTAGTCCTAAACACTGGTGGTGATGTGGATAGATTAAAAACAGGATGGAAAGAGAAAACATGGCCCATCAGACATTCTTTCTCTGTGCTGCTCAGGTGTAATGCACATAGCACTTCTGTTCTGCGTTTCCCTCAGCACAATGGTAACCTGAAACCACTGGAATTTTGAGCCAGAAGAAATATTTTCTACCTAAAATTGTTTTTCTAAAATATATCCACAGCCGTAGAAAATCTGACTAGCATACTATAATTCCATTTAATAACCAATGCACACATTCTTATTAAATACATAATATTCTAAAGTCTAAAAAGGGGCATTGTTTTACTAGAATATTTTCTGCATGCTAGAACATTTAACACAATACAAAATTGCTGAAGCATGTAAATTCAAGGTGAACATGTGGAAGAATCCTGTACTCCTAGCACAAAGGTGGCTGAGGATGAAGTGCATTAAGTTAGAAGCAGACTATGACATAGAAATAACCTGGATCACAGAACACACACACACACACATACACACACACACACAAGTGGCCACCAGAGAGAAACATACACGCACATACACAGACACACACAGACATACACACACACTCACATACACACACATACACACAAGTGGCCACCAGAGAGAAACACACAAGCACATACACAGACACACACAGGCACACACACAAACACACACACACACACACACACACACACACAAGTGGCCACCAGAGAGAAACACACATGCACACACACACACACACACACACACACACACACACACACACACACACACGCATACACACACATATCTACTCAGCATTTACATCATGACGTTTGTAGCTGTAAACTATCAGTCAGATAGAAACCTTCTATTTTAAAAGAGAAAGAGAAGCTCATTTACGAACTCCAGTCTATAAGCACCCAGAACTCAGGAGGAAAATACAATGACGCATCAAACAACTGGAACACATTACAGTTCTAACTCAGACAAAGTCTTGTTATAACCTTTAATAAGTCATCTATGCTCATTAAGCCTCAGTTTCCTCCTTTGTACAACAAAGAGTTTCACTCTATTATAAAGTCCTTTCCCAATACTAAGGCAATAACATCAAGAAAGTGGGCTTGGCATAACATCAATGTTAAAATGTATTTGTTGAAGAGATGAATAATTTAAAAAGTCAGCATGCATCTTCAAATATCTAGGAAGCTGAAGGAAGATATTTTTAAATTGAAAAAAAGATTATGAATGTGTAGGCAAGCCTTTTATGTGTTTTCACTGGAATAGTATTTGGTTTTCTATGATCTGAGATCAGTCAAAAAGGGAATAAAAAGCCAAGTAGTTTTGATTATGGCTATTGGATATAAATAAAAGAGATGTGCTTTCAAGTGAAGTCAAGATTTTGTAAGCTTAAGTTGCAGATAGAGTACTATGTCGGGAACTACAGCTCATGGTTATTTTGCCTTAAAATGACAAGATATTACTTAAGAAATAGAAAGAAAAACTTATTAGGGAAGTAAAAGTATTTAGACTTTTAAATAAATTTTATATAATACATCTAAAAAAGTAATAGATACATGATTCTACCACATTATAGTAGAATTTGTAGATGACATAATATTCCATTTTTAATAATTTTTGAAGAAAACAAATTTGAAAAGAACATTAATTTTAATTTATACAAGCAAAAGATGATTTTTATAAGTCTGATTGGAGGATACTAAAATATGAATTTAAAAGAGAATATAGATTATAGGTAAATATGTACATAATCTAAATCAGAGCTCAAAACACGAAGAATAAATATAAACACAAGATTGCTAATTCAGTGATAAAATGGGTAAAGTGGGAACTTTAATTCTCTAAGAATTTATTGTTTGACTTTCTTAGAGTCATGCCATCTCTTTTTCTCTTCTATCAGTTTCTCCATGTGAATTCTGGGAAATCAGTCATGAAGGATATTCAGATACAAGATTTAAATTTTGGGCCTGCTTACCAATGCCTGATCTTTAATCGGCGAATATGCAGAGAGCCTTACTATACATGCCCAAGACTCCTCCAGAGGAGAGAAACAAAACCAGAAAGCAAAGGCTCTGCCCCAGTTAGAGCTAAAGAAAAGAACATTTACAGCTGGCAATTCACAGCTTGTTCTTGAGGAGAAATGGAAAGCTCCCTGTTCTAAGAGGAGGAATGAGTTCTGAGCCACCGGTAGGTACTCCAGGGAGAAAACAGGGAAATGAGAAGAAATCAGACACAGTAACTTTTACATTGAGACTTTGAGGATGAATAAATCTGCAACAAAGGGTGTAAAATGTCCCATGTGAAAAGAGAACAGTATGGCTTTCGAGAAAAGAACAATAACAATTTCACTATGTTGGGAACATAGAAAAGCAGATGTGATTGAGCATAGATTGAAGGTATGCTTTAAAGGACTGTCAACCTCAATTCTACCTCATTGTGTATTAAGGCAAATAGATTATTAGACCAGATGAAAGAGCAATGGGGAGACAGCTTTCTGCACTAACTTTGAGTTCCTTGTACCAAAATTTTTAAAAAATCATGAATAATAATATGGTACAGCTAAAATATGTCTAAATAAATTGAGGAGATGTTATGAGCTTTCAAAATAAATAATACAAAATAATTAAAGACGTTGTTGGCTAGGGAGAGAGAATACCACAGGCAAAGGATTTAAATTAGACCATTTTCAGTGTTCTTGTGTTTGAATGTGAAAGTTCAGTGAGATTTCAGGCATATTTGTTGACTGACGAGTAAAAGCTACTTATTGATGGTTTGTATGAATTCTATCTACATATTTAAAAGACATTATACAAATTATAATGTAGAGTAAGTTTTTCCAACTCCAACAGACATTATAATGCACAGCATGGAAAGACTAATTGGAATATAATTCAGATACTAATATAAGTGCCTTTTAAAGATTTGGATATTCATTCTGCATTTAGAATCCCAACAAACTCATAAATTTGAGTTAGTTATTTGCCATATCAGAAATGTAGAATTTTTTGCTGTGCACTATAAACTGATTTATCTCACTATCCAAGTAAAGTTAAATGGTTATGGAGTTTTATTTCTTGGGAATATTTCCTCAACCATTCTCCATTCTTCTTTCCCATAGTTTGTTTTATGAAACGTGATATAAAATGCCAGTGAGATGCTACCTAGTCAAGTGTGGTGTTTCTGTGTTGGCAATTAACTGGAATATGATTAGTATTTAAGTACGCAACTTCTAAGTAAGTAATTCCAATGCCAAGTGTGGCATTATTTATGGTTAAAGTGTTAAAAATACATGATGAGCATAAAAGTCATGGGCTGTTATTTGTATAACAATTAAGATTGGTCTATTTCAGAATAGAGAATAGTTTCTCTTATGGTTGAATTGGGAATGAGAAAGCAGCTGAGCCTTTCATTGCAGCTGAGCTTAAGGACTCTGTGTGAGACTGTGAGTCAAGGAAGGTTTATGTGATTGTTCTGTTGCTGTTGTTATTTTTGCTGTTGTTATATTTATTTTTGACCCAGGAAGAAGTGCCCGAAATACATGACAGAGACTGTTTCACAAAGAAATAATGCTTTTTGACTCACTTTTATCACTGTTTCTGCTTTGCATATGGACAGATTCTTCTTTACCACTCATTATTGTTCGATTTCTCCACTTCAGGAGTAATTTTGTTTGGTTTATTTCAAATAAACTGTTAGTTTTACATAAAAAACAAAACCAAAAGACATTCAAAATTCAAAGGAAAGAAAATAAGAAAGATAAATAGGAAAAGAAAAAGGCTTTACTTAATGGAGTTAAAGGAAAAAGTTTTTTTATTGTATTATTTAAAATATGAGACTTAGAAAAATTACTACAGAAAAATGTACTTTTAAAGACCATGGATGGATGTGATGGCACATGCCTTTGATATCAGCATTTAGGAGGCCAAAGAAAAAAGTCCAGATCTCTATGAGTCCAGACCAGTTTGGTAAAGGAAGAGCACGGGTAGAAAGAGTTGGAGAAGAAGGAGGAGAGAAGGGGGCAGAAGAAAAAGAATAAAAGGAATAAGGGAAATAAATTAGTAAGTATTTCATCTCATATTCTTTTAAAAGGTCATATTTTGGAAAAAAAATAAAATTATGAATAGTACTCAATGTATTATGAATGAGAACTCAGAATTTTTAAATAATAATTGGAAAGAATATAAATGGATGAATTTTCTTTTTAAAAAATTTAAAATCATTTAAATTTGGTTTTAAATTATTTTGCAAACACTTTGTTTCTCAAATCTTGAAATAATTTGGTTATGTTTACTGTATTTTTCAATTAGTATAATTCTTGGTTGCAAAAGAAAGAATATTTTTTTCAGAAAAAGTAAATCACAGACATACAAATCTTGCTTTATGAATATTTAGCCTCAAACAGCAAGACTTCAATTATATTAAAGTATAGATACGAGTGTATGTAAATTAATATGGGATGTTTTTCTGTACACCATGAATTACTATTGGCTAATAAAGAAACTGATTTGGCTTATAGATGAGCAGCTTGGACATAGATGGGAATTCCAGGCATAGATAAATGAGAGATTCAATCCAGAGGCCCCAAAAGTAAGATGTAAAAATAAGGTAAAGCAACAAGCCATGTGACAATACAATAGATTAATAGAAGTGTTTAAGTTAAGATTCAAAAGCTAGCTAACACTGAGACTAAGCAATAAGTCTAACAGCTTGTAATTAATATAAGCCTCTGTATGATTATTTGGGTCTAAGCAGCTGCAGGACTGCAACTGTGGACCTTGAGCATGGCAGGCCAGAAACTTCTTGTTTTAGTGAAATTTAGAATTTAAAATAAAATAATAATGATTTCACTAACTACCAAATTCTGTTTCCAGAACATCATGATAGACATTTTGTGAGATATAATGAGTATATTTGGTATGATTTACGTTTGTTGAATTTCATTAAATATTCCAGGCTGTCCTCCAACTTGCAATACTGACTTTCTCTCCAAAGTACTAGATATCACAGACATTGTCACCCCAACTAATTGTAAAAAATTAAAAAGTTAAGCCATTGCTTAATTATTTCTTAATAATAACAATGAATACATACAGAAATGTATATTCTTTATTAGTTTTACATATGTTCAGTTTAGATCCCCTTAAAGCCCCCCCCCCCCCTGTCTGTCTGTCTTTCTCTCTCTCTCACCCCTGGACTGTCTTGAGCTTTCTTAAGTATTTTAACATTATCTGATTAGTGTATGCATACTCCTTTGCATAAGCAAAATAGAGCTATCTCACCCTTCCTGACCATGAGAATTAGCTTTTTGAAAGGGTAACTTTTTTTTACTAAATGTATATTCTTTATATATGATCCAAAATTGGACATAGCTTTATTGAAATCTATCAGTCTTTTAAAAATGAAGGGGTTTGCATACAAAATTTATTAATCTATATTTATTAGCATCTTCATTATTAAAAAATAAAATTATTTTTAATAGCAGAGTCAGCCTTAATATTTAAAACTTATTATTATGTCATCTTAAAACATAAATATTGGTTATAAAAATATTATAACCTTAGAAATATTTCTTCAAACATTGTATAATTAATTATTGCCTATATGATACAAAATAAGTGTATTTCTTTTACACTAAGCCAAGGCTGAAACTTTTGGAGCTAAGTAAAACAATAAGAATAAAATTATTGGTCTTAAAATGTAAAATAGAAGCATTTTGGAAGATTGTGGTCCTTAATCATTTTAGTTTTCCTTTTAAGAATCATCTTCACTTGGAATAGAAACAAATGCTCTCTTTGTCATTTATATATTCATATTGTAAATGATTTTTTTGTATCAAGTAGGTGATTGAAAGTGAATGTTGTTTCTGATTTTGTTCTTGCTGAGTACCAAGGGGTTAACAATATACTTACTTTGCTTCTCTAACTATTTAATACAAGTTCCTTAGTATTCTATATATGATCTTGCTCGGCAGATCTTCATTATTAAAGTATATTATAGTATCTATAGCATGTAAAATCAAAATAGAACCTAAACAATCTTAACATTCAGATTTTGCATGTATCCTGCAATAACTGTCACAAAATGAGTAGACACGTTAAAATTTAAAAACTATTTGTATAATATATGATTTTATGTAGAATGAAAATTATAAACCCTGCCAGAATTATATTGTGCTTCAACTGTTCAATAAAACACATTTACTGTGTCTGAGATTAGATCATACATTGTTTAAAATTAATTATTCCTTTTAATTGCATTATATAAACAGAAATGACCTGATAATTTAAAGAAAATCTATCAGCACAAAATGAATTCACTCATATAAACAAGCAAGATGAACTTGACCTTGTTTGAACTTGTTTTGATGTGGCCCAGATGGTAGGCTACATGCTTGAATAGCAGCCTAAAGCTGAGGAAAAACTCATATAGCAAGATCTAGATTTATAGCCTTCTGCGAATTCCTACCTTGTATTGCCCTTTCAGCATCTGTTCGTCCGCCACTGCGGTCAGCTTCTATCTCTGGGGTCAGGGAGTCTAAAAGCACAGAGATGTGAGAATGACACATATTTCACTGAATTCTCGTTGTCATTGAAAATCAAGAGCTACCTGTTAGTTTGATGAGGAATTAAAACCTTGTAAATCTTTGCCATCTTTCGGAGGTTTGACAAAACTGTAACCATCAGAATTTTCAGACGTTGTGATTCAATAAGAAAAGTCATATTGTTCATACGACAGGTTGGGATAGGAGTTCTTAGAATAACCTTTGGCTATTTTTCTAGAAAAGGATTTTGTTCCGCAGAAAAACAACACCAGGTCACAGATACTGAAATTAAATAACAAAATGGTTGAAGCACCTATGAAATAAAGCATTTGCTGAATGATTCATTAGACCTAGACTTATTCAAACCCACAAACACATGTCCACATCGTCCCTCTGCTAATACAAATTAAAGTTGCTTATGCAAAAACAAAACAAAATGAAAGAGAACACACAGGCATGTTCTTACCATTGAGGACCCTGAGACTGTCTGCAGAAGCTGCTTGTTTCAAGGTCTGCTCTGCTTGCTCACGGCGTTTTGTCTCAAATTCCAGTGCCTCCTGCAGTTTTCTCTTAGCTTTCTTTTCCTTCTTTAGTCTCTTCTGGACGATGGCTAGAAAAGAGATCTATTGATTACTTCTGAGAATGTTTGTAATGATGCTGATTTACAAACAGTCAGATCAGATCATTCTTATTATCCTGATTTATCCTTAGTGAAAAGAGTCTGGTTACAAGTTAGAAAGTCAGTTCCTAACTTCACCTAAAATAATTCCCAAGAAAATGTTCATAAAGTCATTTTTTTTAATTTTAGCCTTTAATGATTATAATAATGACTTTAACTGCCCTGTGAAGACATATTCAGTGAGGTGTCAACTGTAGTAAATATTTGTGTTCATTGATAAAGGAAGCTTGATTTAATAAAATTTGTAGCATGGTTTCTGTCCTTGAATCTGGTCATTGCAAACCACACTGAATAGTGTATGCTTTTGACTGTATGTCTCCTGGACTCAGAAGGCAGTTCCTCCCCAAATGCAGTGGAAGAAAATTAAAGAAAACAAAGAAGCACACACACTTATTTTTAATTATCCTTTCTGATTTTAGAAAATATGAACTATTACATGTATATGAAGAATCAACATTCTTCTGTTCCAAATACACAACAGCAGTATATTTTTGATGATGAGGTTATAATTTTTCTGAGAATGATTCCCTTTTAACAAATCTGTAACAATATGCCATATTCTAAGGAAATGTGTTGCGGTTTCATTTTACTGGAATTATAGTGGATTATAAAACTTCACTTGTGCTACAGTTAATAAAACTGAAAGGAGTTGAAGATCTGATGAGCCCTTTGACATGAGACAGAGAGATGTAGCGTTTGGAGTTTGCCGAGTTACCTTTTTGTCTCCAGTATTTCCTCACCATGCTCCCTTCCCTGTGTTTTGCCACATTTTGAAATGGCAATGTGTATGTTGTGTCATTGTATGTTAGAATTACGTGATCTGTTCTTTATTTTTCTTTTTTACAGGGTATTACAACTTTACAGGTGAGAGATTGAGAGGTGGCAAAGAGCCTCTGAAGAGACTATAGACTTTTAAATATTTTGACATTAATAAGGTCTGGAGACTTCTGAAGTTGATCTAAGTACACTTTGTGTTCTGATTTAGCCACAAGCCTAATGTCCCAGGGAGTGGAATATGAACCTCAGAACTGTAATAAATCCCAAATAAATGTTTTCCTTTAAAAATAACTTAATTGAAGTTATAATTGCTACTGGTAACAATATGTTTTATAGAAAAGATGGTGACACAGAACTTGGTTGTAATGTATTTTTTTCCATTAGATGATTTTCATAGTGGTGTCCAATGTTAATCAACAAATAATAACAGTAGAGACAGTAAAA
The DNA here is from genome assembly GCA_033318265.1 of Phyllotis vaccarum. Taxonomy (NCBI): domain Eukaryota; kingdom Metazoa; phylum Chordata; class Mammalia; order Rodentia; family Cricetidae; genus Phyllotis; species Phyllotis vaccarum. Next base: position 26,450,509 of record JARWLC010000005.1, on the reverse strand, counting down.
ATCTACAATTCCCTGAGTTAAACTGCTTTTACTTTGTATACACATAATAAGATAGATAACAATCAGCACTGTGGTGGTAAATGTAAGTTATTTAAATTATTTTTCTTGATAATTAATAAGCACTTTGAATAATTAATAAGCACATGATTGACAACACAACTTTTTCAGTATTCATTTTTAGTTATGAATAGCTAGCATTCTAAGTTTATGCTGCCCATCAAAGAGCTATGGTTTTATTTAATTTCATATTTAGTCAGAATATAAACTTTGGAAAATATCCTAGAAAATATTTAATTTCAGATTTCAGTCCCCACATGTCTCACTGGTATCATCACTGGCTCTACTTATCTGAGAGTCCATTAACATGTTGAGTTTAGTGGCTTTGTACCACAAGTCTCAGGTTATTTTACCCATAATAAACATTGGCTACATTTCTAGATGAGAAATAATTGACATTGACTACAAATTAATGATAATCTCTTTTATTCAAAAGTAAAATAATTTTCTTATTCTAATGTTATTTTATACTTTTCCAAATATTATCACTTAATATTTTTCTATGAAATGATATGGTAGTTTTGAAATACATTTATAAATTGCACATGATCATATTACTAAAACCTGCATATACAGAACTCAGTCATTGACCATTTAATTTTCTCCTATATGATTGTAGGAAATGAGTCTGCATCAGTTGTCTGTAGGATAATATACTTCTTCAACAGATGCAGTCATAGTAGGAAAGTTTGGGTAATTAATACAACTTACTGCTGGAAGTAAGTTAAATGGGAAATTCAAGGAGAAATCTATGGATGTTTTGTTCACTTGTGATTAAAGAAATAAAATGGAATGGTAATTTTGTTGTTAAACACACTAGACTCCAAAGATTATTCTAGAAATCTTTTCATTTTGTATGAGTCTTCCTTCAGGCTGAAACAAAGTATAAACATGGCTGTCTCATAAAAGGTGGTTCCACAAATTCAACTTTTCTCAAACATTTTTATTTACTTCAGACACATCAGTCTTCAATGTTTACCATAACTGAATTATTTTATTTCTTAAATCTATGCAAATTCATGTAATCTAAAACTGTTATATGCTGTGTTTTGCAGTGTCTCAAATAAAACTGAATCCAGAAACCTACTAGGTGTTGATTCAAAATATTTCATGAAACAACCTGGAAAACCGGAGAAATGATTTTTAAATGGCCACATCAAACATGAAAGGAGGGCAGTTGAAGAATATATATGGTATGCTTATCAAATTAAAGAAATGGAATTCCCCTCTTTTTATGGTTCTTATGAAATCACGTAGTTGAAGCAAAGAACGGATTGGTTGTAGTCTTCAAATTCATTCATGAAATAAATATACAAATATGAGTGACCTTCAAAACTATCTATTGATGACTAGTATAATACTTTAAAAGAAGCAATTTGGAGATCAATAATACTATTATTTTTATCCAATAAGAATTGATTTTGGTAAGTATTTTATGGTCTTGACCTTATTAAATGAACATGAAGCATTCAGAAGGAAAATTATACAAACAGTTAACCTGAATTTTTTGCTCAGATATTCATCAAGCTTCCATTTCAGTTGATAAATATCTTACTAACCTGCTTTGCTTGAATAATCCATCTTTTCTACTTGAGCTTTATAACTTTAACTTCTGAGGTTTGAAAAAGGCAGTTGTGAGAGAACACAACATTCTTAATTATGGCTAGCATCTTATCAGTGCTCATTATCATCTTAAAGAATATGAATTCATTAAACTCTATAAGCATTGACAATCAATGATATGATGCATATATCTATTCCCCTGAAGTAGAAAACAGAAGAGAATGTGCACATTAAACATTCAGAAATATAACAAACTCATGATTCAAGTACTTGTCTAACTTCAGTTACAGGCAAGGAAGAAAAAAACTAAAGCAATACAGAGCAATATTATTTTGTTGAACATTGTAATTAAATATTAGACTTCATTGACTATTATAGATACCTCTGTTCTTTTGTTCCATGGCCAGCTGCTTCTCCAGTGTCTCTCTTAGCTCTCTTTCTCTTAAAAAATCCATCTTCAGCTCTGTTTTTTCCAGTTGGACCTGTTTTTCTTGAGCTCTGGCATTATCTATGGCAACTTTCAAAAGGCCCTGTACAAAGAAGGTATTCAGCGTGAGCATACTTTGGTACAAAACTTATTTTGTTCATTACTTAGATGTTTTTTCAATGAGAAGAGACCACTTATCAAATTCTTTAATTCCTGTGAATTCACCTGAACTCATAATGCTACAACTGAAGCATACAACTTCTACATTTGAGTCAACTATTTTAGAAAAACCGGTGTTTATGGCATGTAGGTTCCACTGTTTCTAATTAGACTACCTGGACAAAAAATCCAATGAGAGTCATGTAAAAGCATTCTATAACATACAAACGGGACAATAGAATTGAGCAGCAGCTGTACAAAAACCTTCCAACATGGGATCCACCTAAGCTGTCACTGTCTTCAAGCTCATTCATCCACTTCTTTGCAAGGGTACATTCTCTACATCTGTGTTCTCTGTTTTCCTCAATGGAAATATTTTTGCCTGCTGAAGGAAGTTTGCTCTTTCTATCTACATCTTTTGTGGCTCACATCCTCATTTTACTACATATTTGCCCAAAGCCACCATTCAGGAGAGGATTTCTCTGATCATCCAACCAGAATTATCCCCTCAAGTAGATACTATTAGCCTTTTTAAATCCGTGTCTTTGCATTGGTTGTCAAACAGTATTATACATATCAATACATCCACTGGCTTATATCACCCTCTCCTACTAGAATGCAAGTTTTTAGACAAAGGCAGGGATATTTGTTATTATTTAGTGCTCTATCTTCAAATACCCAAGCTATACCCATGATTTTAAAATATTAACAAAATTATCACTCTGGCATATCTTTGAGATACATAATATATTTAAAGCATCTAGAACAACATATTAGCAGTCAATTATTTTTATGATGTCTTTCAAAATACTGTAATAATCTGAGAATAAATTTTTAGAAACCATTTGTTAATATTTAAAAGAGCTTCAAACTGAATGAGATGTTAGGGAAAACAAAACTTACTTATTCTTACAACTGACTATAGGGATATGTTCTTTTTTAATATATAAAGTATTCTTGAAATTTAGCAGTTTATCCAGATTTTAAGAATAAATGTGAGCACATAGTATGCACACGAATAACATCTCATCTACTTTTCCAGAATTTCCTGGCATAATTCTTGTGATAGACAACAAGTAAGAGACCAGTTTCTGTGTGGCAGTCCTCCTACCCCCATTCTTTTGTTGTTCAGAAAAAAACACAGCTCCCAAGGAAACTGCCATCTTAACTGCATTCAGCAACATTCCTGTATATGTTTCTTCTGCATCAGGAACAAACAATTAGTAACAAATGAAAGAGATCATTACATCAAGTGCCCTTTCAGATCACCCCAATTAAAACTTTAGTTTAGCTGTATTTTAATTCTAAGATACCAAATTCTAATTTTCTGCTCTGATTGCTCTTGTTGACTTATCTTTGAAAGATGTACTCTCTGTGCAATGCCTAGAGATTATTTAGCAAGATGCCAATGTTGGCACCACTTAATGTGTTGATTGGTTGTATTATCAGTAGCTGTTTAAAATAAATTACTATTAAACTATTATTGTCCTTGGGTGACAAAACATGATATTTTGGTGCTCTTAAATATGAAACAGTCATTATGAATAAACATGTTGAATAACGTTAAGGCCTGACTCTAAACTCTGTCATTTTATTATTAACATCAGTTTGCAAAAGATGAAGTTGCTAGAAGAATTTACATTTACGCTCCCTTTTGTTGTAGTTATGGGTGATGTAGCTAATGATGCCATATTACCTATTCCTGCTGACTACATCTAAAAATACTCATAGGATCATATGCTTCTAGAGTTTATGTATAAGCTATATAAAAGTAAACTTAAAATTTAGACTTTAAATCAATGCACAAAAGTATGCAACGGGACTAAACTGATACCCCTGCCAGTGAAATATCTGTGCAATTAGAAGTAAAATAATTACAGGATGCCCATTCAAATTAAATATCAAAGGCTGGGAAAAGCAACAGTCAGAACTGCCCACAGCTTTACAAGTTATTAAGACACCCTTTTGACTATCAGTCACAATACTCTCAGATTTGTGTAACATCTGTTGATTTTCCAGGCATGTGGTATACAAAAGACTATGGTAACTGTAGTGTCACTTGTAAGGGCCATATCTGCACAATGCCATGACAACATTTTGTATTACAGTTAAGAGGCAAATGCTTCAAATATAATTTTTTTTTCCTCTAAGGTTTTTCAGTTCTTATGACTCTGAAGTTGGGCTACAGCTCTAAAGAAATACAGTTGATGTTTATGCAAAATAATGGTCAAAAACAATGGTTTATTGTGAACATGAACAGATTTATTTTCAATGAAGCATGATGTTGGTGAACATACACAAATTCTTACAGCTAAAGTATTTTATTTTTCCCGAGGATAAACCTCCTCATAAAATCTCAGAGACAGGAGGTTCTGTAAGAATCTCGCCATCTAGAAGTATCACAAAACATTAAAAATGAAAAAGAAGGTCTAGAGAATCAGGCTTCAGAGATGTTGCCCAAGACCCTAGTCTAGATCAGAACTTCAGCTATTTAATTTTTTAAAAGAAGTTTCATATTTTCCTCTTTTCATAATAAGAAGAAACTGTCTCCCTTAAATCCAAGACTTTTATAAACAGGAAGCAAAAGAGCAAATGTCAGTATCAAATGATAAACTATGAGAAAAGTATTTTTTAAACTGTCCTCATTCTACTATTAGAGAGCTCTTGAAGTTGATAAATCACATTCTTCCTGAGAAATATCTTTTCCGTGTTCTTCCCCACCCTTAGAGTCATACGTGCTGATAGTAAGTCAGCCAGGACTCTGAAGTCACTATGTTAACATATCAGCCTCAGTAGCCTTGCATGAAAAGCCAGCATAGACAGGTACTGAGAAGATTCACTGAGAGATGGGTAGAAATGGGCCTGATGAGACGACATAGTGCATATAAGCACATCAAAGCCCGATGACAGAGCTCCGTTTCTATCACTCGCACTGTGGAAGTAGAGACCCAACTGTAATGTCCCTCCTCAAGTCCACCATGACAACCTCCTCCTTTAAACACCACCACAATCACAACATAAATAAGTATTAATACTATATAGAACCATAGGAATTGGCACAGTAAACATGTTCACTAAATTAAATCATACTGTGATTGACCCTGCAAAGAATATTTAAGAAATAGGGAACACTGTCCAGGATCTGAAGCTATCATTGATTTTACCATCCCTGCTGTGTTTGGAATCCTATGTATATGTTAGTTTTCACCTCGGTCTTTAAAATTTTTGTATGGGAACAAAAAAGAAACAGCCAAATCATATTACAAATACACAAGTAAGAAAATATATATAATCCAATATCAATATATGCAATTATAACCTATGCATGTTTCAAATCCAATGATATTTCCCAGAAAATTGTGAATAACTTTTATGCTAACAATGAAAATAAACAAGCTACTCATTTTTTTTACAGTGAAAAAAAAAAAAAAAAAAAAAAACAACAATTTGCAATGATACCATGATGCAGGCCTGAAGATGGACAATGAGAGGTTTTCAGCTGATACTTAGGCAAATTCTGTCTCACGGCATTTCCTCTCTCACACTGGAGACAACTTCTCAAATGCAATAGTTGAGTTACATTTACTTATTAAACCATTCTCGACAAATCTGGGATTGTCGTCTTGCATTTTGAACTTTCTCATTTAGGTTTTCCTACTTTGGTTAACTTCTGATCTAGTCATGATATTTTTATTGACTTTGGAATATTGAACATTAGGCCCTGAACAATGTAGGGAGCCCGACTCAAGCGCTGGACCAATGCCACTTTTTAAATCTCACTGTGCACAGAGACCACAATGCATCTGCCTTCTATCACATACCCTTCACCGTAAGCGTAAGCATCTTTAAGAATAGTTTCATGCTTAATTAATTTTTCATTTTTTATTTTGTGATCAGCGAGTCTGATCCCATAGGCTTTCTATGTTTATTGTGTAGCTTTCTATTTTCTTATTTTGCACCCATTATAACCAAAGTGTCTCCTCTCTCCCTCTTTCTAGCACCATAACCATGGCATCTACCCTTCTCCACCATTTCTCTTCAGATACAGGCAGCCATCGGGGTTTCTCTTTGTCGCCCTGGCTGTCCTAGAACTTACTATGTAGGCCAAGACAGCCTTGAACCCAGGTATCTGCCAGTAAATTTACTATCTTTGTCCCTGTTTTATTCCAGTCTTTACTTATTAACCTGCTCTTCTTCTACCATCAATAAATCAGTAAATCACAATTGTCCTTACTCACCGAGTTCTCACTAGCCTCAGCTCTATTCATTTTACAGTGAGTTCACTCCTTCACTGTATGTGTGTGTGTGTGTGTGTGTGTGTGTGTGTGTGTGTGTGTATTCTTTAAGTTAAAAACACATGAACAAGTACTAAAATGTCAATTCTAAGAGTTATAGGTTTTGTGATAGAAGTACTGACTGCAACTAGTGAGTAGAATCCCATTTTGAGTGTAATTGGTTAGTAGCCAAAGTTTGAAGGTATCACATCCCAATATTTGATCCTAAAACATTTCCTCACATTAAACATCCCAGTGATATATCCAAGGACAACTTTGAAGGAGGAGGCTGTGGTAAAATATGTCTACACTGAATAGACCAAAATGCCATGTAAAAACACAAGCTCTAAGAAGAAAAAAAAATGAAATGAAATTTAATTAATTATTCTGTTATTTATTGAGGATGTTTTCATTATCATTTTTAATTTGCAAAATAGTCAAGTGACATGAAGGAAAGTTCATAACTCTTTTAGGTATGGCATTCTCAAAACACTAGTTAAAATACATTTTAAAACTAGTGTTTATTTGTTATATGTAAATATATTTTCATGGGCATTATGATAGCAATTATGAAAATCAATTTTGAAAGTGATTGTAGAGTAGACATTTGTAGTAACCACCAAAAATCCAATTACTAAAAATGACCAATTACTGTTATATTGTAAAATCATTTGTATTTAAAACAATAATGTATTAAATAATATTTTGAATAATTTTGGTAAGCTAAGCCTAATAGCAGTGAAGCAGCCACATTTTTAAGGTAACCACAGAGCTTTAAACTGACTACATGAGTCTGCTACAGCTTTGACACAGAAAGTAGAGAACCCAATTATACAACCTTGAAACAGCAGATGAAGTTGAGGTAGGCACATTGTAATTACCCAAATTAAAATTTAGACAGCAAACACACTCATATGCTATGTCTAATAAGCCAGCTCATGACTGTTTACACATTCTATATGATTCTTAGATATAATCATAAACTCAGTAAATGTGAAAAAAGATTTAGTGTCTATGATGTTTTAGAAACTAATGTGAAATCATCAAAAGTTCAGTATGTATTTATTTGTGTATATTTTTAAGGAACTCGGTGATTTTCTTAATCTTGGTCTTATTTTATGTATACATCTATACAAATACGTGTTCTTGAGGACATACTGAATGGTCATAGTTATATAACACCTATGTCTATGTATAAGATTGATTAAGCAAGTATAATTTTAATAAAAAACTTTTATTGATGATCTAGCTTTATTAGATACAGATCCCAGTCATTAAGACCTTAAAATCATTAATTTACCTTTGTTTATCAACTTACTATTAATTCTTCTAAGTTAAATCCCTGGGGCATATGTTTGAGGAGACCAAATCTACAGTAGGTAAATAAATAATAAAATTGTCTAAAATATGGATATTTTATTTTCTCTTTCTTTGTAAAAAGAAAGTCTTAGTTTGAAATGATGGGAGTGTCGTGCCTAGTCTATGTGTTCCTAGCATAGATGGATAAATATAATACTTCCTCTCGGTATTTGACTTAGAGCTGTGAATGTCAACACAGTCCTCAGGCCTAGTGTGAACACATTCCTCTCATGAGTGAGCTGATTTATAGTCAAGAAAATAATCTTGACTATTTTATTGAGAAAATTTAAATTATATTATCATTATTCTGACTATAGAGTTTTAAGACGGTTTCATATGGAGTTTTATATAGAGAAAAATGAATCCTTCTGCTACTTTTCTTATTTATATTAATCCATTGATAATTTTTTATTTTAGCTATATTCACCCCCTATTCTCACCCTTCCCAGATCTGCCCCTTTACCTACACACTCCCTCCCTCCCTCCCCCCTCCTCTCATCCCCCCCCCCACCTGTGTCTATCTGTCACTCTGTGTGTGTGTGCCTCTCTCCTTGTGTCTCTATGTTTCTGTCTATTTGTCTGACTCTGTCTCTCTCATCCATTACATTCCATGCTTCTTATACACTCTTAGATATGTGCTCTTTATTTGAACCTTACCAATTCAGCAGGGCGGGGCAGCTACAAATCGCATGTAGTTCTCCACTGAGGAGTAGGACTCTGTATTTACCTCTCTTTCCATGCGGAGATTTGTGTTTGTCTTGAGCTTGAATAGATTGTAAGAAAGATGTCTAGTCTACTGTGACTTCATATGTGCAACTTCACTTCCGTGTCCTGAAAACGGGTGTCTTGCAGCTATCAGCTGCTTCTGAGGCTTGCAGCCTGCACCCTCTTTTCCACAATGGTCCCTAAGACTTGATGGGATGAGATATGATACAGATATCTCAGTAAGGGCTGAGTATTGCCAGACTTAATCTCTGCACTCCGACCAGTATGTGATTCTCCTACTTTTCAGAAAGCATTTTTTTTTTTCACAAGGGAGAAATGTACTATGCTCTGTACCTTGTAATATGGGTTAAAAAAAATGTGGGAAGTATCTCTTATGTGTACTTTTCGGTAATTTGGTCAAGACTAAAATGAGGCTGGACTGATGACTTATTTCAATTAGTGAAATATAAAACCTTAATGTAGAATGCAGTTCTAGCAATTCTAATTACATTTGTATTAAAAATGTCATATTAATAGATGTGAAGATGTGTTACATTAAAGGACTTTTGCTATGTCCTTAGAGGAGTAAATAAAATTAATTACATTTCTACTGGGGCAGGGTTTAATATGGTAGGAAAAGTGTTTGGAAAAAAAAATTACTGAGGATGGAGTGCTGTGCTAACAGCATGCGTATCTTGTGTCTCCTTCCAGCTCCTCCAGCAGTAGAGAAGAAAGAAATGCTCCATCTGGGGCCCACATGATCCCTTCACGCATGGCAAGAGAACTATGCTTTCGTCAGTCCTAAACACTTTTATTATCTTGGCTCCCTGTGCTATGTTATTGTTAACTCTAAGTATTTTTGATTCATAATGTACTGTACATAAAATATACATCCTGAGAGCCACATAGGAAATCCGTGGAGACTTTTCTATGGCTTTTTGAAGTCTATTCTTTGAAGAGTCCCTACAAGCTGAAAGAAACTGATTTATGAAAGAAGAGATTCTTTTGGATTCTTCTTTAATAGACATTTAAGATGACTAAACATATCATTTCCTCACTGGAAGTCCAGAAATTTAAAAATATCTAAATATTTATTAGAACTTGTATGTTGTCATTTGGTAAACCGGACACACTTACACAATTAAATTGCTCCCATTATTTGGCAATAAAGGAAACCTTTAGTGGGGGGATGTCTTTCATAAATGTTCACATCATTTTTTTTTATTATTTTTAATGTGGTACAATATAAACATCTGTTTGAGTAGTTCTGCTACAATTTGGTTAGTGTGGGAAAAAATTTAGTTTTCTTGTGAAATGTTTAATACTATGCATCAGACAATGTCATGAGATAATTATTTGAAGTAGGCTGCATTTTATAAAAAGAATTCACGTGTGTTTCATGCTTCTTTCTTGCAGAGTGAAAAAGAGACATACCTGAATGTTAGTGAGAAGGGTCTCAATGGAAGACAGACCATCAGGAAACAGAAAGGGAGATGGGAAGCCTGGAGGTAGTGGTTGCCCATGCCCAGTTAAAGAAAGTTTGTCGATGCTGTCTCTTGCGGTTGGTGTAGAAAGCGGGGTCTCATCTGTATGTGATTGAAACAAAAATATAGAACAAGTTACGCTTGTCTGTTTTTATTAGACCCCAGTAATGGCTTCCCTAGTGGTTTCCAGAACATTTATTGCAAATTGGTTCCTGCTATCAGGAGAAAATGCTTTCTGCTGAATTTTCTTTAATGAAAAAGCTGTGGAGATACAACAAGATAACATTAATGAGTAACTTTATAAGCCTTTTAAATGCAGTCTCTAATGAGACTGAGTTTACAGTGCCATAGAATCTTTTTAAAACAAATATTATCTCATATATAGTTGTGATAATATATTCAGGCTGACTTTATGGGCACCTACCCAATTATCTCATTTTAGTTTGTTCTGTTTGGATTGACAAGAGAGCATCTCTAAAGCTTTATATAAGAGAAATATTTTGTATGTCGGGATGTTTCTTTCTCAATTAACCCTTCCTTTATATTGATGGTTCACTCAAATGTAGTCTTAATAAGCTTAACAAAAGAATCTACAAGTGAGACCTCTTTTTAATTTTTTAAATGTAAAAGGAATGACTGAAACCCCCCCAAAATTGTTTCTAAGCTACAATTAAAATAATAACTCTCATTAGCTAAAAACCTATTTTTAAATTCTTAAACATCTTAAGCTTCACAGATCAAAAGGGAAATAAAAAAAAACAATTATAATGTAGCATCCATCACAGTATCACGGAAATCATATTACCCCTTTCATGTAAGTTATAATTTATTTTATTGCTTCCACATTTTTCAACAATGAACACACTTAAAGTATTTTCCAAAGACAAGTATTCTTTTCTTTCACTGTTAAAAGTTTTCATTTTTTTTCCTTACTATTTAAACTTCTATAAATTTTCAATGAAAGAGAAACTATTTGTGGATTAATTACACATAAAATGTCACTCAGGCTAGTAATCTTCATTTTATAAATATTTTCATATCTCAATCAGGGAAATTCATCAACACAGTATATTTGATTCTTAGAGTATCTTTCAGTTCTACAAGTGGCTAAAGCATACTTGATTCTGCTTATTAGAAGAACAATAATTCCATTGTTCTCAGTCATTATTTTACTTTACAATATCACACCCAAGCCCACAACACATTTTCCAATTATATCTATCTAGTATAGAAATATTATGGAAGGTGCCACACCTTATTGTCTTCACCAATCTCGGAACATGTGAAATCAAATCCCTCAGCCTTCCACATTTGTGCCAATGAAGCAAATGTGAAGGAAAAAATGGGGCGAGAGATAAGAGTTACAAGGTGTCCTGTACCCAGCTGCCTGTCACACTTGCTCACTCTTCTGAAATTTCCCCTTCTACCTCCTCTGTTCACTCACTCACTGAAGACGTTAAGCAGCATGTACTAGAAGAAACCGGAAGCAAATATGCCTAGACTCACAACTTTCACATGTGATAGAGATAGGCTTCTGGGCTTGGGTAGGACTGCAGTATGACTAATATAGGCAACGTAATTTTGGACAAAATTACCAAGCTACCATAAACTACTTCTCTAGAACACAGCTGCTAGTGTTTTCTCATAATAACTCCGAAAAGACACTTGTTAAACATGCATGTGTCATTGTTTAAGAAAGGAGAGTAATATTTTTTGATCTGCTTCACCTTAGCTGTCATATGGTAAAGAAAATGTGCCTTAATAGATCATGGAGGTAATAACAGCTTGTCTTTTAAAGAAATGAATAGAGCTGGATGACCATCTGAGGATGCATTCACCTTAGCATCTATGACTTCAAAATTTTAAAACACTATGCAAAAAATGAGAATCAAATATATTTATGTACACACTTGACAAAATCTTCTATTACTAAATAACTTTGTCCTAACTTCAAAGCGTTTATAGTTGATTATGCTTGGCAGCTGAGAGACAAATCACTAAATCACCATCATGCCTACATTCATGCGCTGTTAATTAGTGAAACAATGAATAAGATAATAGAGGTGGAAGGAAAAGTTTCAGGTAAGAGCATTATAAATTCGATGTAGACTAGAGTGACTGATACCAGGTGACAAATAACTAATAGTTATACTTGATAAAGCTCATCACCTCCTATTATTGTTTCATTAGCCACTGCTTACCTTCGTCAACGATTAACATTCCTCTGTGTATATGTGCAAGCATGTGTACATACATATTGTTTTACATTGCATCTAGCATCACATATGAGGTTAGACTTTCATTTGTTATAAATTTGGGGCAGAGCAAGTTAAAATTAAAAAATAATTTTTTTTCTAAAAAATAATGTTAAATGTAACTTCCCACTCCAAAAAAAAAAAAAAAAAAAAAAAAAAAAAAAAAAAAAAAAAAAAAAAAAAAAAGGCAAACCACTCCTTTAGGCCACAATATGCTGTTATCTGAGAAAACACTGACAACCTGACCACCTCACAACAATCAATATCACAGAGCTTTATTTATTTTACTTTATTTTCTCTTGCATGGATTGTAAAGTTAATGCTCAGTCAGTCTCCTTTTTAAAATAAAGTGACCTTGAGATCTGAAATATTCATGCACTTAAAGCAAAAGTTTGAGAGCAGAAAATTTCTGTACAACACACATTCACAGATCTGAATCTCCAGTTATATACCTCATATACACTCAGATCTCAATATATACCTGAAAGTGTCTTTGGGATTGAGTTTAAGACAACTGTCTGGTCAGAATTTGGAATTTCTGGATAGTGACATTTGACATCAGGTTTTAGCATCTGATTATAAATGAACAAAATTTATAAGAGTTGTGAAAGAAGCTCCCTTTAGCCCTACAGGGATTTGAATGTTGATCGTCAAAGCACATGCCCATATTTGTAAGGTTATTTTATTTGAAAAGGGTTTGTCATTGATGTATGTCATAAACACAACACAATGTTATTCTCATATAAAATAAGACTGAAATCCAATGACATATGTTCTCATTTAAAAAGGCAAAAGGATATTTGTAAAGAAAAAACACACCAAGTCAGACTATAAAAGGAGATGATGTAACCAAAGTCAGGTAGTAAAATATTGTAGACACATTTAGGTAATAATGCTGGTACTCAACACATACTAGATGAAACAATCAGCTAGTTACCTATTAAATTGTTAGATTAAAACTCTAAAAAAAAGTTAACTTTTAAGCATTTTTATATTTTAATTTAGTTACAGAGAACTGTGGTAATTTCTGATGGAAAATGAAATGACATATGATAAAATTTAACAAGTAATTTCATCTTAATGGCCAGAAAAATTACTGATTGAAAATCTGAATAACTACACAACAAAAATGCGACAATCTTAACATTATTTAATCAAGATAATAGAAATTTAAAGTACAAATAGAAAAGGAAAGTCTTTTAATTAGGATGGAAGCATTGTATTTTAGTTTTTCCTATCACCTGAACTCAGGATTCTGCTCAGACTGAAAGTTACTTTTTACTAGAGACCATGGGGAAGATTGATGTCTCTAAAAGACAAGCCTCCTTCCTCTTCAGACTTATCACACACAACAACTTAGCAGGATATCCTAAGGAACAATGTTGTTTTGAAAAAATAAAGGTCCTCTACTTTTAAAATGTTTTCTTTCCTGTTAATAAAATCTAACACAGTGGTTTTTTCATAACCATTCCCTTTGGGTTTGAATTACACATTCTCTCAAGTGTGTGTGTGTGTGTGTGTGTGTGTGTGTGTGTGTGTGTGTGTGAGTGTGTGTGTGTGTGTGTGTGTTTGTGTGTGTGCGCGCGTGTGCACGCTCTGTAAGGTCATTTATTAGTATTTCTAAACTCACCGACTAAAGAAAGGAAGTTTGCATAGAAACTATTACTATAGTGGCAAAGTGAGGAGAGGGGTGTGCTGAAAAATATTCTAGATATTTGGAATTGAAGGAACTGAACCAGGCTCCTCGGTAAAAGCAGTACACTCTTAGCCAGTACACCATGTCTCCAGTCCTATACAACAGATATTTTTTTAAAATAAAAGAGATCTCAATTCTATATATGCTACAGCTAAATTCAAATAAAGAGCAAACATTGTTAAAGTCAGAAAATGAATTCAGGTGCCAAGGCTACCTAGTATCTTATGTGAAACACATTTGGCTACTTTATAATAAGGATTAATTTAAACTCAAAGGATTATACTTTAATCCAATTAGATTATATATATATATATAAATATAAAATGCTTTGCAGAATACAATACACATAGATGTAAATGTGGCAAAATAATATCTATGAATTTCCTTTTGCAAACTAATTTTTTTAAAATTTTGACATCAAGAAATGTCATCTTTTCATCATTTGCTTGTGGCATTTAGCTTCTGCTTATTTGATGAGCCCATGATAAAGAAGCATTACGTTGAAAGGGTTCATTGACTGAAGATAGCACAAAAACACCAAACAACAACAACAACACAAAACAAAAACCACCTGTTGAATATACTCTTAACAACATTAGAACTTGGGAGCTCAGAATTGGGGAAAAATTAATATGAGGGCTGGGGGGTGCATGGGTGCTAAAATACGTCTTTTACAGATGCAAGGAACTGAGTCTGATCCTCAGAAACTAAGTGAAAGAAGGATATGTTAGCATATGCTTGTGAGCCTAGAGCTGGGAAGCCAGGGACAAGAAGACTGTAGGGTTTAGTGTCCAGGGCCTGATCAGCACAGTCTACACGGTGAATTGTAAGCCAGGACATTAAAAGACCCTGTCTCAAAAATAAGCTAGGCAGTCGCTGAGAAATTATAACTAAGCTTAACATGTGGTCTCAATACATATATATGTATGTGTGTGTTTGCATGTGTGTATGTGTATATGCATGTATATATATGTATGTGTATATGTATGCATATATATATACATATATGTGCACAGATTTGTACCTAAACACACAAATACACATACGTAAACACAGACACAAAGAAATTATTAAAAGGAGAATAATATATTAATATGCTTGTAGAGATGCCTGATGTATGCTAAAACCTGCATCAGTACATGGTTTTCTCCAGTTTAACTAAGGATAGATTTATGGCACACTTATTCTATGGAACGAGCATCTCCACAGTGATTCTTCTTTAGGAAGTTTTGTTTTGTCTTGTTTGGTAAATGTACCTAAATGTTAGGGTCACTCCTTAGGCTAAAAGAGTATCTCAGCATGCCCACACAGACAAGTTCTTTTTATTTCTGTTGATAAAATATGTGAGTGAAGAAAAGAGCAGCAAATCTGAACTAATACATAATGAAGGACCAAGAGGCCTTCGTGTGTCTTGAAGTTATACTGCAGCCATTATAATAAAATTAAAATACTTTCTGTTGTAGAGTTACATTATTTGTTAAAGGGAAATATCACAGATACAGTCTTGTACTTAAAGGAAGCACTGAGAAGACATTTTAAAAATACAAATCAAATTATAATCTCAGTAAGGTTACTTGACAAAGACTTATCCAAATGGCACTCGGCTATTTAGGAAAAGAAGAGATTATTTTGGGGTAATATGAATTGAGACAGAATAGAAGAAGAAAATAAAAATCTCCATGGTCAGAGCTAAGCACTAAGTCTTTGTTGAAGGCTATGCTGCCAGAGGGTGAAAGGCTGTGTAAGGAAACCATGAAGGAGTAACAGCTCAGGGAATTCTGGGTCTCTAATAACCTGAAGAAATAATATTTCAATGGAATTTTAACTGGGAAGCATACTTTCTATCATTGTTCTCAAAAGAAAGTATGACTTTATATTTTACATTTATATTTCTGAGGTTTGTCTACAAAGAAAAACATTAAGGTCAAACTATAAACTAATATTTTGAGATGTGACATTGATAGCAAATTTATCCCAGGAACAAAAACTTATTCTTGCAAGAAGATACTTGTGCATAGAATTTTTATTTCTACCCAAATAGAAATGTAAAACATTAAAAATACACACACTGATTTACCTCATAAACATGTGGGATTGCTCTTTCTTCTGCTTGCTTCATAAAATAGTTAAGTTGTGAATGATTATGGAAGAGCTGGCATAGGTTTTTCTGAAAAGATCCCATTTAATTGACTTTTCTGTTTTTTCCATGACCCCATAGACTTAACCTGATTGCTGATACTGCAAGTGAGTATGGCAAAGCATTTATTGAAGGCTGCACAACAGACACAGTTCTATTTCCTTGGTTAATGTTTTGTGTATCTGCACAGTAGGGCCATTAAGGGTTCTAAGAGCACAAAGGAAACAATCATAACATTTGTTTTTAGATGACTGACTCAGGACATGTACAGCAGGCTTTATATAGAAACTGTTTTTGTTTTATTAAGGGACTGTTTGCCTGTTAGTGATAACATCATTAAAAATAAATGAAAGGGGGCTGGTAAAATGCTTCCCCAAAGCAGAAACCTAATTAAAGGTGATGTGCCTGCTACAAGGCTTTTTCTTTTTTCTTTTTTTTTTTCATGATGCAGAAATAGAACAAGGTTACTTCTTTCTCATTTTATATGGCCCAAGTAGACCTAAGTAGACCTCACAGTAAAACATCACTTCTGATCTAATTTTCTATATCCGTTCACTTTAATAATCTCCTTACAGTCTGTGCTTGCCCATGGAAACTGAACTAGTTATGTTCCTACAGATAACTTCTTTGTGTCATACTACATAAAAAGCAAATCTGATAATTCAGTCCTGAGACTGCTTTGCCTTTGCAAACAGGTGGTATGGGCTGTGGTAGGTACAATATTAGCAGTTGACTACTGTACATATTAACCATTCTCCAGATCTGAAAGGCCACTTGTTCAAGCCTGAATTCATGATCAAAACAATTTCTAAATTAAACTTTATATTTCCAGAGAGAAAAAAACATACGCTTTCGTTTTTGGGGTGGAGCCGCTCTAATTTCAAGCACAGTTGAAAGCAGGAAACTGCATTCCCTTGATAACCCTACATTATTGTGCCCTGGCCTTGGCCAATTCACGGAGATTTACATCTGCCAGAAGTGAGTTTCTAAACTGTGCTTTGAGAATCCTTGATGATGAGGGAGGCAGGGCTGTCACATGAGTCCAAGGCTTTTTCAAAATTAATATTACCTTAAAAATAAGATAAAAATAAATAAAAAAAAATCCTGGCAGTGTGACAAAGTTTCATGCTTTGCCATTCTGTTCTCACCTCTGCTCACTTCTAATTCATTTACCAGTCTTCAAGTAGAAAGAGAATCCTGTTTCTAGGTGAATAAAACAGAACCTTTCAGAAACAGTTCTCTGAAATAAAATAGTGGCTGTCAGGAGAATTATTTAAACTCCAATTTCCCCCATGGGTTTTTGATTGAAATTATCAGGGAATTATAAAATATGGGAGATGGAAATCATTGGAATCAATTCTTTGCTTTTTAGATAAAAGATGCCCCCTAAGGGACTGTTCCTACACTTTCTCAAGTACAAGTTTACAGATACTTGCTTAACTTTCCTTAAAGTACAACTTTATGGATACTTACATAGTTTTCACGAGAGGCACCCTGACAACAAGTGAAGAGTTTGAAAGCACACAAAGAATATGTTTTATCACGAAAACAGATTCACGTGTACACTATATGTAAATGTTAAATTTTCCAAACATTCATAAAAAAAACCAGAATGGTATTTTAGAGTTGACAGTGATTATGTATTTGTGATCTGAAGAAATGTGGCCCCATCATTAGAAAGCATACACAAAATATAGAGGATAAATTAAATAAATTAAAATAAAGAATCAAAACTACATTTATATTGTTCATGATTTTCTTCATATTTTTTGAGTGAAGAGAAGAAACTAGGTGGAAAAAATAAAGAAGTAACATAATCCTTGACATGATTACTGTGAAGGATGAACAACACAAAAGTACAGAATAGACACTGCAGTATTCCAATTTTAAATTCTTGCTAATAAATTGTTAACAGATAAGTGATGTTACTCAGTATACATTCTCCTAATTCATTCTCTCAAATACTAGTATGAAGATTATCATCATACCTAAACACCTGATCCATTTTAAACACCTCCTATATTGTAAGCAACATCACATCCATCACTTGACTCATTAATCCTCATCACAGTTATGAAAGATATTCTTCTTTCCTTATACTCATTCCACACATGGGTAGGTAGATGTAAAAAGAAGTTAATTAAATTGTGACTATAACTTAGTCATAAAGATAGCATAAGACATTTTGGGGTCCTGTATCCTAGATTTGAACCCCAAATATCTCTAGTTCAGAGCTTATATTCTTAACTCTGGAGCAAAAAATATAAATTAAATATAGGTCATGAAACTTCTTTAGCTACACACATGCATTTATCATATATATATATATTATATATATAAAATATATAATATATATATAAAATGTAAACTCTTCATTCAGACTTAAGTCTTAATTTACTACTTAAACTCAGTTATTGGTCATCTTGCAATCAGGACTCCTTCAGACTGACTTCTTCCACTTATACACAATCCTTCTTTCTTCAAGTAAGGTTACTTCTTCTAGTAATGATATACTTGAACATTTCTTGGTGTAGAGTTCATTGCAGTCCAACCATGACAGGCATCTTATAGAAATACCAACTTATGAAGTAGCTTATGAAGAAGACAGCATTGAACAATCTTGCCAACAAACCTTTATCTTTCTTGGGAGACATAAAGGTATCACTTTTAAATAAATGCATACATGTAACGGAAAAAATTAAAGTTGATGGGATTCACTTGAGAAAGACAAGTATGTCTTTCCCCTTTATTGGCTTCAATTATGATCTAGGGATTGTCACCATACGTCTTCTGTTCTTGTTCTGATTTAGCATCTTCTAAATCTACTTATCCTGTGCTTCTTGCTATGTATCTGCCTTTTTCTTCCCCTATGAAAATGCACTGTGGTTTTTTAATCACTCTTTTAGTTTCAGAGTAATTTCTTCCCTAATGTCTCCAGTGTGGTTAATCCTAGAACTACCCATGGATATTGGTCACTGCTCTGTTATGAACCCAGTATGCTACTAGCATGGTGTTGTACACTAGACATCATTGACTTGACCTAAAATAATTAATTTATGCAAGTCAGATTACTTTTTGGCTAAAGATAAAGATGAAATCCAAGCCTTAGGTAGGTAGTTAAAAATAGTCCTTTATTGTTACCTCCCAATTAAAATTACCATGAGAAAAGGGTATGTAATGAGATAAAACCTGGTTAAAGTACTCCAGCCTCCCTGTTGTGAAAAATTTCCCATTCATAACAAGTAATTACTAGTCTACCTTACCTGCACTATTTTAATGATTGAAGTTGTGGAAATCATTGTCAAAAAATTCACTTACATGTTTATTTCCTTCAGTATGTTTGATATAAAAATCTATGAATGCTAATTTATTCTCTTGGTTATTGTAAAAACTCCATGATTCTTCGTACTATATTTTGTTACCTAATTTAAAAATATATCATTATTACACGAATTCTATTTGGTATTATAATAAAAGCCTGTAGCCAGATATTGGGGAAAAGCTGAAATATAAGAGAGAGAGAGAAACAAACCACAGCCACTTCTCACCCACCAACTCCTCAGGCCTGTCTCCAAGAAATCTTCAGATTCCAAACCTCTCTCTCCTCAGCACACTAAGGAAGTGTCAGGAAAGGTATCTCTTCTTTCCTTCCTCACAGCTCTCATAACTTCCTCCTTCCACATTCCTAGAGCTAGAATTAAAGGTGTGGGTTACCACTCCCTGACCTTCATACCTTGGCTCTCTGGTTGGTTCTCCTCTGATATTCCAGACTAATTTTATTAAATTTATATCACCACATGTCACATATTTTTACTTCCCAAATTATTTCATGTTTTAAGGCCCAGCTAATATATGAATGATGATCATGTTTAAATGAGAGTGGCTTATACCTTAACTTTCAGAGCCGTACATGATAAGGAACATCTTCTCCAGCTCCCCTAATATAAAAGAGGTTTGTGTTTTCAATTTCCTTTCCAGAAATGCATATTTAGCAATTAAAATCATGGTGATATTTAAAACTCTAAAGTTTTTGCTAAAATGATTTCAATTTCTCTTAATAAGTGCATAGATTTGTGCCTATCATGTACAGAAAAGAGACAAGTATGTATATGCATGTAAGGCTGTGTTCATGTGTCTGAACATTCTTCCAGTTTCTTCGGGTAATAGTTGGCTGGCGGTGGTAGAATGTCCATGCACAGCTTGACAAGCATCCTGTCAGGAATATTATAGAAACCATTCCCTGGAAATTGATAGGAGGTTAAATTAAGTAACCTTCACGTTCCTTTTACCTATTGAGATTTTATGACTTTTTCCTTTAAAACTAACTGCTTTATAACACTGTAATATAAAAATGCAAGGGAGAGCACTAATTTTTAGGATTTAGGGAAATATAAAAGTTAAGAGTGTATGTTTATGCCATTGTCAGCTTTCTACTTGGGGTGAGAAGGGGATTCTCAAACAGCACAGCTGCTATTTAGCAACACTCAGAGCATAAAAATATAACATGAATTTTTCGGCTTCTCCTATATGTAAGTTTTTAAAAATTAATATGCAATTTATAATCACATATTGTCTACATCACAGAAAAAAATAATACTCCTGTTGTCAGAAGCAAAGTAAAACTGTTCTTCCTAGCTTTAAATTGAGTGTATTTAAGAAAAATAGATCTGTTGGCTCAGAATATGTCAAAATTAATGCAGAGACTAGAAATTTTCTTCTTTTAGTCAATTTGGTGATTGTTCTGTTATTCTTCATCTAAACACCATCACGATCATTTATTATAAATAAGTAATATTGCTATTATTACAGATTGGTTTTTCTTATCCATTCTCTATCTTAATATACTTAATTTGAATTTAAAAATACAAATGCAGATAGAAGCTAAACAATTATCCCTATCTCTTTTATTTATAACTTCTATTTTACTTTTCACATTTTATGGTAAGCAAATTATATGCACCACATAAATAGAAAGGTGGTTTTAAAAGGATTTTACAATGATGGAGAAATTAAGAACATTAAAATACTATAGCTTCTTCATATTTAAAAAAAATAAATGAAAAATGCAGGCTTTATTCCTGTCTTCTGGTGGTAAACATGACAACTCATGTTGCCAATTGATATTAATTTCCCTTAGGAAAAAAATTTAGAGCGTCATGTAACAATAGCTTCAAAAATGTCAAGAAACAAGTAAGGAAGCTGCTACTTCCTTCACTACCACAATTTTTATTTTCACAACTTGAATATGATCATACATTGAATCAGTGACTCTTTATAAAGCCAAATTACCCTGGAAATGAGTACATTTAATTTTCCAATTAGTTCAGCTGGAAAATGTAGCCAAAATTGTAAAAAGAAAAAAAAAAGTATTCTAAAACATTGTTAGAAGTTGATAATATGAAACATGGCACTAACATGTTCCAAAGGGGAGCAGCGTGTGAGACCACGTAATAGCATGTTTGATCCTGGAGAAAGAAAAGAAAACAAGGTAATAATGGACAGGTTGCAGGTAAATGGCAGGACTGAAGCTTTAATAAATCGTGAGATTAAAAATCTTTTGTGAGAAAAATTATTACTTGAAAACTTTTTTGTCACTGTGGTTGCCAAAGACCACGTGTTGAAGTTAATGTGCCTTCCAGGGACATATTGGAAGACTTTCTATAACAAGAGTTAGTAGAAAGATGTTAGCACATTTGAATATATATGATAGATATCATATATGTAATATATAAATATGCAAAATAGAAATAAGAGGAAGAAAGGGAAGGAGGGAGGGAGGGGGGAGGGGAGGGAGGAAAGCATTGTAGGAACCATAAGGAAAGTGAGTAGGAATGGAAGCAACATAATAAAGACCAGAAGATTGCCAGTATTTTCTAGAAAATCTAAAAATGCAATCATTACACTCTCCCTCACTTGTCCACATACAGAGGGAGTTTAGCTTACCAGAAATTATTGAAATTTGAGTTGGGAAAACTGTGATCAGAATATATTGTATTAAAAAATATTTTCAATTAAAAAAGAAAAAAATATTAAATAATAGAAAAAAGCCTGCATTTTCCTTTTACTGACCTGCTATTGTTTAGGTTGTACTAATAGGCCACGGACTTCTGTATGTTTCCTGAAATTATAACTTAAGCTCATTTTATGCCCCAAATTGCCTGGTTTAATGCTCAATATCTACACTGAACAACTGTGATTCCTATATATCCAATCTCAGTCACCATGTTTTGGGCACTGATGCAGGACCCAGTTCTTTCTATTCAGATATCTTCCTTTGTATTCAGATACCAACTTCCCATTTCAGTTTTTACCTGCCACCTCTGACCTTCATCTAATATCCATTTAATGGAATCTACCCTTTGATAGTCCTCCCTTATATATCTTCATACTAGCTAGTATGATTCACATCCTACTTCTCAGAAGAATTGATTCATTAGTTTGGGACATTAACACATTTTATCATGCTTATAAAAATTATTAGCAATCACAAACATAAAAAGTTAAAATACAATGGAAAATAAGGGAAGTCCTAGCCTCCATTTTTAGAGACAGTAAGCAACTAACATAAACTAAAACTATCAAACAGAACAAAGAGTACCAACCACATCTGAGGAATTTGTAAAAAGTTGCTTGATGTGGCAGAAAACCTAAATCCTGGGTCTAATAGACCAATAAAACACAAAGATGGTGTCAATTTTAAGTTTAATTTTCTTGGATCCAAGAAAACAATTAAATCAATTAAATGAGGCCTAATCCTTTTTTAACAAAGCCTAATTCTGAATAAGAATGAATTAGTTTGTCTTTGGAAAATAAGTCAGAATAAAACTCAGGGTTGGTCAAAGTTTAATGCAAAGCAAGCACAAAAACTTGAGTTCAGTTCCGAAATCTCAAGCAATAAACTGGGTGTGATGACACATTTTTGTAATACTAACTATGTTTAGGTTGAGACAGGCAGATACCTAGGGCTTACTGGTCAACCAGCATGGAGAATGTGACATTTCTAGCAAAGAAAGAAGAGCTGTCTCAAGGGATAGGGTAAACAGAATTTGAATAATGATACCCAAGTTTGCCCTCTGTTCTCCACAAACAAACATAACTTCACAAACACTTCACATGACTTAATAAACACAAAGGCATACAAAAAGAAATTACAGAAGTAATTTAGAATATAGTTTCAAATATAGTCAAATACTGTCAATAGTCAAATTGTGATTCTGAATAGAACTCTTATAGGCCTTCTAATGAATATTTAGAAAGCCACAGAAACATCATTATGCCTTTAAGCAGAAGGTAGAAGGTTAATGCTTTAAAGACTACAAATCTTTAAAATGTCATGCATCTTTTAAAAAATACAGCTTCCTAGATTCTTTAGAAAACATGAGGAGATGGTGGTGAGTAGTAACAGCAAGGCATAAATTCAATCAATGCCTAAGTAACTGATATTAGAAAGAAATGTACACAAATTTTAGAAGTATATACAGTAATTAGATCCATCTGCTACCAAATGTAGGTACTACAGGACCCTGATTCAAAGACTAAATTAGACTAATTTGTTATTACCAGTATGTATTTGCATTCAATAATGTGTGAAAATCCTGAAAAGTATGCTCTCTTAAGTGGGTTAAACATGTTCATTGTAATTTTGTGTATAGTAGTAATTGGCTTAGCAAATCTTTTCTTTATATCTACTACAAAGGTAAACTTTATCAAGCCTAAGCTCATTTATCATAAATTCCATATCAGCAGAAACCAAATTAATTAGCTTTGATTATACCAAGAAAATTGCCTTTGCATTTTGCTTCATTTCATCAACTTTATATAAGAATAACAACCAAAAACTTCAAGTGAGAAAAGGAACAGATAATACGGTGTTTACAAAAATATTAGTTGAAGCAAAGCAAATTTTCTGAATCTCTAATTTAGTGTTATATTTATTTGTTTGAGTTCAGTGTGTAATATGATGTTAAGTGTATTACTGTACTATGCTATTATGGAACAGATGTTAAATGCAATGTAAAAATGTCAGGGGTAAATGATTGATGATCCTCTATGCCATTTCAAAGTAAACCATGATTATTTATATGCTCTGGACATTGCTTGAAAGCATCATATTAAATCTAAACAATTGATCCATTTTGAAGAGGTTTTGTATAATATATTATTTATATGTGTTGTATTCTTTTGTGAAAAATGTCCCAGCATGAGAAAGTATTAAGTCTTTCAAGTGCTCCACCTAGTCCATATGGTAGATTTGTTTCTGTGTAATCCTTACGTTTTCCCTCTCAGCCCATATGGCAGGTCCAGAGGCTGCCCAGGCCCCTCTGCCCTCCACAGGGGCCATATGGCAAGTTCAGTGAGTACTCATTTACCTTATATTAATATTTTATCTGCCTCAGACAGAAAAAGAGATAAGATTAAACCAAGTCAGCCCCTGAAAATGGTTCAGCCATGTAATCAGTACTAACTACCAATGTAGTATGAGATATGAGTCCATTTATATTAGAAATATTAAAGCTAATTTAATACTTTATCAAATAACTTCATAGGCCCTTTTGATCACTTGATATACATTGACAGAATATTGTCTAATAATGGTAGCTATCTACATAATATTAACACATAGAAGTACAGATTTGTACAATTAAGAACTGAATTAAAAATATAGATTTAGATATAGGCAAATAAATGACTAAATCTATACTCTATATTAAGGAAATATAAACTATTGTTAATATATCACTACTTTTATGACTATAGACTAAATCTGCTTATGTCTGTGTAACATAACTTTAAAAAATTAGAATCTTATATCTGTAATATATATTAAGGTAAATTAAAATACTGCCGTCTACTACTGTTACAAGTTCACGAGAAGTTATCAAATGAACAACCTTACAGAATAACTTCTCAGGCAAGATTATGACTCCTATAATTTCATTTGTATTTGATCTATAAGAATCTGTTCCCTTTAATGGCTGGCAGGTCATAATTATGTATTTCATAATCAAATTACAATGTCAAGCGGCTAACTAGTTCTTGACAATATGCGTGTCACAAACCATACTTATCACTTACACTACAAATATTTGTACATGACTATTTCATTCATCTCTTTCAATAAAAAGAAATTCATTTTTTGGAAAAAAAAATGCCTGTTAGTAAACTCAGACACACACACAAAAGCAAATATAAAATGTAGCCCACCTCACTTATAATTATTTACTATTTAGACCTTAGTGTTCCTATTAGATCATATATAGAAGTACATGCTTTAAATACTCAGTAATTTCCTGAAACAATCTACCTTGTTTTCTTCTTGGACCTGTTTTTTAATCAGTCAACCCTCATCCACAAAACAATTACAAATGGCTAGTATTTGTTTCATTCAGTTTCACATAATATACATACTTATCATACTTTTCTATATTTCCTTTCAGTTTTCACATCTGTAATTACACTTGCTATTAAATTTTTTCATAATACATTTACCAGAGTCATGCAAATTCTAAGTTAACAGCTTGTAGATAATATTGAATAGATTCTAAACTCATTTGAAATTTTAAAATAACAATATTGAAGTAAAACTGTTAGCACACTTAAGCTTCTCACCTGTTAGTGCAAGTAAACTCATAATTAAAATATAAAGACAACATGAGGGACTCTGACAGCTTTTTTAAAGCTTGTATATATAGAAACATATTTTAATGAAAATATAAAAGTTTAATTTTATGCACTGAATATTTTCACGGAGTCAGCACTTTGCTATTTTGTGATAACATGTTAAAATTAATGGGATGTCTTAACTAAGTTCTTTCTGCATATATACATATAAACGAGGCAAAGCTCTGAAACTGACTTCATAAATAACATTTTCTGTGATTTTGTTAAAGTTTAGATGTGTGGATTTGTATTTAAAATCCTCAGAAGGTTACAGGGAGCAACCTTCCAACAATATCTCTGAGTCTTCAGGGAAAGAAATCCCATTATGTGGAGTTCAGTGAAGGGGGTAAACACCACCATAAAGAAATACAAATTGCACATATTTCCCATTTAGCTAGTGTCAGTAGAGTTCACTGTTTAGAATTCTAACCAGTTAGGACTTATTCTTGGAGGTCAAGTACCTTGTGAACCTTGACATCTTACTGATGACATCATATTATATCTATCAATTCTTCCAGGACCACACTTGCCATCTGCTCCACACACATTAAATAACTTATCAGAAAAATTCACAGGGTAACAATCTGTAGAATGAGGATGTTATCTTAATGTGTGCCCATTTTGAGGAAACAACCATTGCTTCTGTACCAGAACCAAGATTTGCCTTCTAATTTTATTTATCTATTTGATTAATTTGTTAGGTATTGTCTTGTTGTTCATTTATTTTCGAAGAGTCTATCACCAAACTTGTCCTAGAATTCATGATGTGGCCATGCCTGTCATGAAAATTAACAAATTCACTGTGAGCCTACTTAGGGTGCCATCGAACTCCTGGGAATATACTGATCTAAGTCTCCCAGCAAGTTAGACTCTAAAGTGGGAACATAACACCTGCCCTGCCCTCTAATGATAGAATGGAAGTTAGGTGACTTTTCTAATTCCTTCAATCTAATGGAAACCATGAACCCATTGAGAAAATTACTTTTCTCCAATATAGGGCAACATATAAAATTCTCTTTGCAAGGAGCAAAACTACTCTACCTCAAAGGCACTTCTCTACTCAGAATTTGCTAACTGCAAATTCATTTTTCTTTCCCCATGATTGAACTGTAAAGGAAGAAAAATTTACAAGTACCATGCAGAAATATGCTCATAGTTTTTAAATAACTTTATGTATGATTTGCTAAAAAAAAAAAAAAAAAAAAATTGAAATAAATCTCAAACCCACATCAGGCGAGTCTGTTTCATTTACTTTGCTTCCCTAAAGGCATTTAATTAGCAAAAAGGGAGTCTAGCTGACACTGCATACCTGAAACTCTAATAGGTTCTCTGGACAAATCAAGGACATTGTCCACAACCATGGAC
The DNA here is from genome assembly GCA_033318265.1 of Phyllotis vaccarum. Lineage (NCBI taxonomy): Eukaryota > Metazoa > Chordata > Mammalia > Rodentia > Cricetidae > Phyllotis > Phyllotis vaccarum. The sequence goes on along the minus strand of JARWLC010000005.1, from coordinate 26,423,368 downwards.
TCCTATTTTAGAACTGTGTTTATCTTAGCATCTGTCAAAGGCATTATACCTTAATGAAGACTAGCATAAGTCTCTCTAACTTTAAGATAATGTACCTTTTAAAGACAAAGCTATTGTTTTACATTTCATAGATTTCATCCTGCATTCCTCTTTGGCTTTTCATTTATTCCAGCTTACACTGTGATTAACATTGTACTAAAATAAAGTCAAGTACAACAGCCGCTCCCTGCCCATCAAAACGCACAGACGTCTGCCAAGCACTTGTAACAGCTGGTGTTACATTAATTAGTTTAAACTATTTATTTCATCCATCTCCAGAGCAGATTGAGCAAAAACATTAGAGATTATTTTAGCATCTGTAAGTGCCCTGAAAACATTAACCAAAGAAAATTAAAATATTCATCAGAATCATATGTATAAATACTTATTTTTATTCCCTATATAGATAGAAGGGTTAGCAAGATGGTTAGGTAGATGGATAGATAGATAAATGATAAATAATAAGAAGATAGGTATATTGATGATACATATCTAGATAAGTAAAGAAGCTTAATCTCTCATTATAAATAAAAATGAAAGTCTCGTATACCTTAGAAGAGATATTTCATTAGCTATCTTTAAAAACATATATTCTTAACTTACTTAGGAGTATATTTTGCATATACCAAGTTCTTCTCTTTAAAAATTATCACTAGAAGCAGTAATAATTCTTGGCAACATGGGCCATTAAGCAATATATGACAGGGATTGGGTGACTCAGTGGATTAGTCACAGACTTTATGGCCTCTATTGGAATTGTGCCCTAACTATAGTGATCAAAACACTGTTATCAAATGGTTGTAAAAATCTCAATTAAAATTACTCCTATGGCCTCCACTAGGTTCTTAGCAAACTATATACCATAACATAAATCTACACATTATTGACAAAATTAACTCAACTGTTACTTTTTGGCTTAAGATACTTTATAAATTAACTATTTCACTCTCCAAGTAATAGCTGTGAACAAGGCCTTAATTATGAATGTTTATCCATTAAACACCTGTCAGCTAGAACTGGGTTTTGGTAGCTCACTAGTACTTCAAGACTACAATAGCCTTTGCTGCATACTTTCTAGAATCCTAAGACATGTTGATGATATAAACATTAGTGTTACAGTTTATAGAAAACAGAAATATTCAGAAATATCTGAAGATTAACTCTAGAGTTATGATAGTAAAAGAACTTATCTAAAATATTTATAGAATATCAAATCAGCACTATTTAAACCACCTTAAGGTTGATGATTCCCAAATCAATCTGCTTTACCATACCCAAAGTAATACATAAATAGATTCTGATAAATGACTTAAGCACCTCTAGGTAAACCAAAAGGCCTACATGAATGACAGAAAACATACATTTAGAAAATCATGACATAGCTATTCACTGTAGAAAAATAGTAAGAAGTGAATACACTTAGAGAAAACAATATTGTATATCCCTATGCATATGATAGATCTAGCTGTACATGACCACAGGAAGAAGTCCAAAAAACACTATTCATTAATCCTTGGGTTAAAATCTCATTGTTTTAACCTTAGTTCAAAAATAAACCTTTACAAATTAAAATATTTTTAATCCTTTGTCACATCATTTCCGTATAGCAGATACAAAGACAAAGTAACTCAAGGTAAAAAAAATCCTTAGACTTAGATGGAAATATCTCAGTTTAAAATTTGAGAATAACTGAGGAAGATCACCCTAATGATAACTGTAGCTATCTTCTATAGCAGAGGTTCTCAACCTGTGGGGCATGATCATTCTGAAGTAGCAAGGAAAATAATTTTATGTTTGAGTGGGTCATCATAACATGAGAAAATGTATTAAAGGGTCATAGAATTAGGCAGGTTGAGAACTACTGTTCAACATTATACTCTATCGTGTTTAAGGAGATTGAACTTGGTAACTGATCTTGGTTGATATAAAATGTAGTCATTGAGAGGGGATGAAGCGGATTGAATTGCATCTGCTCAGAATCCTTGCGAGAGAAGTCTGGGGATCTGACTCTACCTCCAGTCTTTTAATATTCTCTAAGTCCAAGTGAGTTCTAGGTTTTGTAAAAGAAAATACATTTTTCAGATTTAGAAACTTCTAGATCACCAAGAAGTAAGGGGTTGATGATGTTATTGATATAAAATATTTCAAGAAAACTGTAGAAGAAACATATTGTTTTTAAAGTAGTGGTATGCAAACTATAGTCTATAGGTTTGTCTGGCCTAGTATATTTTTGTATTTGCTCTCAGAATGACTGGCACCATAATTTTTGTTTTGATTCAACTTAGAAAGTTTTTAAAGTTATTAATCTTATCATCATCATCATTATTATTATTTGGAGGTGTTGAGACAATGAGTGTTTCACTACACGTCCATGGAGCACATGCTGTCTTGGAACTCACTATGTAGACCAGATTGCTTCAAATTCACAGAATCTACCTGCTTCTGCTTCCTAGGTATAGGAGAAAAGACATGAGCTTCCACTTGCAGTCAATGCTTGCATTTTAAATGATAAGAAAATAAGGAAGGGTCAGGTGGGAATGCAATGAAGTTGACAGAGTGCTTGGACAGCATGTAAAGTATTGGGTTGGATTCTTGGCACCAAAGCACAAGGTCTGGTGGCACCTGCCTGTTATCAGATTGCCTGTAAGATAAAGTAGAAAGATAATAAACCCAAAGACTTTCTTTGTAAAAGTATGTTCATAGCATTCCAGGGTTATGTGATACCCTGCCTTTGAAGGTAGGGGGAATTGGAGCAGCATATTGAAAACTATGTGCATTTCAAACTACCATATCTATATGATATTATTAGAATATAACCAAAATCATTCACTAATTTTTACCTATGCCTATTTTCTCACCACCCCAGCAGATCTTAGAAGTGATAGTAGGCCTACTATAATCCATAAGGCCTATAACATTTATTGTATCATGCTCTGCAGGAGAATCTAGCTGACTCCATTTGATACAATAACATCATTTTATCATAATGATTTTTAACAGCCCAGCTCTCATTTTCCAAGCATTGTACTTAACTCATAACAAGTTGGTATTGCATCACTAATGGGCTAATAGAATTATTTTTCTGATCTCTAACTTTTATAATAATAATGCTATTCTTGACATAAAATTGTATTTCCCTTGTTTATAATTACTCACAAGTATTTTTTTTTTTTAGTCTAATGATAGATAGTAAGTCTCTGTGTGAAATAATAGATGATAATGAAGAGGAACTGCTGTGGAGAGTTTGGGGGACAAGCCTATGTGTGTCCCATGTCTTCCCTTTTATTTGTGAGAAGTAACTAGAATGATTTTTACAAAATCGCTGTGAATTAGATGGTACATAACAGAAAATATTAATTGCCTATGTCTTTGCTATTCAATTGTTCAAATTATCCCTAAATCTGTGTGTGTGTGTGTGTGTTGTGTGTGCATGTGTGTGTGTGTGTATTGTGTATGCATGTGTGTGTGTGTGTGTGTGTGTGTGTGTGTGTGTGTGTGTGTGTGTGTGTGTGTGTAGGTGCACACACCATGAAATAAGAGTAGAAGTTAGAGGAAAAAAAATTACAGGAAACAGTTTTCATCATATGAGTCTCAAGGACTGAAATTAGTCCTTGAGCTTGAAGGAGGAGCCTTTACAAGTGAGCCTGTTTTAATATTTTATTAAAAGGATTGTCAAAAAATAGCAAAATTGCATAATGGATTTCAAAGTTTTCTTGAAAAGAAAACCAATTAATTACATTGAAAATCAATAGGATAAATATTTCTGAGTACTGTATAACACATAATATTAAGACTTCAGATAATTGATAATTCAATTGGTTTCTCTATTATTCAAATATGTTAAAAATAGCATCAATATAGTCATATATATTAATGGTATAACTATCAAGGAAATAGTCTGAGAAACTTTTCAGACAATTTATAAATACATAAACTTCATTGAATGTCCCTAAACAATCTTCATTTGTATAAGTCAGACAGCCAGAATGGCTTATTGATTTAATCAAGAAATGTTATAATATAAAATAAACAAGATTCTCTTTTACAGCCTTTCTAAAATGATTCATAAGTATATGAATAATCAGAAGTTGTTCATTATTATTATTATTAACATTATTACCATTAAGTATTTAGTGCTATGTATTGCTGTACTTCCTCACTGCAGCCATGATATATGTCTGATTAAAAAGCCAACATAAATACATGAGTGACCTTGTGCTGTAATGCAATAAAGACTAATGTATCATTAGATAACAGAAATATTTTAACTGAATTGTAATATTCTGTGACCACAGTTGGGTATATGGCTCATTCTTAAGTTTCATGTTTTGACATGTGACTTTTTGGATTATATGAGTGTGGTGTTATTCTTTACAAATACAGAATACACGTATGTGCTGTCATTTACTTCTGAGAGAGATGATTTACTAAAAAACAAATTTATATTGTTAGCATATTGCACACCTTTCTTCTAATAAGTCTTCATATTAGTAATACACCTAATCAAATTACTCAAATGATATTAAAATATAAGACAGCATAGAAAAGGTTCTAAAGGAGGAGGAAACATATTTTAAAATTGATTTTATAGGTTTGAACCTCTACATCTTGGAAAATCTTTATATATGCTCTTTTCCAGAACCTCCTTATCATTAGGATAAATATAAAATGATGTAGTGTTCCCAATATAATGAGAAGTATAAAATGAGTGTACTCTGTTATTGTCACTATTTCAAGATCTTGTAATAGCAAACAATCCAGTGGTTAGAGATTTTTTAAATGTTCATGGTAGCTATTGCTCCCTATTAAAGGAAAATATGAAATACAGTTAACTCACCCCCCAAACTAAACAACTTAGAGAGGGAAACATAAAGAGGGTTTCTAAGGAAAAGTTAAATGAAGTACATCTAAGTGGGAAAGATAAGTAAGTACATTTCCAGAGATCCCGTCAGATCACACAAAAGGTGTTGTTTGAAATAAAACAAGTGGTTTTAAATGTTATAAACATATGCACAAAATAAAATCTATCTTAAGTATAAAAATAAGAAAATAGATTCGAGGAAATTGTTCATCCAAGGCAGAAAGTGAAATATAAATTGACATCATGCCACCAATGGAAGAATTTTGATTTTGATGTCTGAAGGAAGAAAATATGGAGACCTTTCCTTGCAGATGGAAAATGAAATAGAAAAGATTCATAGTCAACATTAACATAGTGTTGTATCGAGCAGTATTATAGTTAAGTAGAAAACTTGAGATACAGACATATGGAAAATATATGATTTATAGAAATATAGATAGTAATATATTACACATATGTAAAGCAAATGTACACTGAAACTGTGCCACTTTTCAACACCTAAGCTTGGTGTATGCCAGTTAGCATGAGTAGAAGCACAGTCTCCAGAGATAAATTGTTAGGACTTTATTTCCACTCCTGAATGCTACCTGACTCCCATTTGTCTATGGTTTGCTTATCTGTAAAACAGAAGTAGATGTAAAAGATCCTCTGAAGGATGCATTGAAGGCTAAATTTCTAAATCCCAAGTACTTGGAATAGAATTACTCATGTAGTTTGTGCTACAAAACAGTGTGGTATCATTTATATATCTTTTTTACATGTTTTGAGAGCAAATGGAAAGCAAGAGTCACAAAATTCTTTATTTTCCTTACATAATAATTGTCTGTGGTATTGCCATATTAAAATGTATGGACATGGATGTGTGTGTGTGTGTGTGTGTGTGTGTGTGTGTGTGTGTGTGTGTGTGTGTTATAAACGCATGTATGTGCACAGTAGCTCTGAACCTCATTACAATTCAGTGCAACATGATAGGATTAAAACTTCTAAACCTATTTTAAAACACACTTTAAAGCCACCTACCCACTAGGGAAGAGGGGAAGGAATTACATAATGATCATTTAACCTTTCAAACTCAGGGAAAGTATTGTTTTTATATGCTCTCTCCTAAGCAGACACTCAACATTTTTGACATTATGAAGCCATAATCCATCATTTTCATGTCTTCATGGTTGATTCTTCATGTCTTCTCTTCATCCAGAAAGTGAAACAATCACCTGACGCCACAGCCTCAGATGAGAAATGCCAAATCACACAGGCAGCAGCTGACAGAACACTTCAATTTTTTCTCTCAGACAGCTGCCACAGGCTCCCACTTAGCCACCACCCTGCCCTTAACAGTAACAACTGACTACATAGAAAACACTAGAAGTGAATATTAACAGTTTGAATTTTGTATGTTTAGTTTCTTTGCAGAAGCCATTGTTTGTAAGTATTTATAGCACAATTGAATTTCTCATGTACTATTTCCAGGAAACTACCAACTACCACAATGTAATAATCAAACCTACATTGTTCTACATTGTTCTGAATAATGACCGAAAATGAAGCATCTCAGAGTAGCACAGAGAATCTATACAGCACTCCCAAACAGGTGTATTAATGTTTTGCTAATGTAAATAACATCTTCGATACCCCAGGTGAGCATCCTAAGGGAAAGGGACATTACAAAAGTTTCAGAATGATTCTCCACATCGAGACTCAGCTCTCAGAGCATCTGGTAGGACGTCTGAGGCCTATGGTTAGTTTTTATCTTCACACATTCTTTAGGCTCTGCTATAGTCTTCCTAACACTTCCATTCTATAGTAATTACTTTGCAATAATTTGGAACACATGACCCCTCCCATAAAATAAAAGAGTTGCGTTTTATTTATCAGTGTTACTAGGTATGGAAGGGGAGTTGTGATTGTACTACTGTATGAATGTGGAGAACTTGGTAAAATTGATTTTCTTTTTAACAACTTAATGTGGATTTGTGGAATGAAACTGATTGCTAGACTGACATCATCTGGTGACAAGCACTTTTACTTACCTACCTGGTCCTCAAACAGCTTTTATGAAAATATACCTGCTTCTTACATCTTACCAAATAAAAGACTTAGCTTACTTGTTTATTTGTAATATCTTTTTTTTCAGGACATGGCATCATTAAACCTTGTAATGAATTTGCTTTCATGCTACTATTCCTCAGACATGATGTCAGTTATTCGAAATAGTGTTTGACCCATTTGACATTCCTACAGATGAAGTTACTTCCTAGGGCTGAGTGCTATAGGACTGCCTTCTGAAATTGCATACTAGTTCACTTTTTGATGAGATTATTTTTTACCATGAAAGTTGGTTTTGCCCCCTCTTTGACCACAAAGTAAATTGTTCAACTTTGCTGCAAACCCTTTGTTCTTATTGAAGTCACTTTTCTTGTCTCTCCTATTGTAAGGACACCAAATCCTAAAAGCTGGCAAGAATGCATATGTTTATTTCACCATTGCACTGCAATTACTGAATGCCACTTAATTATAGCAACAGATGCTCGAGTGTAGGAACCAGAAAAATCAAACGCCTCATTTCCAGGTTATTTTTTTCCATTGCTTCTGCCAACAGCAGATGTGTGAGCCCCTTGCGCTCCAGCGTAAATACTTATCAAATCCTAACAGGTCACCTATGTCACAAACAACATTTCAGATGCAACTGTTTCACCTGATAATAGGCTCTGAAAATAAAACTGTGAGCTGTAAATACAATGTATTCAGAATGAAATGCCATAATGTGAAATTGCTTTTTCTCCAGCTACAACTGAAGTCCTTGACAGTTTTTGGCAGTGATAAATCACCTTCCCATTAATTGTCTTCTCTCTCATTGTGAGGTGAGCTGCTAAAAGGGGCAGTCAACAAAAATGACTTAAAGGACAAATTTTGGCAAAAAGACAATGAAGAAATCTGTCATTGCTCAGCCTCCATAAACTGACGCGGAACAATCAAAATATATGTAGCTGAAGTGTTTATGTCTTTGTTAGGAAGATTATAGGATGATAAGTTAGCTGTTAAAAGACAAGAAGGACCCAGAGAACTTAAATTGTGGTCCTTGACATCCTCTTCCAAATGATTTTTTACTTGCAAGATGCATTCGAACATGTGGCTCATCTGTTCAGATTCATCCTGACATAGAAAGAAATATGTTCCCCAGTATGTGACCACAAGTGATAAAATTTTGTTAACATAATTTCAGATGGAATATAAATATGTTTTTAAATTAACTTTACAAGCTATTTAGTAATTAATTTGGTGAAACAAAGAAAAAGGAACTCAGACAGCACCCAAAACTGTGTTTGCCCACAGTGGACAATCAAATATTACCATATGCATTATGGGAAAATATGTCACTACAGTGCAATTCCAAATATACCATTAACATTTTAGTTTGCATTCAGCATTAACAGGCAACAATGCATTAAATTGTATCCAATGTTTCTGTACTAACAATGTTTCATTTACATAAATATACTTAATAAATTGCATAAATCACTGAATCTCAAACCTAATTCAGCTAGAACCCTAAATTTCGAATGTGATCTTTTCTTGAACAAACCTCATAAGTTGTCTCTAAACCACAGTGACATATTGGGAACAGTGACATAAGCAAAGGGTTTTCATGAAACCAGACATAAAGAAAATTTCAAATAAAGTAAAAACCAGAAAAGAAAAAGTATGTTCTCAGGAATCAGTGAGGTTACTACTGTCCTGGCCTGTGGTTAATATCTTATAGTGTACTTGCTTACACGATGGCACAGGTGGGTAGGGGTATGAACTTGAATTTTGTGCCTCAGTGCTATAATTCAATGAGTACATGTTCAATAAGGAAAACTCAGAGTTATCCCAAGTCCAATTTTGTATCATAGGCAGAATGTTAGCTAAGTATTACTAAATATAATTTCTCACTGGTGACATTAAAACATCTTTCGAATGACAGATTTTTAAAAAAAAAATGAAGGCTCTTTTTAAAATTTAATTTAATTTATTTATTTTATTTTTTGGTGATCCGCCAGTTTGAAAGCTTGCTGAGAGCATATGGAGATGGCATATTTGCAAGTCCATCTCTGGAGGGTTGCAAAAGGCCCTTAGCTTGTGAAAAACAGCAATGTTATTTTTTTTTTAACGTTCCCTATATTTAGAGATTAAATCGCTCACTGCACAAACCCATTTGGAACAGGCGCGAAGGTGAAAAGGATAATCAGTACAGTCACTGGTCCGTGTTTCCTAAACGCTTTCGAAAACATTACAGTGCGCAGGCATAAAATTAGCGGCAGGACCTTAAAAAGGCTGGCATTTAGCATGACTTTTTGGAAAGTGACACCCTCATTTTTTTCTTGTAGGATATCATTAAATTTCAATCGCCCTATGGCAGTGCCTTTCCATTAATAACCAATTCACTGTGTCACTTTGGCTCTCCTGTGAAATAATGAGCCTTTGCTTCGCTTTAATAAATTTAAACATATTCTCAAGGCCAGGGAAGATAGGAAACCGCAGATGGGCTGAGAAAAACACGATTCATAAATCCTTAACTGCCTGAGATCGTTGAGAGCAAAACAAAGTAACACTCGTAAAATATTAAACAATCCCAGCTGTATGAGGAAAGCTTCATTAACAAAAATGGACTATTTACTGCCTTGCTCAGAGCCTGTGGGTGGAGAGAGTCAAAGAAATCTTTAAAAAAGAATTCCCTCTGCTATTTCTTCTGGTGATTTCTTAACCAACTAATGGAACAATGAAAACATTATCTAGATTGTTTAGCATTTGCCAAGAACAAATAAATATTATTTAAAATGCCATAAGTTATTTTCTTCAGTTTCACTATTTAAAAATTAGCAAATGGAAGCATCACTGTATTTTCTTGGGAATATTTCCACAATCATGCCAAACTTATTGAACCCCCAGGGCTACCTGGGTACCCAAACAAAAAAGATGATAATAAGCTTGGCAGAATCTTTAGCCAGGGGGTTTCTATAATGTTTCTCAGGTTGGTAGCAATTAAGCACTTTTGTTTTTAGATCTGGATTTTATTACTCAGCTATTTATCTCTCAATTCCTAAGCTACTTCCAGCAGTAAACTATGGATAGCTTTAAGATACACAGCATATTTGGAATCATATTTCAAGATTGGAAGTTTGATGTAAAAACTCCAGTATTTTAGATAGAAATCATGGGATATTGTCATCAAGGGGAATAGTTTTAAGGACCTGATGTAAAATCAAGCCCAGCTTGCTGGTGGTATATGTCTGAAGAACCAAGAGATCAATGTCAGCCTGTTAAATGCTAAGAACTTAGAAGCTCTAGCCTTATAGACAAGCTGAGAATTTACTCGACAGATTGTCAATACTTCCGAACATTCCAAGGGCAAAAATATTGCTTTATACAATCTGTGTCACATTTATTGCAAGAAAAGAATCTAGATTTTTCTTCTGCGTTCTGTCAGCACTTTTTCTTTTATTACACAGAGATAGATAATTAAGGAGTTCAATATGGAATAATGCAGAGAACTGCTCTCCAGCCGCATGCACAGTCTTGTGATGTGGTATCAGATGTTAAAGCAAAGGAGAAGAAAGCATTTGGAAAAAAATATGGTTCATTTTCTGTCCTCACCAGCAGTAAAAGTGCAGATACTGGTTATGGGATCTCTCCAGACCTCTACTTTTTATCTGTAAAATGGGAAAGGCAGAAATATTCCCCATCTTTACATCCTTTTGCAAACAAGAGTCAGTCAGTGATAGAAGTCAGTGCAGAGGGCTACCTCTTAGACGAGTCCTTACCATTTAAATACAATAGTTTAGAAGACAAAATCACAAAGTTAAAAGGGTGTGGAAGAGAGAAGGAGGGAGAGGAGAATGAATAAGGACCGTACAAGGAATAGCTGATGAGAACACACCGTGCTTTTTGGAGCTGACATTATGAATGTAGTCATTTATATAGTGGAAGGTAACGTTTAAAGTGAAAGACTAAGGATATTGTTTAGTACTTTAGCATGTATTAGAAGATGCAAGTACCTGGGTTCAATCCTCACCCCTCTCTCTCCCTCTCTCTCTTTCACTCTCTGTCACAGCACCCCCATATATATATACATAGGTAGGATTATTTTACCCAACTAACTTCTTGTAATATATAACGAGTTCAATAAAACATATGAAGAACAGACATTTGCTGATACATGAGAACACGAAATTTTTTACTAGTATTACAAAGTTAATTGTTGGTAACTATTGGGAGACTTTTTTGAGCCCAAACTTTCTCACATAATGAAGCTTTCTGTGGCTAGTTCTTCAAATTCTGAATATGCACTTGTCCCAATTATTGCATGGAAAACTTAGTTTTAGTTTAGCACATTCCACGGTGATATTTCTGTTATTATACTGATCTCTTTGTGGGTTGTTACAACTTAATAGCAACTTTAATATATTTGCATTTATGTCTAACAGTAGCTCATTTTGTTCATTAAAAAATAAAAACAGTATTCAACTATGCTTATAAAAATTCACTCAGTATTGATGAACAAGTATAGGAGATGTGGTTACTCACAATTGAAAACATCACAAATAACTTGTGAAAAGAAATTAAATAAGAAAAATAATAACAAATGTGTATATATTTTATTATGGGTTTCTTGTCAACCTTTCACTCAGATCTTACTTACCTTTCGTTAAGAATTGCTAATACTGTTAGTTTGGTTTTTTTTTTTAATTTTCTTTACACACAGTAATATTCAAATGAGTTTTAAAAGACAATCTGCATTTTGCCAGAATTAAGGTAGAAAAATTGATTTTTTTAAAAAATAAATATATCATGTGGATGCAAAAGAAAAATCAAAGACTTTTTAAATAAAGTCTTATTTCCAGCCAAGAAACTAGCATCTGAAAAGTTGGTATTTTCTGCCTCAGCTGTCTATCAGTGAGCACGGAAATGATTACAATGAGAAGCGTGTGAGCAGAGTCTTTGCCACTGGGCTCTCATAAATCTTGCCAGTTCCCAGTGAACAACACCAAATATTTGCAGCTGAGGAACATTTGGTCTGGCTTAAATTAACATATCTCAGTAGTCAGAAGTCATTAAGCTTTGCCAATGATTTGAAACAATTTTTCCATCTCAAAAGACACATTGGCTTTTACTTATTTTTCTGGAAGAAAGCAGTAGAGACTAAAGCAAGTGACGTGAAAGGGGAAGTTGTAAATAAAAAAGGAAACAGATTGTGGTGTTTTAACTACTCTGGTAAATACAGTAGCACTGGTTGTAAGAATCCTATCGCCTATGATCTCTCATGCATAAGATCAACTAAAAAAGTTCAAAATGATACATACCTAGTTTATAGTAAACAACACACAAAATGTAAGAAATCAGATATCTCTTAATATTAAATCAATTTTATTCTGACCATACAAATTAAAACTGATGAAAATATTGTGTAGAAAAGTTACTTAATACTTCAAATTAAGTTTTTTTTTTTTCAGTTTAGTAGATAGATATGAGGAAACATATGTTGGCATATGTCTCAAAGATCTCTTCTGTCATAAAGTTTATCCCAGATATGAAGGCCCAAGATAATCATGTAAAGCAATTTGATGACTATAACAGAGAACTCCTCAAGTATGAAAGAATCAGGAGAATGAATTCAACTAAAGAGACCATGGCTTAGAAGTGAAATCAATACACTCACCTATTTATAGTTAATCTCACCATCTGTGTGTCATGTCCTTTCTTTACAGACTAAGATTGCTGCAAGAAAGAGCAGGCTACTGAAGTAGAAAACTTGGTTCTGACTCCTGCTTGCATACTTATTTTACATTGAAATAGTCATTGCCCCCTCTCAATTTTCCATGGATAAAGCAAGGGTAATGACATAAGTCTTGCAAAATATTGTGACCATTAGAGATACTTACAGTACTTAAAACTTGACCCATATGAAATGTTATATAAATGGTACTTGTTAATTTTAGTTCTTTTAAAATTGATTAATACATTACTGTCAGCAAATAATACATTCTTATATAGTCTCACATTTAGTGAGATTTACTGTCTGCCATTTAATTAAGTCCCACTACAGAAAACTGATGAATGAAATGTATATATTTAACATAATTATAAGTATGTATATGATAGCAGAGTTAAAAAAATGAAAGCAAAACATGTAGTCTTACTATTGTGAATTTTCAAACATGAGCTGAGCAAGGACTAAGCCAATAAACACACCAAAGTGGGTTGGGAAGAGTGCCTCCAGCATACAAAAAGGACCATAGGCATATGAAGAAAGCTGGGAGCAGGATGGTTCTTTCTGTGGGGAATTGTTTTTAATGCAATTTGTTTTCTAGTGCAAAAGTGTCAGGGTATTTGAAAACAAATCTACAAGGCACACTGATTGGTGGCTTGAATTGATCAGAATGTATTTAGAAATATATATATATATATATATATATATATATATATAAACACATATATGCACACAATAAAATTAATATAAAAAGATTTTACAAATTTAAAGTAGAGCATAGAGAGGTACATAGGAGGCTTTTCTGGGTATTATTATCATTTCAAAAATAAAAATGTAGTGTTTATCATGCATTTGTGCATTTCTTTAAAAAAAAAAAAAAGCATGTTTATTCCTAACTTCTTATCTCTACCTCTGTAGCATAGCCAAGCAGCCTGAACTACCGTGCTCTGAAATCTCATACACACAAACAAAAAATGGACTCAGCAATTTCTTATATGTGCATACATATTCACACAGAGAAATGAACATAAACATTAATAATTGTGGAAGAATAGATATAGAAAAATGGAGAGGAAGCAGACTTTAAAGGGGATTAATAAAGGAAAGGGAAGGGGAAGTAATGCAATGATATTTTTTATTATAAATGTATTTTTAAAAGCTAAAGTAAAAGAAAAACTCAAGGGAAGAAAGTAGACCTGACCATCAGGGAAACGCAAATTAAAATAACTCTGAGATACTATCTTACAACTGTCAGAATGACAATTGTCAAAAACAGTGATGGCAGCCTATGCTGGAAGGGATGTGGAGTAAAGGGAATACTCCTCCATTATCCATGGGAATATAAACTTGTACAGCCACTTTGGAAATTGTGCGGTGGTTTATCCAAAAGCCAGAGCCAATTAACCTAATGAGGCAGCAACACCACTCTTGGGCATATACCTAAAGGACACACATTCATAAACCAATGACATTTGCTCAATTATGTTCATAGCAGCATTATTCATAATAGCTAGAACCTAGAGAAGCATACTAGATGCCCCTCAACTGAAGAATGAATTTTAAAAGAAGTGGTACATTTACACCATGGAGCAGTACTCAGCAGGAAAAAAAATAGCATCCTGAAATTTGAAGGCAAATGGATGTAAATAGAAAATATCATATCCTGAGTGAGTTAACACAGACCCAGAAGGACAAATATGATATGTACTCACTTATAAGTGGATTTTAGATGTAAAGAAATGGGTAACAGAGCTACATCAACAACCCCTGAGCAGCTAGGTAACAAGAGAAAAACCTAAGAGAGATATCCATGGACCCCATGAGAGGAGAAATAGATAAGATCTCCTGAGTAAATTGGAACCATAGGAGGGGTATGAGGAGGTGGGAAGAGAACAAAGGGGATTTATATGCTTGAGTTGGGAGAGGGACAGAGGTGGAGAACAATGAAATAGATATCTTAATAGAGGGAGCCATTGTGGCGTTATAGAGAAACTTGGTGCCCAAGAACACAAAAAGATGACCCCAACTAAGATTAAGCAATAGTGGAGAGGTTACCTAAACTAACCTTCTCCTACAATCAAATTGATGACCATAAAAATTGTTATTATAGAACCTTCATCGAGCAACTGATGGAAACAGATGCAGAGATGCACAGCTAAGCACTGGGTCCAGCTCCTAGTCCAGTCAAAGAGAGGGAGGAGGGATTATATGAGCAAAGGTGTCAAGAAAATGGTGAGAAAACCCACAGAGACAGCTAACCCAAGTTACTAGGAACTCACTGACTCTAAACTAACAGCTGCATATCCTAAATAGGACTGAACAAAGCCCTGTGAATGTGCGTGACAGTTGAAAGGCATGGGCAGTTTATGGGGCCTCTGGCAGTGGAAGCAGAATTTATTCCTAGTTGATAAACTGGTATCTTGGAGCCTATTTCCTACATAGGAACACCTTGCACATCCTCGGTACTGAGGTGATGGGGGGAGGTCTTGGTCCTACCTCAACTGGATATGCCACACTGCATTGATTCACCCTGGGAGTCCTTACCATATCTTAGAAATGGATTGGGGCATGGGGTGAGAAGAAGCTGGGTGAAGACTAGGAAGAGGGATCATAAAGGGAACAGTGGTGAGTGTATTTAAAAAAAATACATTAAAATGAAAAAAAATAAGTTAATGAAAAGGAAAGTAAACCTAAGGCCTTACTTGAGGGAGCCTATTGCCTATGGGAGGGCTGCTTAGCCTAACTTCACTGTTCTGCCTCATATGACCTTTTATTTCTCCCAATTTGCAAACCTTAAATCTTTAAAAAAGAAGAAAAAAAAATAGTGCAAGTAAGCCATATCTGCTGAAGGTCTTTAGATTTAATAATTAGACATTTCCTCTTTGAAATAATATCATAGTGTTTCAGGTAATTGTAGTCAATTAACATTCTCTCAGTAAGTAAATGTTGTGCATTGAGAACTTTACACATCTTTCACATTATGATACACTGGTATTTTGTCTCTTCCTTATGATCCACATGAAGTAAGAATGATGTGTGAGGTTACAGAAAGACAGTGAGAAAATATACAGTTTAAGGAGAAAAGTAAGACTTATTTTAAAGGCAAATTTACCACATAAATAACAATACTCCTACTGTTGAATAATAAACACATACATATACACTGCAGACATAATCACTCAGGTAACTCAGAGTTGGAGGGTGTAACTTACTAATTCTCCAAAGATGTTATTCTGATTAATTGATTTTATATCCATCTAAGTGTGTCCATTATGCATATGCATATATTAATTTTGGAAGACTACTTATTTTAGAACATGCCTAAATTGCATGTGTATTATGCTAATATGCTTCTATTGATGGAAAGTCTATGGTGGAATTCATAGATTATAAACAATGTAGAGATGGTTGTACTTTATCTAAACAATTAAAAACCCAAGTTAGTGATCACTAAGCTGTAGAATTCGAATAAACATGAATTCTGAAGATCTCTATCTGTCTCTCTGTCACTGTCACTCTCTCTCTCTCTCTCTCTCTCTCTCTCTCTCTCTCTCTCTCTCTCTCTGTGTGTGTGTGTCGTTATGAATGAGAATATGGTTCAGTAATTGTGTGTTTGGTTTTATTTGTTTATGTTTTTGAAGACAAGGTTTCACTATCCAGTAGACCATGCTAGCACTGAATTCAGAGAGAACCAACTGCCTCCCATTGTGGTAAAATAAAATGAGTGAGTCACTTTGCCCAAGACTCCAGGTTGAGTTTCTAACACTCAAATGGAGGTTTCACTAGCATATCTAACTCCAGTTCCTTAGGGTATAATGACATTTTCTAGCCTCTGTGGGCATTACATGCAAACAAAACACTCATACATATAAAAAATCAATCATATCTAATAAAAAAAGTTTGTAAATGGTTGTTGACTTGCTAATAAGCAAATTGTTAAGACATGTTAGAAAATAGATTTTTTTCTCATGAGGTTAATAATTTATTTAATGGACTAATATTGAACATACATAATCACTAATATGTTGCTATAAATTTTTCTAGATCTCACGAAAATTTCATGCAAAAAGAACTGAAATCTATTTGTGAAACAAGTTAAAACTCTAAGAGCAAATGAACTAAAAGAAGAAAAGAAAGTTTAGAAGTTTGAAACTATATACATATATGAGTATATCAATAACAGTATGAAAAATATGAGAAAATTTTTAATACTTCAGAGTAACTTTGTGATGAGTATTGTTATTTTTGATGTCTAGAACTGCATGGTAGTAGTGAAACCATAGATGGCCATGGGAGAAACAATATCTCTTTAGAAGGCTTGAATCATCACACTGTGATATTAGATTTCCTTCATTAAAGCATTGTTTTTGCATAATGTATTTCAAGAAGTAAGAACATGCATAAATGTACACAGTGACATACAACAATCCCACAATAATTCTCACTATATTTATAATGTTCATTTTCCCATTTTGGACTCAGCACATATGTTCATAATATTCATGAGTGGTTTCTTTTTAACACTCAAAATAACCAAATGATAAGGATGTCTTTTATGCACTGACAAGTGACAAACATCCTTTTAAGTTGGACAACACAGAAAGATAATTGTAGCTGAAAGTCTTCCTTTGAGGGCTTTCAATGAAACGGAAGACCTGAGTGGGAAAATGGGAAGAAGGTAAACTCTTTAGGTTAGCAAGCAGGAGGTAAATACAGAAGGAGGAAGAGGGATCACATTAGTAACAATAAAAAACTGTAGAGAATCATACTATTAACTGTTTTTCTAGAAACAAACCCATAACATACTGCTTTAAAATGTGTTATATAGCTTGAAGGAACTTTTATTGTCAATGTTGATGGTGTTCCCTCAAGAGCCAAAATCTATCTAACAGAAACTCCAATACCAGGCACAAGAAGCCTGTTTTTGAGTTGCTGTCTGGGACTGTTTAAGAAGTTCCCCCAAACAGTCAATTGCTGTTGCCCTGTTGGTCTCCAGAAATAGAAGATAAGTCCATCCCTATGGCTAACTACAACATGCACTTCAGTAACAGGACATCCAGTAGCAGTCAGTTAAGAAAAAGAACACAAAATTGTAGGAGAGCATGGGGATGTGTATGGAAAGGATTAGAAGAAGACAGAGGAAGAGAGACGTGTAAATCAATTATAATTTAAAAGCCAAAACAAAACCCTACCATGATTATGTGCTTAAGGACCCCTGATGAACAATGTCTTTTAACTTCTGTTTTCTTCCAATATGGATTGCAATTATTTCCATATATGAGAGTAAAAATATCCTTAAGAAAATGAATGTGTTTAAGCAAAAAAGACCACATATCTATCATCAAAGTTGATTTTACTTTATATCTCAAATTAATTGGGACATGCATGACAACAACAAAATTATTTCCATACTTTTATTTATTAGTTAAATGAAGTTTTCTGGTATACAAATAACAAAACTATGCCTATTAGGTGATGCCAAGAATTTATGATCCTACTTTTAGGACATGTTATATTTAGACCATGGAAAGAGGATTTAATTTAACAGATAATAAGCAGTTCCTTAAATTTAAAAACAATCAGGATTTAAGTAATTTTACAATTCACCACTTTATTTTTTTAAATATGAAACAAAAAGCTGTTTTTTGTTCATTTGTTTTTGTAAGGAAACATGCAAGCAGTGTTACCTATGACATTTTGGGGCATGGGAAAAATTTCTTCTAATTGCAAGTATAAAAGGGAAACTGTGAGTCTCAAAGAATTACACTTTTAAAGATGATTCTCTTGCATTTTTAGCAAGAGTAATTTTTCTTACCTTATTGATCTTACCAATATATTTGAAATTCAGCTTCTAGATCTTTTAAAGTTCCATCTGCATTTTTTTAACTTTACATGTGAATGTCACAGTTGGGAGAGTGTTAGGATTCTGTTCTTACCTCTGAAGCCAAACCCTGCTCTGAGTTTTGATGTCAAGCCCCATTTAAGAATTCCCAGCTTCTATTCTCTCTCTCTTGCTTCATCCCTCCTGAGAACACTCTCTATCCCTCTTTCCCTTTCTCTTTCTGTCCCTCCCTCCCTCCTCTATCTCTGTTATAAATTCCTCCTACCTAGAAGCAATCCAAGTGTCTCCTGCCTGCCTGCTGCCTCCCATGCCACTCCTGTGCCCATGGGGCATAAGGCTTCTCTATTCATAGACATCCACCAGTTAAAGGGGTAAACGCATTATCATAGCATACCAAATCAAACATGACCCCAACAGAGAGAAAGGGAAAATATTACATGTAACAGCATTGGTCACATGTCTCAAAAGAAACTCTAAGTCCGTCATTTATCGTTTGCCTGTACATTTGGGGAGGGGGCATGGAATCATGAATCTGCTCTCAGTGTAAATACATAACCATATTTACTTATAATCCATACTAAATTCTTGCATATCAGTCAAATTAATATCAAAATTATTTGAAAGATTTTTATGAACATTTCAATGTTTTCTACAGAAACAGGTTGGTTCCTTCCTCTGACTCAAACGCTTTGTGGTTTTGTACTTGTATATGTTCACTTTAGGTTCTAAGGAATAGCAGCCCAGGTTTCCAAAATAAGGAGTATTAGAGAAAAGCATATGTGGATGCTTTTAGCAAGGTCTCCTTTCTGTATTTCTATATTGAATAATAAGTGTGTGAAGAGGGTGTGGAGAAGGACCTCAGTCAGGAAATTAGACATCTTATCTTCAGGTTGCCTAAATAAGGACCAATAACCTAGGCCCGCTACATGCTGTGATAACTGCCTTTACAAATGAAATTTTGACTTCTTCACAGCTTAGCTAAAGGAAGACATTATCAGTAGACCTGCATTTCTGTGCAATATGAGGGGAAGTAAAAGATTTCAACATCTGACAGGGAAAATGAAACAACTGATAAAGGTCTCTGAAATGTCCTCTCAATGCAAGGTGACATTTTTATGTTGATTTGTCTTTTTATTACTGTTTACTCACACTTCAGGCATACCGAACAGAAAACACATGAAGGGAAAAAAAAAGTCAAGCATCAATATATATATATATATATATATATATAAGGAAAGTACTGGTCTCTTTAAAATTCACTGCGTTAAAGTAAAATTGTGTTTACTGATCTGGCTGCGTGCTTGCATTGTTAAGAATTTGAAGTGTTTATGAAAAATGTTATAATAATATCTGCAGAAATCATTAAGGGATGGAAGATTTTCTCTACATACTCAAGTTGTGTTTCTAAAATTAAGAAAATTATAAGCTTTCAGAACACTTCTTTAGACAAGTAAACAGCATTTTTCGGCTCCTCCAAGCCTACTTAGGGGAAAAAGAAAAAGAAAAACATCATATAAATTAGCAAATTGAAAATAGTATTCAAAAACTTCAATTTCAGCATTTTAATTAAAAATAAAAATTCTGAAAATGTACAATTTCGTTTGGAAAATGTTAAAATTTAGTTCTGAAAATGTTAAAATTATAGATTATTTGTCATGTAGTTATATGAAAAGTGACATTATACTTCATTAGTAATAATCAATTTTTAAGGGAAGAAAAAGTTTAGAATAATGGCAAAAAAGAACTATCAATAAAAGTAAGTTTTTAATTTCATCTCAACTTAGATGAGATGTGCTCATGTGCTTAGTTATAAGTAATATGTTTAAATTTCTAGATAATGGTGATTTCATTGCATCATAATAAGCAGTGCGAAACATGTGCTAAAATTATTTTAGAAAAAATACTTGTTGCCTGAATCCACTTTTAGAACAATAATTAAAAGGAACATGTTATATAGAACTATATATTTTATATTTAGTATGTAAGATACATAGGGATGTTTAGAAAAGCCAACTTATTCAAGTTTTATTATTTAGCTGTAACATTCACAGTGTATAACATGACTGAATGAAACTTGGTATAATCCAACTTTAGGGAGTATTCTCATTGATTTTTCACTTTTAAACCTTGCATACACAACTACTGAATTTGATTTACAAGTTGTTTATAGGAGGTTTAAGACCCATTACCCTTCCAAAAAAAATTTTAGCTATGATTTCTTATTAAACTATGGAACAGATTTTTTATTTTTAACCTATTAAGTAACCAAAATGAAAAAGATAATAGTAATTATCTGAAAGCTGATGAACTTTCATAAAATAATGAGAATCATATAGACTGAGTTAAACTTACAAGCTAAGCAATAAAGCAATTGTGGATGCACTAAATTTCTGCAGAGAGTGGGCGGCACAAATTAAAGGCCAGTGATTACCTTGCTTTTGTTGATTATACATAACTCAATATGTCCATGTGAGTGCATAGAATATTTCTATTGCTTGAATATACAAGTGGCTTTATAGTTTTAAGAAATTCCACAATTAGACAAAGCATAATGATAAAAATAATTTTCTTTATATGTTGAATAATGAGTAAGCTTCAAGACAACTTTACAATATTTGGAATATTAGTTTAATTCTGCCTCTCAAGTTTACTGAACCAAAACCAAACAAAAAAATCACTTACATGAAAATAGTTTTAGTTTGTGGGAGAGATTCTTCATTTAGATTCAAAATTTTGAACCAATTGGGATATTGTAAGAAACACTGGAATTTTAAACTATCATATTCTTTAAATAATTAATGTCCTTATTTGTTTTATTTGACAAGCTTAATTTCTGAAATTTCGTGAGAGATTGAGAGTAATGATTTTTTTTCTTGAGTTTTATTGAAGTTAAGACTTTAACAAATGGGGCCAATAAGATGGTTTAGCACATTAAAGCAGTTGAAGCCAGGTCTGATAATCTGAACCTTGGGACCCAGAGCACAGAAAGAGAGAACTGACTCCAGGTTATTTTCTATTCTTCCCGTGCTTCTGTGGCACAGCCAAACACACACTATATGTAAATAAATGATTAAAATATTTTCACTTCTATTTCTATCACGCTGGTCTTCTTCAGTGCTTTTATACTCTACCTCAGATTTTAAATGTTATAAGGATAGGAAGGGAGAGAATGGACATCTTTTACTTGTTCATAATTTTAGTGGAAATGCTTTGAATTTCTCTTGCCATAGGGTGTTGCTGTCTGCGGGCTTTCTGTAAACTGTCTTTATTACATTGAGGTGTACCCCTTGTATCTCTCAGCTCGTCAGGACATTTATCTTGAGGTAATGTTGGCTTTTGTCAATGGCATTTTCTGAGTCTAATAAGCTGTCCATGTGGCTTTTATGTTAGTCTGTTTATGTGCTCGGTTACATGTATTCATGTCCATATGATGATCCATCCCTGTACCTCTAAACTGAAGTCACCTTAATCATGGGCCTTAATTGTTTGATGTGTTTTTGTTTTTGTTCAACAAGTATTTATTGAGATTGCTTGCATCTGTCTTCCTAAAGGATATTGTTCTATAATTTTCTTTTCTGTTGTAGTTGAATCTCTGAATGGCTTAATAATCTGGGCAATAACAATAATGACTTCATAAAATAGGTAATATATTCTTTAATTTTTATTTTGTCAAATGATCTGAGTTATATTATTGACATTTTTTTCTTAATAGTTGGTGTTGGTAGAATTCTGTGTTGAGACCATTTAGCACTGGGCTCACTTTTGTTTGGGGGATTTTAATAACTATAATAACTATTTTTATTATATTTTATTTTATTTCATTAGAGATTGTGAGTCTGATAAACTGTTTATTTAACTTTGGAAGTTAGTATATGTTAAGAAATTTATTTAATTCTTTTATGTGCTCTATTTTGCCTCATTAAAGCCTTATTGGAGGAACCTTTTTAAGTGATATTTAACATAAATACATACAACTGGACAATGCACATAGAAAGAAAGATTTTGAGTGCTCTGCTGTAAGTAGGGTCTCCTTCTCAAACTTTTCCCTTCAAGGTTCAGTGATCCTTTTTGGGAAGGATGCAGAAAAACTATAAGAAAAAGTTGAAGGCTGTTGATGACTTTAAGGAAACAACATTTTAAAGACACAACAGGGCTGATGCACACACAAACTCACAGAAACAGTGACAACAGTATGCATAAGACCTGCTCACAGTTAAACCAGAGAAAACCCCAGTGTGGAGAAAAAGAAGTGGATTATAGGGGAGGAAGCTGCAAGGGGAGAAGAGATGGGTAGGAGGGGGGACTGTGGTTAGCAGGTAAAATGAAAAAAATAAACCAAAAATTTAAAATATAGAAGATGAAAGAAAGGAGATAATTTAGGACAGTTTTCAGTACAGTGTTTGAAAAATTATTAGGGCTCAGTTTCTCTTGGCTATGGTAACCTATCAGCATATTAGCATCTTCCTGTACAAAATAATTATTAACAGCTCTCTAAATGTTGGTTACTGAGCTCAGAGTGGACATTCCAATTCTCCTAGTTTCCTGTCTGTTATTTTGGCATCCAGTTCACATCCAGTATCGAAGTTGTGTTGATGACTGTGCTGTGCAATTGTTCATCTTTCTAGAAGTCTCAGTCAAGTCAGATCAAGTCAGGCTGTTCAGCCTTTAATAATATAATAACAAAAGAAAATAAATTTCTATCCCTACTGAAGAAGATATTTTAAATTAATACGTTGGAAGAGGAAATCAGTTATCTTCAATAAAGTTTCAGTGAATGGATCAACCACCCTTCAGGGAGTATATAAGTACTCCCTATATTTGGGAGTACTTGGTAAACAAAGGCATGTTGTAGAATATTGTTTTAAGGTGTGTCATTTTTGTTTTTGATCTGGCATATTGGGATTAATGTTCAAAGACATGCTGCATTTCTTTCATGTTGCATTTGTCCAACTCTGTGAAGCTGTGTTACCGGATGTTACCTAAAACACGGGATGGTCTAACAAAGAGCTGAACGGCCAAAAGCGAGGCAGGACTGGTATAGAGGGAAGAATAAAGAGAAGAAATCTAGGTGGTAAGGAAGAAGAACAAGAAATGAGGAAAGGGGCCCAGTTACCCGCTGAACAGCCAGTCACAGAGTAAGAGTAAAAAATATACAGAAATAAGAAAAGGAAAACGCCCAAGGCAAAAGGTAGACATAATGATTTTTAAGAGCTGACTAGCAATAAGCCAAGCTATAGCCAGGCATCCACAGGTAAGAATAAGTCTCTGTGTTGAGATTTCTTTGGGAGCTGGGTGGAACATCCACCAAAGAGTAAAAAATAAGCCAACAATAAAAAGCAGACTCCTGTTTTAGAGGGGTGTTTGTCTTACTGTTTTATAAGTTTGCATTGATTTTTTATCTTTTTTCTTTACATTTTATTTATAGAAAGAATATGAAGTTAGGTGGGTAGGCATGTGGAGAGGATCTGGAATAGAAATGAGGAACTGTGAATATTAAGTAGATCTTGGGCATGCCTCTGAGAAATGATCTTAATTTTTCTATTTGATGTAGAAAGATTCACCCTGAATGTTGGAAACACCACTTCTTGGGCAAAGCACTTGACTGAATGAAGAAGATATATGAGCAGAACAACAGAATTGATGCAATAATCACTGCTTTATACTCTACTGAATATATGGTGACCAGATGTTTCAATATTCTGTTGCCTTGATTTCCTGGCAATGAAGAACTCTGCCTTGGAATTGTCAGCTAAATAAACCTTTTTATTACTTATGATGCTTTGCTCTGCATATTTTATGACAAGAAAGAAAACTAAGATACTTTTTATTTATTATTGGTATCTTTCAGGTTGTATATTTCACGAAAGCAAAGGACTTGTCATATTTCAGCGATTTTGATTTCAGCTTGTTTTCCTCATAAGAAACTGTGTTGTTCCTCATATTTTTCTTTTGCTTGTAGGCTGTGAGATGTTAAACAGTTACTAAATATTTGGTGTTGACTACAGATGCTCACTAAAGCAGATAGTAGCAAAAGGAAGTTGATGTTAATGGTACACCTCTTCCCTGGAATTGCTTCTTTTCCTTCTTTCATTCGTATCTTATGATGATTAAGATGCTGGTCAAACTTCAATGGCAGTAGCTAACTTTCTAGAAAATTATTAAAATTTTAAAAGAAGTAAATGAAAATAATTAATCAAAAGTGTTAAACTTTCATAAGAAAACCTTTCCACAGTCCATGTATTCATCCAATTAAGCATTACTCCAAGTCTACTGGGTTTTAATAGTACGCTGTGTCTATACAATGAGCCATGTCTTTTATATAGTGATCAAAATTTCCAAGAATCATTGATGAGATGGGCTCATCCCACACACTGGGATTATTTTTACTGACATATGGATATAGAAACAAAATATCTTTCTGCTTTTTCTGTGAAATAAAGCACAGTTCACAAAAATAAAAAAAAACTCATTCAGATATGGTTCTTTTTAAACATTCAATGAATTCTTTCAACCTTCTCTAAAATTGCAAGCCTTGCCACCATGAACTGTATCTCATATTACAGTATTGTTTCTTGTACTTTAAAAAAAAAAATGCCACCAGTAGTGATATATTGTGTATTTAATATAATCAGTTTGGAAGATCTGAGAACAGAATCACCCACAGTCACACAGTCATGCCATGACAGTCAGGGAGTGGTAACTCATGTCTTTAATCCCATTAAGTGAGATTGAATTATTGGTGACCCATTCCTTTAATCCCATCACTCAGGAGACAGAGATCTTTCTCTGTTTCTGTGGGTTCGAGAACTAACTACCAGACAGTAGTAGTTCACATCTTTGATCCTAACTCTAGGATTATGATGCAGAGTTGAAGCCAGAAGTAAAACAACTGGTTAGAAAAGGATATTTAAGGCAGGAGGAGGCAGGCATGCATGTATTCTGTATAAATGACCAGCCAGGCAATGGTGGCCCCTGTCATTAGTCCCGGCATTGGGAGGCAAAGGAAGGAGGATCTATGTGAGTTTGAGGCCAGCCTGGTCTACAAAGCAAGTTCCAGGATATCCAGGAATGTTACACTAAAAAATCCTGTCCTGAAAAAATTACAAGAAGGCTGGAGAAATGCCTCTATCCTCTGATATTCCAGACTGATTTTATTAAATATACAACTTAGTACTATTTAGAATCCCACACTGATTAATTCCAACAGTGAGAGAACAGAGTATTGAAATAATAGCAAGGTCGTAATCTAATTGATTTTAGGATGAAACACTTGAAGCAGTTCTTGTCTGCTTCATTACTTCAATGCAATGGTGACAGGTTGACATAGATCTTAACAGTGCTTCTCTGCGTGTTTTATATTCCTTCAAGGAAAGCAGTTATTTCCTCAACAAGTGTTTTCCTTAGTGAGGTTTTAAGAAGCAAGACAGGTGAAAGAAAGTGTTCAAAGTCTTGCGTTTCTAAACTGAGTCATGAGCATGACGAAGATGCGTCAGAGGATGCAAACTGGAAGAAGAACATTGATACTGCTTAATTCCCACAGAGAGTCAAGTGCTTATCAACCGCAAGTCCCACTGGAGCTTAGAGAATGCTTCACTAGAGTCTGAATGGTGCTCAGTTACTGTGCTCTCCACTACACCACCCTTTATAACTGTGATGTTAGTGAGGAAGAAACGGCAGTCCAGAAGACCTACCTATACAGTGTCAGAGGAACCACAACAGCCAACCAGAGTGAAGGTGACTTCTGAAGACCTAATAGTAATAAAAGCTGCCTTTAAGATGAGATCCGCAGATCTGGGGTCCTTTGAATGTTTTTGATACTAAATCTATGAAATAAATGGTTCTTTAAAATTTAATAAAATAAAAAGGACAAGCTATTAAAATTTTCATATAAACTCTCAACAGGAGCAATAAATAATAACAATCTCCTAACGTCCTTGGAGATTTTAGAAGAAGCCATATTATATACCTAACAATCAAACAAATATATTAATCTAATAAAAGTTTGCATTTCTTACCAAAAATCTTTTTTTTTTAGTAAATAAATAACATTTCGTGATCAAAACAGACTTGTTCGGTTTCAGAATTGTTAAATCTTTATGTCTTTAAAAAAAATTAAAGTCAACTGATAAATGAAGAGTTTAAATTATTGTAGGTAGTTATTGACATCTCAGTGCAAACATCACGCTTTAAATCACTTCTCATTATTGAATACTGCACAGAGGTACACATCTTAATGTTTCGAAATAGAATCTAAATATTTAATATTTATTTCATTCTAAGTAGAGATATAATTAAAATTGATACGGCTTTAAAATATACACATGGATGGTTAAGAAGAAAATGATAGAGAAGAAATTTTCTCCTTTGCTATTTTATAAACATTCTTCACTATAACAGCTGTTATTATTATTTTTATCAACTCCTGGTTTGCTTCTGTCTTTTGAACTTGCATGTCCTTTGGCCCGTAGTGATATTCATTGATGGATGCTCTTGGTATTCAGAAAAAATGCCTTTCTCTGCCTCTTACTGCAAAGTTCAACAATGACAACCAGAGATTAGTGTGTATGCACACTTTCCATTATGGATTTTAAGAAATACTTTTTGAAAGGCTTGGGAGAACAAATAAAAAATCTCTTATAACTTAAGTTCGAAATTAACTCTTTGATTATCATGACACTATACATCTGGCTAATAGAAGCCCACAATATGTATTACATTCATAAATACATAAAAAAATAATACCTCTCATCAACGTAAGGCCTCACATTAACATGTACAAACTCTATACATATATTTACAGTCTTAAAGATTGTATTTATATCTAACTCTTTTAGCATATTATTGTGTAATATTTAAGTGAATTTCAACTAGGTCAACATAAAAAAGAAATAACATTATTTCAATAGCATTTTTTCAATCAATTTAGTACTAAAACTTTGCAAATCACTATAGCTACTCAAGAGGACTAGGAACAGAAACTTTTGCCTTATTTTTAAAAATACCTAATGGGAAAGAATACGGCAAAGTAAATAAGATAGTCATGAAATACTTCTATTTTAAATAGTCTCGCCTTGTTTTAAAATTTAGAATGCGTGATTTAAACATTATGTTCTTAATTGCTTTATGACATTGAAAATTTGAAATCAACAAATAATATATTATTGCTTTGAGATAAGCTGTATATATTTATGTTTCTGCATAATTTACCCTATATTTATATATGAAGTGCAAATTTATACTATGAATATACTAGGTAACATAGTTGGAAAATATTTCCAATTAGATTCCATATTATGACCCTAACAAGGATGCATTTCAGCTAAGATAAAAGCATACCTGGTACATTTTTCATGCATTAGAGATTTTAATCAGGTAATCTACACAGCATCTGGAAACCTAAGTAGAGGCAAAGTCTGCCATAACAAAGGCACTGTAACAGTTCACCTTCAGTGAAGAACAATAATGCATTATTAAATTCACTTTCCTGCCCAGTGGTTACACTTAGCTGACCACAGCAAATTTGCTTTCTGCCTGGTCCTCACAACTTGGCAGAAAAATAGATTCTGTCACATTTAACGGGTTTAGAAAATGACAGGATGCCTCTTCTGTTTTAACTATAAACCATAATCTTTCTGAGGTAAATATAATTATAAATGTTTTTGGTCTTGTCATTCTATGGAGAGATATTAGAAATATGTTATCATCGAACCATATATCACCATGGCTACTACTAATGAATGGAACTAAAACTATATCAAATACCTAGATTTCTTATGGAATCCTCATCCTATACAACAACATAATTCTCGTAATTCAATAAAGAGACCGGACAGGGACATAGAATGATGGACACCACAGAAATGGAAGGTTTATTATACCCAAGTTTACATTATACATTTTAGTGTGTAATTGTTCTAGCATGAAAATGTCATATTTAGCAAACTTGACTTCAGCTTCTAGAATGTAGCCTAAACAAACATCTGAAGACATTCTATAGTCATAGAATAATTACCAAAATTAAAATACATAGTATTAATAATATTAGTATTAACCCTACCATCCTGTATTTATCATAGGTCTTTTCATATATCAATTATAAAGATTATATCATTTTCCTATCTTAAAAAAATGTTAAATATGGAATATTTTGGTTAGTAACATTTTTAATTATCTTTCTTATTTTCCTAGTAACATTTTTTATAAAAACAAGTCTATATCATAAAGGTATTATTTATGACTAATAATGATCACTGATTTATTAAAAGGAAGATGATAGTAAATGGTACCATGTCATTTAGAATATTTATTCCCATCTAGGTGGAAATAACTTTCCCATACTGAAGGAGGATGGTTTCCTTATCTAACAATGAGTATCAGTTACACATGGAAGTGTTTTCACGATTTCTGAGAATATCTTAAAACTGACACATATGCTTTACTTTATTTCTCAGTAATTTTTTCATGATAATGATGTAGGAGAAACACGAAAATGCCTACCTTTATTTGTCTTAGCATTTGATTATTCAAATAAGCTACCTAATGCCTTTAACAAAAAGAAAATGTTGGAAAATAACATGAATTGCATTATCTGCTGTTTATTTAGAACCTAAATGCATTTATTGTTTTTCATTAAGCAAGTGGACTTTGCAATTTGCACTCACCTTTTTCTATATGTCACATTTTCAATACAGTTTAACTTGTTTATAGGATTCTTATAAATTTTGATGATAATGTGCTAATCATTGACATAAAACAAAAGTCTGCAATAATTAAATGAAAAATGAAACTTTCATGACATTTCATTGACATTTTTACATAGTGTTAAGAGTCAATGTTTTTTATCTATAAAGATGACCTGTGGTATTTGCAGGGGAATTGGTTTCAATTATTTTAATTCTAGAAGTTCTATAAATTAGTTACTACAAAATTCTATGGAGCTTTTTAAACATTTAATGTCTTTCAGCTTGCTATATCCTCAAAAACCTATTGACATTTATGGCAAAATCACTGATCTTTGCCCAGAAATATTTTCAGCATTATAAATTTTAAAATTATAAATCAAATATCAAAGAATATTGTGATATAGAAATAGAATTTAAATTAAAGGTGAGAAAATATCTTATTCTTATATCATTGCTATTAATTTGTCCATGCCATAAGCTTCTATATTTGTTGGGACCATTAGATTCTTAGCTATATAAAAACCAATGGAACAAAAAGGGTATTTTGAGAATTTATAACTTTTATTGTTAATATCAACCTTTCTAGCATAATTCTTAAACTCTCCTACAATACACAAATTTTCCTTTCGTGACTTGTCTAAACCAAAGTGAATGGATGGCCACACACCTAGGAGTAAATTATGTAATCTTACTGTGACATAATTCATTAAGAATTATAAAGACACAAAGTGTGGTGAGTATTGGTGTTATATCTGCTTTAGGTTGACAAAGGACATGGATATGTTCAGAACATAATCTATGAAATTTTCAAAATATTAATAAAAATGTGATTTAAAGATTTTCTTTTTTTATACTCAGCATAAAAAGGGATTTATTTTCTTGACAATTTTTTTTCTTCTAATGTCTTATAGTTACAACTTTGACTTGTCTCTGTGTCTCTTTGTTTCTCTGTATCTCTGTCTCTGTTTTACACATGACTTTTTCTTCATTTTATTTTAATTTTTTTAATAAAAAATTGTCCTTTAAAAGATTTTCTATTCAGAAATCACTACTGTGATATGTATGTACACTCTAAAATCAATGAGGTTTTTCCTACATAAAGTTTGAAGAGCAGACAACTTTTATTACAGGTTGTAAAGGAAAGAAGAAATTGTAGGTTATCTAACTTATTAAGTAATCCTAAAACTATGACCATTTCATGGCTAAAGTGCTTGTTGTTAACTTGGACAATAATGGAGCATGTGTAAAGATTTAAACATTGATAAATTAAAGAACAATCAATATTCAAATTCAAAGAATGATTTGTAGTGACTATTAGAGTGACAGGAATCATGTTAGGTTGAAATAAACACAAAATTAATATATAAGAGGAGTCTCCTTTCAATGTTATGAGCCCAGACTTCTCTCCTTTTGTTCATGGTATACAACTGAAAGCATCGCTTCTATTTGGATACAACATAGTTACATTTGATTACATGGACTATAAACAATTTCAAACATCAAAATTATATTTAATTACATCATTTTCGATGTATTTATGAAGGATCATTATTGGACTCAGGACTCATTCATCATGGGTTTGCACTTTAGATTATAACTCAGTGTTATCTTTCCTTTCATTTTGAATGCTTTTCGAAATAATATAATATAAAAATAAAAATCCTTGGCCAATTAGGGAAAAATTACCAGAGAAAAATCTACTGTTGCCTCTCAATATTAGCATCTACCTTTGTCTACTAGCTCCATATCCATAACTGGAGATATACTTGACTTTTGCCTTATATCTCAGCAGATAAGTAGATGATGTTTTGGATGACACACATGGTAGCAAACATAAATCATGTAGTAAGCTTAATTTCACTGTTTCCTTCCTTTGGACTTTCTTCTACATAATATTGAGAAAATACTAGAGAAAAGGTATATTATTGTTGATTTAAAAATTCCCTCCTCCGTTACAATTAGAGATAAGTCATGCCCAGCAATTTTTTTCTTATCCATGGGGAATAATAAAATTCAGAGAAGCTCTTCATCCTCAGATAGAAGATAAACTGGCTATATTTATAAAACCTCCCCAAGGAGAACATCTTCCCTCTGACTGTCTTGCATATTTTCCCTAAATATACCCCCGTGTTGTCACTAAAATACCTACTGCCCTCATTTCTCAGATTAACTGAAGCTATTGAACTATGTCATGGACTGGACCTCAATGAAGAGAAATAGTAATATTGCTGTGTATTTGTCATTTTAGTGGTGAATCTACAACGAGAACTTTATAACCACAACTAAATTCTCAACATTTGTTTTTATATTCATAAATAAGTGCAATCCTAAACCCTAATTCAGGAAACTCCTCTTTCCCAGAGATGGAGAGAATTATGGAAAAACTATAACCAATCAAACTACAAAGTTACATGTTTCACTCACAATGGTGTATCTACAAAATAATTCCAGTACTTAAAGGGTCAGGAACATTGAAGAAGAGTGATAGACAGACTAGACTGTAAGAGTCAGACCACTAGAGAGTGTACTATGAGACTGTGTTCCCTACTAATATCAGAAGCTTCACTAGTTAGGTCTCACCAATCATGAATGCACTACTGACTGTCTAATACTATCCTGCCAGTCCTGAAAACATACATACAAGTAACATTACATAAACATGTACACACACACACACACACTTCAACTAAAGAAAAGGCCATAACTTTTGAGATAGCAATGATGGGTATCTTAGAGACTTTGGAGGGAGGAAACAGAAGGGGAATGATATAATTGTAATCGCAAAGACAAATAAACAAAATACATGAAAGTAGTAAAGTAAGTCCTGACCTGAATGGTTACCTTTAAATAAAAAATGTACTTTTGGGTAAATAGAGAGCACAGTGCTCTTAAAATTTATATAAATAGTCATATTTTTCTTATTATCAGATACTTGATTCAAAACTTTTTCATTAATATGTCTTGAAACTACCATGTTTTAGATATTTCATTTAAAATTAATCTCTGAATCTTTATCAAGGCAGTTGTCACATGGGAGGAAATAATAAATTGCTGAGTAGATAAGCAAATATGAAGAAATCTGTTTTGTCTTACAAGTGTTAACATTGTTAAAATATTGCTGAGAAGCCATTCATGGTGATTTTACCTATGTGTATGGGATAACGTCTATAAAACTTTATCATCTCTTTCCTTAAATGTTTGTTGATATAATATTTTATGTGCTAGTACTCACATTAGAAGATAGTTGAACAGATATATCGTTTAATCTTTATTCAGCACACTACAGAGCACCAGTCTAGAGTAGGTACCTATATCTCTATCATATGTACACTACACTTCTGTACACTCCATTGTGAGTTATGAATTCTATGTTCTTCTTCAGGTTCACTGTTTACTTCAAAGCATGCCAGTGTCCACTAGATGTATCATTGATTGAAACCTTAACAAGTACTTCACACAGAGCATTAAAATGTGGTGGTCTGTTTTCTACATTTCCCTGCTTATCATAGCTTACTACTACTTTGTACTGTCTGTGCCCTTGAGATGCAACATGTCCATAACATACCTACAGAGATGGGGGTGTATTCCTATTCTCATGATCATGTTTTAGGTGCCACTAATTAGTAAAGTTTTTAAAGATAAAAAAAAAAAAACTGGAGTTCAAAGGAATTAAGTGACTTACTAAGTTGGCATCTCAAGCCAGCACTTACACAGAAAGGAAGATCGATTCTAAGGCTTTGTTGTGTATGTGCTTGAGTGCATAGCCCCTGATGGGCATTACTGACTTTAATAAACATAAAAAAATATTTCATAAACTCAGACTAAAGTTATAATCTTAGATTATTTGTTTCATTGTAGGATTTACTACAAATAATGATTATATTTATAAATAAATAGTCAATATACAGCAAGTTGCTACACTATATGATAACTACATATTTACATTAGAGTTATGTCTTCACTAATTAACATATCTCTTACATGTTCTAAATTAAAAATGTATACAAAAATTATAAGCCACAAAGTTATATTTTGTCTGTATTCATGCTAAAAATAGCTTAAAATACATAAAAGGAAAATGAACCTTTTAAACATTTACTTATTAATGATCTATTTTTCAAGTATAAATATTGAAAAAAGTAACAACACATAATACACAATAGTTTAATTTTTGTCCTCTTCAAAAATGATAAACCATATATGTGTGTCAGTACATATCTATAATATGTAGTCGTCTTGAGTTTTACAAAGTATCTTGACCCAGTCTTGATATATCTACAAATGTACCAGGATAAACACTTTTTCTTTCCCTATTAAGAGAGCTTGTTATTATCCATTAGTTTTACACAGTATGACACTATGATTTGTAATAATGGCAGAGAAGCATTCTAGCACCACCATACTTAGACAAGAGCAAAATCTCAAAGATGTCATATTTGTCCACCTACCACTTTTAGCCACATAGCATATATATAGGGTTAGAAGAGAAATTTCCTCAAGGCTGTGGCCTGTCATAGGCATGTCACTAATGGGGTTGGTGCTGAAATGATGCACTAATTGTTTCTAAAGTAACTTAGTCCCTCATGTCAAATATAAGATTACTTTTTAAGTTAACGTGTTAATATGAAAATTTAATATTGGTAGGATCTTAGTCATTATCATTTGTGATGAGATTAGGGAGCATCATAATCTTGTGTTACATTACTCCATGAAAAAGCAAAAACATTTGTTTGGAAGACTTCAACGGCATATATATCATTTATTCCTAAAGTTTAATCACCTCTTAGGTATAGCAATATGCAATTATTTTAAAAAGCATCTCCATATACAATATATTGCATATAATTAATTAAATGAACTATCAAGACTGTGAAGATTAAATAAGAAGAAAGAAATATCATTAAAACCTCTGTTATGGCCTAAAAGTTAACTAAGCAAAGTGATCTAGTGAACAATCCCTAATTAAAATGCCTGATACAAACAAAGCGTAGACAAAAAGCACTAAAAACAATTGAACACTTATTTTATTAATCTAATGAATCATGTATCATATCATTACAACTTTGTATATATCATTAATTTCATTCCTTTCACTTAAGCCTTTTATTGGGATTACTTCAGTTATTAGTTGGTCTAATGTATTGGTTACCTCTAAATCTCGCTCTGCAATCTCTTCTTATCTTGTTGCATAAACCCTTTCGTGTTATTCAAATTGCTTCATTTATTATGATAGCTTCCCCATGTAAATTGTGCTGACTGCTCGCCCTTGCACAGTCCTCATTAGACTAATGAAAACCTTCAAACGAAAAAACTAAACAACCTGCCAAA
This sequence comes from Phyllotis vaccarum, assembly GCA_033318265.1. Taxonomy (NCBI): domain Eukaryota; kingdom Metazoa; phylum Chordata; class Mammalia; order Rodentia; family Cricetidae; genus Phyllotis; species Phyllotis vaccarum. The sequence continues at coordinate 26,388,869 of JARWLC010000005.1, read as the reverse complement.
TAAAGGTCTGAGGTTATTATGAAAATTACAACTCTGGGAGCTGGAAGAAGCTCTGTTCATTAATTCATGCTCAGCAAATTGCTAACTAATTTAGTTGCACTCCTCTGCATTAATGGATTATTTTATAAAAATGTTTTCCACAGCCCAAGACCTTTGGTGCATGCTTTTGAGAGGCTTGAATTCTAATCAACCTTAACAGTAAATTAGGAATGTAATATCTAAATAATAATTGGGATGGCATATGGAGGAAAATAGTGTTTAAAATCCCATGAAAGGTGCTTTTGGTTTTCAGCCTCATCTGTCAATTTCACAGTAGTTAAAACAATTGTACTTGTTTAATATTCTAAAACTGTACCATAAGATACTAGCAATGTCAGTAACATACAATTTTGAACAAAATTTAAAATATGACTTCTAGTGGAACAAAACTAATTATGACAAACAGAAGTTATCACATAAATCTCCCCAATCATTTTGTCAAGAGAAAAGATTTATTGGTAATAGGTAGCAAAAAGTCAAAAGAAAATACTGTGTCCAATTCTCCAGAATAGTCAAGTAATTATCTCTTTTACATAATGTTAAAAATATGATCAAGTTATGCATTTAACACAATAGCTACTATTCCCTATTCCCTTCTGATCTAATATGTCAGGCGCATTAGTCATGGTATTATTACAATTTGGATAAGTTTTGCTACAAGTTTAGACCTTCTGCAGACTGGGCTGAAAGGTTGTGTTAAATCATCACATTAATGGAATGGAAGACTGTAAACTGCTTCCATCAACAAAGAGAACAGAGCCATTACTCTGCTTCTTAAACCTGAATCCAGCCTTTGTAGAAAGATTTCAAGCACCAAGCTGTGGCCCTGTGAGCTGGTGTAGGGCCACTTGTAGGCATGTCTAAAATCCACAGAAATTTCAATGAAAGGTGAATATGTATTTTAGGCAGGATTGAGAAGATACTTTCACAATGCAGAACTTTCCAGGTTTTAAAAAGTGCTATTGAAAGGATTTTCAAGTAACAAAAATATAATGGTTTAGAAATGTATATGAACTTATTGTAAGGGCTCTTTTGTACAATTCTAGTACATGGTAGACAGGGGAAAAATAATTATCCCGGGTTGGAGGCCAGCCTGGGATATACATTACGTTTCAGGCTATACTGGACTACATAGAGTGAGACTCTCTGTTAAAATAACAGAACTAAATTCATCTGCATTTAATGAACATCAGCAATGATAAAATATCTTCAATTTGTCTTAAGAGAAGTCATTTTTACATCAAATAATCATGTACCAGTTTTGTGATTTGGCTTTTTATCTCAAGCCAGAACTTGAAACATATCATACTGAAATGCATGACATTATAGATTCCTATCACTTCTCTATAGAAGTAGCAAGAGCACACAGTGCTACTTATTCTCTTTGGAAACTCAGCATTTGTAGTTATGAAGGACAAACAGAAATGTAACTACTCTATTAGGTTAACAACAACCAGACCAGTTTTTGGAATTGCTGAACTTATAATGACCATGTTGGGATGTTTCTAATGAATTTAATCAGAGAATAACATAAAATGTCTTATAGTGAGTTGAGAAAAAGCTTATCTGCCCATTTACCAAATTAAAATGTACCAAACAAAATACTTAGAGCTCTACTAAACAAGGTTAATAAAATTAATTCAGTATTTCCAAAATGAGATTGCGGTGTAGAGTGATTCTAAAACATATGCATTTAAAATGGTACATAGCCTCTGCAAACCACTTCCACATCAGACAGATCATGCAATTTCAACCAGAAACAGAAAAAGTAGAAGCAAATAAACATTTAGCACTATCCCAACATGTTGCTGAACCAAAGAATGATAGGACATTAATTTATTAATTATGTGAAAAAAGTTGTTCAAAATATCTCACTTGAAAGATTAAATGAGGCTTTTGTAATGATTGATAAATCACAAAGGAAACAGACCTGCTTTTGGAACTAGCATGTTAATGCACCAATATTGCTTTCTACTTTCATCTCACGTGAGACATTCTAACAAAGTTTTTAGAAAGAATGTAGGGAATATATGTATATAAAATTTTGGAACACACAAATCTGTCAATTATATCTCATCATATATATAAATGATATGTGTAAGTAGTTCAAAAGAAGCAATCCAACTCACTAAAGAGGTTCTCCTTTGACTTCTAATATTTTCAAACATATCACATCCATGTCTGTCATCTAGACTTAAATTTGATGCAGAATCTCAGATATTGGATTGATAAAATAAACTGTAGTATATATTGACATTGGGAAAATATTTGGAATTCTATGAAAAAGGGACTTTTAAATGAGACATACCTTTATAATAGTTACATGAGACAATAAATTTTGATATGCTTCATTCATAGCATTACTATGTTAATTAGTGTTTTATCAACCCAATGTTTTAAAGGAGAAATCTATTTTTGAAGATAAAATCTTGAGTAAAGTAATTTAAAAATCTCCAAATTCCATTGTTTAAAATAAAAAGTAAGCACATTTTAAAACATTTGGAGAGAAAAGAGCAAAGTCAGGCTTTAGCCACTTTAAAAAATAATATAGAAGATTCAGTGTAGCAAATAAAATATTAAAAGTAGAATTTAAATATGACCATGTTGCAGTCTATGTTGGTGCATTTATTTAACACTGTGTCCTCCAATGAATAGTGACAAATTAAATCATTTTATCCAAGATGACAAACACTGTGAAACTTGGATAGTCTCTTGAACATCCCCCCTCAAATTTGACCTCTTTCTAAAATTCTAGTGTCTTGAAGAAGATACCAATGTAGGAAAATATTCTATTTCTGAAAATCAAAAAGAATTCACATCATGTTAATGAATATGCATGTTTGCAAAAGAGAAAACAGGTGAAAGAAATGCTTTCACTGTAGGAGGAACTAAAGGAACAAGAAGCAGGGAGGGGAGAAAGGACTGGAGGAAGACAGCGGCAGGGGCAGAGAAAGAAGGAGGACAAACAGAAATGTAACTTTTTTGTTTTGTTTCCCCATTTAGATTATAATGCATAGTTACTAGTGAGGTGCATAATATTAGAAAAAAATAAAAACAAAATTCACTAACATAGAGAAGAACTCAAGTCTTGAGTCAATGTGTGCTTAGTCGTGTCACCGACCTTAATGCCTTAGCACTATCAGAGTTTCAAAGTTGTTGCAGGGTACTTGTTTAACTGTGCAAAGATATGCTACATTAGTTTAACTATGTAAAGATAGGTTGCTTTGGTTAGCTATGTGAAGATGTGTTGCATCTGTTTAATTATGTAAAGATTTTGTTTTACCTTGCCTGTCTAAGTCACCTGATTGTTCTAATACAAAGCTGAATGGCCAATAGCTAGGGGTAGATGGGATTTCCAGTGAAAAAGAGTAAACAGAAAAGGAATTTAGGCTCAAGAAAAAGATATACCAGGGAGACACCATAGGCCAGAAAGACAGACACGAGGAAGCAGGAAAGGACAAACACAATAAAAGAAAGGTTTAAAATCTTGAAGCAAAACATAGGTGAATATAAACAGGTTAGATTATGTTAAAAGAGCTGGAATGGCAAGCCTAAAATGAGGTCAAACATTCATAATTAATAAGTCTCCGTGTCTATTTGAAAGCTTGTTGATGGCCCAATGAAAACACCAACTGCACAACTGCACAAAGTCTTCCCCTGGTAAGCCTCTGAAGGCTGGCAAATACATTCTACAGATAACAGCATTTTAATCAGCATGTTTATTTTACAAACTCTTGACTTTAATGAAAATTTATAATTTTTATTTTATGCCTAAAATTACTACATGTCTAGCCTCACTGTTACAAAACATTTTTTCTTGTTATAATTTAAATATGTTTTAGTTAAGCCTTCGCATGGCTCAAAAATCCACTGCAATGTTCTTTATTTAAAAAAAAAAAAAAAACAAAAAAAATGATAGTATCTACTTAGTTATTTGCTTTCTGAGCCATAATATTTATAAAGCTTCTGGACAATGAACTGATAGTAACTTTTTTGTCACATAGAATATAGTCAATAGCTTTTTAATATTAAGGAAGACATTACATGTTTAAAAGTTATTGATTAAGACTCCATACCACAATTATTTCAGGGATAAAATGAATTTTCTATCTATGTAAATTATCAGAGTTTTGTTAAGAATTATTGCCTTTTGAACGACTTAGTTGTTAGAAAGCAAATTACACATAAAAGTTCAAACCAAAAATGACATGAATATATAATTAATTTTTGTGTATTTTTTCTAAATAAAGTTAGTTGTTCAATACAGATATGAGTAATAAAGAAGTTTCAGGGCTACTGAGAGGGACATGATAAATGGAGTTATAAAAAAACAATTTTTAATTTAGGGGACTCTATCAATCTAGAGATCCCATGAATATTTCTTATTAATTCAGTATGCTAGAAGTAGATGAAAGAGATAGAAAGTTCTTTCAAGATAAAGAGCAACATAAAACAAGGCACTATAATTATATCAACATCTATTAAAATTTCCATAATTTGAAATCAATAGTAGTTTCATATTCCAGTCAGAATGATAAACATATAATTTTGTGTATGAAATATTGGGATACACTTGGGATTTGGTTAAGGTATTTCTTCTTAGAGAGAAACAATTTCAAAACCCCTGTTGTGACAGCTAACATTAGTAAAATACTAAGGCTTGATGTGTATCTTTAATCAGATTGCTCTCTATATAACCGTAAGAACAAAGGAAAGGTATTTTTGACTTTCACCTTACTATTAACTTGAAAGAATGTAATCATTGCCGTTGGCTTCACTTTTTTCTATTTCTTAGTATTTTCTGGCAATTTAATCAAAATAGCACAACTACATAGACAACTTGGCTTGTTTATAATCAATGTAAACGTTTAGATGACTTAGAGTTTATACACTAAAAGAAAAAGTGTATTAATAAATAAAAAATTTTCACAGGAAAAGGCAAAATATAGTAAATTTGTGGAGTAATGGATATACCGGGAAAATGAGAGACCAAGCTCAACACAGGCAATTTTAAAAAGTTTCATGATAATTATAACAACATATAACTATTTCAGTCTCCTAACTCATAGTTATTACAGGTCTCTCAACCTGAACAATAAGGTTGTAGATTTCCCTTCCCATCAAGTTTACTAATGGTATTCAGTGCTTTGGATATCAGAATTTACAGTCCTTCATTGTCATATCTACACTTTATACTTCAATTCCCATTCTTTGACACCAATGTCCTTGAAAGTAATTAATCCCCAATATATTGATATCCATTTCATATCATCTGTCAAATTTCATATCTGCTTCTTTATAATTATATTTTCCTTATTGTTTGTGTGTGTGCAAACCAAGAAAGATGTTTGTAAATCAGACGGCAAACTTCTCATCTCTTTTATACTGTTCTGTTCTCCTCTATCCAGAGATCAAATCAGATCCTCAGGTTTCCAAGTACTGTTCTCACTGGCTAAATCATATCTACAGCTCCCTCATAGCTTTTTCCATTGAATCAGCTAAACAGCATTCATAGAAATTTGAGAAAAGAGATGCTAATTTTCTGTAGAGATTTGCTTTTTTGCTGAACCTTTGGAGAAATGACTCTGTTAATCTAAGCAATTATTACATTAAAATAATACTGAAAGAATTTTACAAAATATGTCCTATGTCAATTTTTACATTTCTGTGCTGTAATGATCTTTAATTAAATATGAATGAAATAATATATAACACAGGTTGTCTTGACTGTTGAAGAATACAAGGCGAGGTCCTAGAACTATATAGAACACTAAAGTTATAATAGCTTGTTGTCAAGTTTATAAATACACAATGATATATATGTACGATAAATAACAGAAAAGTTGGTTAATTACTATTTCTCAATAGTATCTCCGCTTTAACATGGTAAATTTAAACACAGAGAAGTTTATTATGTTCCCATGAATGTTCCAAAGAACTGATAGTTTTACTTGTAAATATTTACATTTTTTCTTCTCCAAGGGATTTAGTAAGACTGAAAACCATTTTAGGAAAATGTTTCATAAGCGTTCTTAATGTTTTCCCAAGATTATTTTTCTCTCCTTAAAAAGCATTTTTATTTAAGAACTTAAATATATAGTTTTAACACCCTTTATAAACTACAAATAATTTTTTTGATGAAGAAGATTGAACCCAGTATATTATGCATGCTAGACAAGTAATGTTTGTCCTACCAGTTTTTATATCATTTGGTATTATTGTCAAAATAAGAATTCTATATATATATATATATATATATATATATAATATTTATTTAATATAAAAAAACTTTCCAGAATTATATCAAGAAAGAGAAGGTACAGAAGTTTGTGGAGGAAAGAACAGGAAAGGAAAAATGATGTAATGATTTCATAATCTCAAAAATCAAAGAAAAAATTAAAAGGAAATAAAATTTGAATAAAAGTAACTGAGATTCTAGAGTCAAAAAACCAACTTGAATTTAAAAACATGTATTTATACATGTACTTATACATGTTCCTTCTCTCCTCCTCAGGAGTTGTCTACTTTTGTTTTGAGGCAGATATCTATCACTAGGAAGTAGCACCCACAAATGGGTGAAGAGTGTTGGCCAGAAATCCCTGATAGTCCATTTTTTTTTCTCCTCTTCCCCACCTTTAGGATCACAAGTACACCTCCTTCTTAGTTTGCCTGGGGCCTGGGGAAGGACCTCAGACTCTAATGCCCTCTAGACAACCCTTCAAGGACTGAGCCTTCTACCCTATTTCCCACACCTTTTGAAATGATGGCAAAGATTCACTTGAGAATCTAAAAAGACATAATAATCATGCACCTTTAAACCAGAAAATAATTTCAATAATACTTTTCATGTTCTAGCATCCTAAATAAGATATAATGGCCTTGAATACACTTGAAAAGACAAACAATAACCTTAAAATTTTCAAAATTAACATCAGAGACATATAAATCTTTTTAAAAATAGGTTGTGAAAATTTAATTGTCACCTACCTTTGCAAAACAGGAAAGTAACAGGTCTCCATTCAGACACCTTTTATTGAACAGAGCTAATTGTTCACTAGCATTATACATTTAAGATACTTATTTTGCTGATGCAAAAGTAGATAATGTATTTATTTGCAGAACAAAAGGAAGGGCATAGAATTGTAAGTTACCTTTTTCAATGTGAATTCTTTTTGTCTCATGTCCCATGTCATGACCAGCCAAATCTCCCTCCTTTGGCCCAGGAATCACATTTGGTGATAAGCCCATCAGCATCTGGTTCATGGACAATCCATTCTGATGGACAGCTGTTAACCCCAAGCAAGGAAGAGACACAACATCATAACATTTCGGTAAAAAAAAAAAACAACAACAACAACAAAAAATTAGCAAAAATTTCGATACGCAATCTTTGAAATTATAATCCCTTAGTAAAATAACTTGGAGACTGATAACCAATGGGAATCCTATAGGATAAGAAAAAACACTAGAAATAACACCACATTACTGTGTCTGTTGTTACATGAAATAAAACATTTTCCATGGTTAGAATACGGTTGAATGTCCATATTAGTGCAAACACCTCTGATGAGGTATTCAGTATTATATTATTGTATTATTATTACATCAAGTTCTCTGCACAGTAGAACCTTTTCCAATTTTAAAAAGCTATTATCTGAATATAAATTCCCTTTAATACTGTTAGGTTTAAATGAGTGATGTCTCAGTAACCTGCCAAAATCAGTATAGTTTTCTACAATTAAAGAACTGAAATCATGATTTCAGAATGTATTGCATTCTACTCTATACAACATCATGTGTCATAAGGATAAGAAAATTTATGTACAAAGTAGTTTTTAGTAACTCAAATTCAATTAATGTCTATTAAATTATTGGAAAATAATTGCTTTGTCTAATGGCTAGTTGTGATCTGTCACATCTGAAATGATAAAATGCTATTGTTATTCAGATGATTGAACACTTGATTTCACAGAAATAAGTTAATGAATTCACTTAATGAACTGGTCAAACAAAATAAATTTTGTTATTTTGAAAAATTTGAGTAGGAAAATATTTTATATAAAACTTTACTTTCTTGGAAAAATAGGTATTTTAATGAATACATTGAATTGTCTTAAGAGTTACCACTAACAACCAGCATTTAATAATTTTAAGTTTCAATGGCACTATTATGAACAACGGAGTACATCATCTTATTGCATTTTTTCAAAAACTGTTTAATATTTCAAAACAGTAATGGCTTGTAACTTTAAAATAACAAATAATATAATCATCAGAATATGTTCTGCATCACAGTCTATGAGACTCCAAAGATTCTCAGCTTTGGTTCTGAGAAAAAATTCAAAGTTTGCATTTAACCAGGAGAAATGTTACAATAATTTAAGATAAAGAGCATTCTACAAGACAAATTTACATGTTTATTACAAAGTTAAGGTTATAAAGCGTGGAGGTGTAAAGGACACAGGAGGATATTTGGCATCTTTAGGAAGGTAAAAATACCACAACACGTGCTCTTTAGTTTATTCTTGCTATTAAAAATATTAGTTGGAAAACTCATGAAATGTAAAAATATCTACAGTTTTTTTTTTAATAATACAGTAATAGCACCTTGATTTTTATCATGGTTTCTGTGATTCTATGTAAAAATTAAAACTTGGTTTCATTTGGACCTGGAGGTACCTGTGTTTTTTAGGCACCCGATATTGGTGCTGGAAAACAAAATCTGGTCCTCTGAACAAGCATCCAGAGCTCTTAGCTGCTGACCCATTTTGTCAGACCCAAGATTTAGTGATGTACTTTTAGGTAATAAGTTGAAGACCTACTACAAAAT